>JAWWEO010000009.1:3912126-3962449 GCA_035582975.1 Ormyrus labotus | reverse complement strand
ACTCTAAGGAAGCGATTCCAAAAAAAAAAATGCCTATATGTCAAAATGTAGCAAAAAATGCTATTTCGACTGGACTAACACGAAAGCGTTTAGGACGACGACTGGACTGCCGCACGGCTTTCGGGCTCGAAATTTAAAAATTCCTCCGCGGGCTTTTCTCGAGATCGCCGTTTTTCCGATTGCAAAAATATCGGATCTCCCGTCGAGAAAGTCATCGGTCAGAAATATCGATGCGCGCGCGCGACTCGCGTGCGTCTCTCGGGTTGCGCAAAAAGGGTTGTTGCATCGCGTCCGTCGCCGTATGAATTTCAATACCGAGTTTTTTGCGCGCGACGGCGACGACGATTTTGTTTAATGCCGTTTATTTATTACTGCGGGTTAATGTTGTAAAAGCGGCGGTGAAATATGATCCTGGCATAACGCGTATCGTTAAATTGACGAACTATTTTTGTTCTTATCTTATTAGCGTGGTTTTAAAATTACAAATTGTTTTACCAAATGTTTGTGTATTATAAGAAAGCATTGCAGTAAAAATTTTATAAATTTTATTTATTGTATTAAACATTTTTCGCTTAATCCTCTCTTAAAAAAGTGACGACCGGAAGTAGTGAAGCATTTTAAAACTCGATGCGATTGATTACTCTGAATCAAGGCGGTAAAATTAAAAAAAATCTGTTTTTAAACATTTAATAGTTAAAAGTGGAGAGCTTTGAGAGTTAGCCAAGTAATGTGTGAAATTAGCAGAAGTAAAAAAATGCAAAAAAGAGTACCAACAACACGCGGGATTCCCAAGCGGTCACCCATCCAAGTACTAACCGCGCCCAACGCTGCTTAACTTTGGTGATCGGACGAGAACCAGTGTGATCAGCGTGGTATGGCCGTTGGCGGTGAATCACCGCCGGTACAATAAAATAAATTGCGCCGAATCGTAATTTAAAAATTATGAACAATTAAACCTAAAAAGTTATATTTAAAGTAAAAGAAATTAGTTTTCCACTTGTTTAGAATAGTTAAGAATAGACCTATGATTTATTACAACATTAAACCACCAGTTATAAAGCTTACTCTCCATCAATAAACATGAATCATTAATAATCAGTATTCAAATCACCTTTTTCCTCAACCCAACTCGTCTCCCATGCCATTTCTCAACGTCCCAAGAAAAAAAACCAGCTCCATTACCCAATAACCCCGAATTCCAACCTAAAAAAAAAAGAAAACAAACAAACTAACCCAACCCTCCTCTCCTCTCTCGGTTGCAGATGATGTTCTCGATAACCTGCGTCGACGACTTCCTCAACAAGGCCTTCCACAAGATCGGCCTGATCGTCGGCAAGCACCCGGGCTACTTCGTCATAATCCCGGTGCTCTGCGCCTGCATCTGCTTCACCGGCTACCAGCAGATCCACTACGAGATCGACCCGGAGTACCTCTTCTCGCCCATCAACGGGCCCGGCAAGACCGAGAGGGCCATCGCCGAGCAGTACTTCAAGGTCAACTACAGCCACCACTTCAACGTCGGACGCATCACCAGGCCAGGTATGGATATATATTGTTTTCGAGTCGGCGGCGGGGGGGTTATTATTGCTTCTACGTGGAAAGCTCGAGCTTTTTTGTTTGGAGTGCTAATATTGGAGATGGATTTCGCGCGCGAGCGTCACTTTTTCGGTTTGTGTGCGTATATATGGAAATGCGGGGGTAAACAAAGTGGTTTGAGAATGAAAGGATATTTTAACGCTGAAAATTGAAAGTGTTTTTAATGCAGAGTATGTAAGAAAATTCAATTATAGCGTCTGTATATAAATAATTAGTAATAAAATTTATGCATTATTCTGATAAACAATCTTAAATTATTTTTATCGGTAAGCGAATCGAAGAAAAATAATTTTAGTATTATTTTAATTGGACGTAAATTTGTTTGTTATTTAATTCGCACAATGTTGAAAGTTAAGTATATTAATAATTATTAAATCATCAGAGAGCGTTGCGAAAAATACTGATAAAAAGCTCGTGAATAAAACAATTTGAATAACATTTGTCAAGTTACTTTACTAATTATTTATAAAGATATAAATACACGTACGTCACATGTATTGCTCATTAGAATAAAAAATATCCGTCCTTAATTATATTAAATGTGCTTTGTTGCGCTTTTTAAATTCTTATATATTTATGCACACTTCGAACATCTTGTCCCTATATAAATGCATAGAAATATATTGGAATGCAAAAGTACATATATTGACAGGCAAAAAAAAAATTGAATTTTCTTTTCGTTTTTCAAAAGCTTAAAAAAGTACGTCACTGGAAAAAAATTAAATACTAATTTTTCTTTTTTTTTTTCATAAATTTTAATCGAGTTAACATTATCTTAACACTAATTATATCTATCCGTACTTGTTTTTCCATATCGCCCGATAACACAATCAATACCGCCTTCATATCCATTAGTTATTAGTACTCCAATCAACAAAGAAGCAACGATAAATCCGCCGACTAATCATTTCCGCCTAAAATTTAATAAACATCCCCGGCCCAAACTAACGTTCCCGATAGAACCAGTCAGTCACTCTTAAAAAAGAAAAGAGTCTAAATTCTTCACCGACTTCTCGTTCGCAGGTCGCTTCGGCCACGTGATAATAATCCCGAAGGACGGCGACCCGAACATGCTGCGCAAGGTGGTGTGGCAGGAGCTGCGCGTCCTGGACGAGATAATCCGCAACGCCACGGTCCACCACGAGGGCGAGACGTACAACTACTCGCAGATCTGCGCCCGCTGGCTGGACCAGTGCTTCGTCAACGACATCCTCAATCTCGATACGATAATCGAGTTAGTATATTATTTGTATTACGACGGCATTGTTCTTTCCTTCGCCTCTTAACGAGCCCGGATTAGAGCCGCGAGAGCAATTACGCGAGACGTATCCGGCTTCTTTTTTTTTCCCTTCGTTTAGGCTTACGAGCGAGACCGTTTCCCCGGTTCGTTGACCATTAATCGGGTCGTTTGCCATTATTTTCCGTAAACTCTGACGAGCCTTTTTTTTGACCGATTGCGGGAGCGACATTTTAGGAATGTTAATGGGCTTTGTACACCGAGGGAGTAATTAACTTGGATTGATCCTGTATTAGTATCGTGGAAATTGGATGTCGGATTAAGAAATACCCCTGCTTAGATATGCTCTTAGATTATGTCAACAATAAATTAATGTATTAAAATACTGCTATATCTCTTCTAAAATCAATTGGAAACTGTTCAAAGAGCGTTACAATTACTCCAAGATAACGTATGCAGATCTAAAAAGTTAAAACGTTCAGCAATGCAGTACGATTCTCGATAAACTCGCTCTTGCGCAACTCAGCGGGCACTTAATCCTCGACAAATCACCGGCGCTCCGGCCTCTGAAACCTGCTTCCTCTACCGTCCAAAATACTTTCCTCCATCCCGCGATAAACCAAAACAAACAATACCCGAACCAGAAAGAGATCTCCACCCGGCCGCCTTGCGAAATATAGGCAAAAGTGAAAGGGGGAAAAAAAGCTTACGGCGCGTTGAAAGGCAAATTGGCGTACGTATATTCGTTACGTCGCCCAATAATAATTCGCCGCGCTTCTGTTTCGCTTTTCAGGGACGTGGAGAAAGGCGCGCTGAACCTGACGTTTCCGGTGATGTTCAATCCCGTCACCTGGGACGCCCACCTCTTCCCGGTGTACTTCGGGGGCAGCGTCCTGTCCGAGGACCTCACGATCGAGTCGGTGCCCTCGCTGCAGATCGGCTACTTCATCACCGTCGATAACCCCAAGCAGGACGTCATGTGAGTGTTATATGTAACGTTTGATCCCTGAGATGAGAAATTCTTCGAAGGGGGAAGATGAGAAGTTGGGAGTGATTTTGAGTCATCTCTGTTCCTCGAAATGATATAAAACCGGCTTGCAATTGCAGTTTCAAAGCGCGGAGCTGGGAAAATGTCCCAGTAATTGATACGGATTATTTGCAGCGGCGGTGACTTACATAAAAGTGTCGTAAAAGGCATTTCCATTAATTATTACTCACAGGAAGTGCATAATAATTGTCGATGATTTTTAATTTCTTTTTCGACTCGAACAATTGATTTTGGTGTTCCCCATCGTGAGTCACTAAAAGTATAATTTTGAATAATTAATATTCTTAAAGACTTTTCTTTGTTTGCTTCGAGTATTTAAAATTCGCGTTTACAAAGGAAAAAAAGCTAGATTTTACAAGTCCAAAAATCAATTAATGAATTTCGACTTATGATTCACATCTATTTAAAGCACCATTCTTCCTTCATTCCCCTATACACAATCAAAACAAATTAAATCTCCTCTAATAAAAAACGCACCCCCTTCTCTCTCCCCTCTTAGCGGCGCCCTGTGGGAGGAGGCCTTCCTGGACGCGGTGGGCAAGGCGGAGGACACGGGCGTCTTCAAGCACATCAGCACGGCGCGCTTCGCCTCGCGCACCCTGGAACTCGAGTTCGAGGCGAACACCCAGACGATCATACCGTACTTCGCCAGCACGTTCAGCATCATGGCGATATTCTCCGTGATCACCTGCATGATGACCGACTGGGTGCGCTCGAAGCCCTGGCTCGGGCTGCTCGGCAACGTGTCGGCCGGGATGGCCACCGTCGCGGCGTTCGGGCTCTGCTGCTACCTGGGGATCGACTTCATCGGGATCAATCTCGCCGCGCCGTTCCTCATGATCGGTAAGAAGCGGGGATTTGGGTGATTAAGAGTGATTTAGAAATACGCGACGTTGAAAAATTGCTAGGTGTGTCTTAGCTTGTAATTTAGGATGCGGAGGGTCGACGTTTTCGTAATTGAGGAAATATTAAAATTTTATCCTCGTTGAGAGATTCTGAGGTCAGATGCCATTGTTTGAGCGTTATATACGTATAGGGCAGTTATATTTTTGTTTTTTTTTTATTTAAAATCGCTAATTAGTCAAATATTTGTAAATACTAACTTTTGCATTAGTTTTTACCTCAGTTTTTATAATAAGTTCAATAAAAGCAGTACATCTTAGGTGATTTTTTACGATCACTAATTACCTTCATAATTATTTTAAACGTTATAAAGAGCTTTCCGCGTCTTTTATACGATACAAATCGTTTGTTTGTAACTATAAAAAATGCTCGAGGTGCACAAATAAATAGCGAAGCGAAATTCGTTTCATTAAGGCTGCGCAATTGGGTGAAGGAAAACAGCTGTTACAAAAGAATTTCACGTACTATTTTTTGACATTCGCGCGAATTACCCACAATTTTTTTAAGAATTTCAATCTAGGATTTTACGATGTTTTGCCACTCTAAAGTAGTATGACCGGTACTTAGAAGTCGTTTAAATTTACACCTTTAATCCTGCTTAATTTACTGTGCGCGCGAAAGGTCAACGTCTATATTGAGGAGTGAATCACGTTTCTAAAATCGAGCCTTGCAGTTTTAAATTTACCACCGCGTTTAATGTTTGTGTACAATCGAATTAATTTAATGTTATCGTTACGAAAACGCTGTTTTTTCCGCTTTTAATAAGTCAATTTTTATATGTATGTAGAAAAAACTTGTTTTAAAAATATGCGATTTTAAATTACACCAAACTTACGCATATATATGTGCTCGTCAAAAAAAGCAGAAGAAAATATTTCGCGTTAATAATTGGTATTCAGCTTCGAATAAACTCTGAAAAGGCTTCATTTTTTATGATTATGGTCATATTATAAATAAGCTTTCGGAGCCGCATCGATGGTGAATTCTAGGATTAATCTATTACTTTTTTTTTCAATGTTTAACGCATAAAATTCAATTTTACTAAAAGAAATAGCATTAACTTGAACTAAAAATCAAATCAAGCAGGTTAAAACAAAATCATCCTCCCGAGCGAAAAGTTAATTTTGCGCTAAAACTAATTTAAAAAGGCGAACTTCAAAGAAATAAAGTATAATTTCGCTTTCTGCGTCGAAGCCTCGTCAAAAACAAACTCCAACGCGAACGCAGCCGTACTCCGTCTCGCCGTCCGGAAAATCTAAAAAAACTATCCTTCGTCAAATGCTCTTCCAGCAGCTGAAGCTCAAAGGGTGTGTAGCAATCGGCGCCGTGTCTCATAACGCCCGATATGCGGGTTAAGCGTATTCTCCTGGACGCGCAACTGCTGAGCGCGACGCCGAGCGAATGATAATTCGCGGCTCGGCGCGTGTCGGATCAAGGCCAAGAGGAAAAGCGAGCGCGCTTTTCGGACGGAGCGACTTTCTGTCGATTGGTTTTTGTCGGGGCGAGGAACTTGAGGGTGGAAGAGTGATGGAGATATTTTTGGTGAAGCCTTTCTGTTTTTGGCGGATTTGGGGTTGTTTAATTGAGACGTCGAGCGTAATTTTAATCGACGATTGAGTTTAGATACGCAGACTTGTGACTAATTGAGGGAATAGATTAGTATAATGGAAAAAGAGAATTTATGTAAGAAAGGAATTTTTAAGGAATCTGTAATCACGCCAATAAACGTTTAGCTATATGATCCGCAATGTAAAAATGACGTAAGTAAACAGCAACTTTCACAAAGCGTTAGAAATCAATGCAGCCTAACAAGCCAATCGATTATCATTTCCTCGCAACAAAAGCCTCGTAAAAACAAAGTCAATCGAAAACGCCACGCTTTTAACACCCAGAGATGGCTATCGCGCACGAACGGCAATTTGCGCGGAGCTCTGCACTCTCTCGCGAGCCAAAGGAAAACCCGGGCAGATACGGATCGCGCGAAATTAAAATCGCTCGAGCCTGTCTCTTCTCTGCGTACCAAACTCCCGCGAAGAAACGAGAGAGAGGAAAAAAAGAGAAAAACGCGGCAGCTGCGCTGCAGCGCGATATCCCGTTTCTCCGCGCGGGCGAAAGTCCTCTCTCTCGCTCGGCGCGCGGAGAGAAAAGCGGGAAATTCGATTAGCCGCCGCCGCCGCTGGCTTGGTGAATCAGAGCCCGAGAGTTTTGTCAAGCATCAGAATCGCGTGTGATTCATGCGCTCGATGCTCTCGCGGGAGGGACGTTTCAAGGCCGAAGCGCGACGATATATATAATTGTGACACGCGGAGTTTTTGTCGCCTGGGAGCGATATGTGTGTGTATATGTAGGTGAAATTGGGCCCCGGCGAGGCCGCGTGGAAATTCGGCGGGTGCGCCGAGCTGAATGTCAATCGAGGCTCTTTGCGATATCGAAGGGAGGTGGGATTGATTTTGTTTTTTTTTTTTTTTATCGAAAGTATAAATGCTTTTGGATATATGTCGTGAGGTTTCGATAATTATCTTGGGTTCTGCGTTGCAGTTTCGTTTGGGTGAAGGTTTCATTTGGACTGCGTTTATTATTTTTAATGCATGCGCGTTTATGTAGGTCGTTTGAACGTTTGCATACGAATAAATATGGCCTTAAATTAAAAGACATATTTCGTACGGGATCTTAAGAAACGTAATTTATGTCGTACGTTAAAAAATAAAATACCGTTTTTGATGATTTAGTTATGGCGATTTAAGTATCACAAAGTTTGACTTTAGACGTGTTTACCTACAACAAAGTTATTTTATCGAGGAAAATGGTAGAAATTAATGGAGCTTAAATAATATAGGAATTTAAAATTTTTTTTATATCAATTATAGAGAAAATGTTTTTAAAAAATATGACTAATTTTGAATGTACGTGGTAAAAGTAACGTTTTGTACACGATTTTGCAAAGGTTTCTTTTGTCCTACATAAATTCTAACGATTTTTTGTCTCTCCAATTACGTATTTAATGTAGCTGCAAACATCTGTGGCAAGTGTGTAGCTCTAATTATTTAGAAACTGCGCCGAACTTTCTCACTTTTATACGAGTCATTAGGAATAATTTAAATATTGTTAATTACGTTGATTAATTGCAAGGTGAAAATTCTAGTCCCAACGTATACAAAGTAATAAATGTAACATAGTAATAATAAAAATGAAAATAAAATTTTTCAATTGCGCAAGGTGCAGTTACACGCGCCAATAATTAGCCGCAAAACATTAATAACGATTGGTTAACGGTATAAATAACGAAAGTAAAAATTTTTAACAAAACTATCACTGAGAAAAAAATTTCATTGAATCATATAGTTCCAATTACATATTAGATCATAGATAACGTTACCGAACAAAAAATCAAGAAATCGATCAAACAATTCAAATACGTTCAAAGAATTAAATATTTAATCGTCACCATATACTTCAATGAAAACTTTTTTCTCAGCTTTTACAAGCGCTAAAAAAAACTATATTAGACCACCACCAAAAAAAAAACCAAATTTCCAGGAATCGGAATCGACGACACGTTCGTGATGCTGGCGGCCTGGCGACGCACGAACATAATGGATCCAGTTCCGCAGCGGATGGCAATGACGCTGAGCGAGGCCGCGGTGTCCATCACCATCACCTCCGTCACCGACATGGTCTCCTTCTTCATCGGCATCATCTCGCCCTTCCCCTCCGTACAGATCTTCTGCATCTACTCAGGTATTATTCGCCGCCTTATTTATTTATATATACTTTTGACGCGTTCGCTTTGGCGCGCGCGACAAATTTGTATATATTGACGCTGCGGTCGACTTGGTTTTGCGACGTGGGAGCTTTTGATTGAGTGGACGTGCTAAAAGTTTCATTAAGTTTTACAACGCCGATTCACTTAACCGTTCATTTTTAAATTGGTTTTTCGTTGATTGCATCTTCCACGATAATTATTCGACGCGTCTCGGTCGTCCTCTTATTATCTACTAAAAACAAAAAAAATCACATTTACGGTAACAACCAATTTACCTCACCGCACTCCTAATTAACTCGTCCGCCGAGTCAATATTTCCCGCAAACACCTCATCTCTCGTCCGTCAAAGCAAGAAAACCGCGCGCGCGCGTCCACTCATTTCGCAAAGCACGCGCGCAAATCAGCATATTAATTTCACGCTTCCGAGCCGGTCCATTTGTCGTCGCTCCATCGATCATCGGCGCCGTGACCGCGGTTTCTCTCTCTCTCTCTCTCTCTCGCCTCTGGCGCAATTCGCGGCGTCCGATTTCGCTCTCCGGTAATTAACTCGACGCGCGCTTCGAGTTTTTGCGCGGATTCTCCGACGCCTGACGGTTGTGTACTTTCGGGGTGAGCTCGGGGAGTAGGTCGACGAGCGCGATACGCGAAAATGGTACGCGGTTTTCTTAATGACGGGCTCGTGAAAGTAAGTTTCTTAAGCGAGGTTTATTGCGCTTCGAAATTTTAATTTATCAGTAAACGATGATGATACGATGCGTTAAACACGTTTCCACCTGCAAAGTCCAATCGTTCATTCATGATATTCGACAAACGTTTGCGCGCGTTTAAGTTTCCTTTTACATCATTAAGAAAGTTTTGTTTATTTACCTTCTCCGGGAAAAAAAAGTTTCTAATTTTATTGATTTCTTTCTGCTAACAACGCGTGATATAACTTTGCAAAAGCACTCCTATGCATTTATTGACCACCTGAGTTATTTAGCTACCGCCGAAGCCAAGTAGGACAAAAGTGTATTAATAGCGAGTACTTTCTACGTTCTCTTTGCTCAATAAATTACTGATAATGCAGGCAATTTCCACGATTTATCAAACCCTCGCCGCAAAAATCAACGACCATCCACTACCCAATCATACAAAATGCTAATAAAAAACCATTTCTCCCTTAGGTTTCGCAGTGGTCTTCACCTTCCTCTTCCACTTGACGTTCTTCAGCGGCTGCGTGGCGATCAGCGGCTACTGCGAGCAGAAGAACCTGCACAGCGTCGTCTGCTACCCGGTGAAACCGCTGTCCAAGTCAGGTGAGCCATCATCATCATCATCGTCCGCACGGCGCACTTTCACCCTCGGCCGCCGCGAAGCGAGACCGCGGCGGCGCTTCCCTCCCCCCCCCCGCAGGACTTGCGTACATACGCACGTCGGTTGCGTGCGCGAACGAGCCTAATTGCGCCCTGTCGAGCGCGACCGATCGAGAGAGACCTTTTGCGCGACGGCGACTTTTCAGCGTGCGCGAGAGCTTTATGGAGACGTTCGTCGTCGGGGGAAGCAGCGGGACTGTTATTAACGAGCTGGGCCTGTTATTTCGAGCTCGTTAACGGCGTTGGGCTCAGGGGCCTTGTGATGAAATCAATTGTCGTTTTTACGAGGTTGGATCGCTGTACGGTGGCACGATGTACTCGATTCGATTTGTTAAAGTTTCAATGTGATTCGGTTAGTTTTTGGTTCACGCGAGTAATTTCGATGAATTACGAATTGCAAGAAAATTTAGCGGAAAATCGGATCGCCTTTTTAAACGCGCGGGAGCTTTGCAAACATTTACCTCGGTAATGTGCAACTTGTAATACGACAAATTGCCAAGCGAAACTGTATTACTTGATTAAAATTGATTTTAAGTTACGCAAGCGTGAACGCGGTAAAAGCGCTCCTACAATCTTAACCGCCAGACCATACAGACTCTGCTTGAATGGTATAAAAGTGAAGTTGCAGCAAGAAGTAGTTTTCTTTTGATAACTATATATGCAGCCGCTTTCTCGTACGAAATGAGATTAGGTCAACCGCACAATAGACCGGTTCTTTGATACAAAGAGCAGACCGTTTAATTGCTTAACTGAAAAATCATCGTAAACATATCGCACTAAGATGTCTTGCAAGTAAGCAACTCTTGTCCGCATTGCAAGTAGAACTGGTGAGATTTCGGAGATGTGGATCTGGATTAAAGTTTACTTATTATTACAAAATTAACGCTTACATAACGTGTTTCAGACACTTTTTTTCGTTAAACAAAAAAACTGTTAAATAAACGGATTACTCGGCAAGAATAATCACCTGCCATTTCGATCGATCTCCGTTATTACAAAACTTCTCAAATCAATAATTATCATTGAATCACCGCTCGGTTTCCCCGATTAACAGTAAAAAAAAACACTCTCGCGGGCGATAATTGCACATTACGACTTATCGCGCGCGCAATAAGCGCCTCGAAAACTCCGCGCAGGAATCTCCCGTTAACCGGCGGCGGGAAACGAAATCGCTTTCCGACGGCGGCCCCGAAAACTCGCGTCTCACGCACTCGGCGACAAGTGCCCGTGCGCGGCTGCTCCTCCTTACATCACCGCATTATGGTTCCTCGATCGTTAGATCACAGCTGAGAGCCGCCTTACGCAAGCTCTTGCCCGTGCCGTTCGGTGTGCTTTCTCCGCATTCCCGTCCGGTCGTCGTTTCGGCGCGGCTTTTCCTCCTCTTTTTTTTACGAGAGCGAGATCTGGGACAGGTGGAGCAGTCGTCGCCGCTTGTTGGGAAAGACACTGCGTGTCGGTCGGTTTCGCGCGCAGCGAGGACTTACTTTTGAAAGTCACGGATAATTGGCTCCGGAGGCTGACCGGCTGCCGCGGGATTGCGAGGGATTTTCGAGTTACTTTTTTTGGGGGAGGTTTTGAGGTGGTGAGGAATTGGGTGATCTTTTGGTCTGGTTTCTTCATTTTTATGACTGACTAAGATAGGTTTGTTGACGTGCTTTGAGGAATTAAATAAAATTGAGTGCAGCTAAAATGTTTAGTTTGTCCAACAAGGAAAGAGAACAGAGAGAAAATTTCATTTTTTTTTTTTACAATTGTTTAATGAGAACTGTATTTTTTATCTAATGCGAAAGTCTATCCAACGTAAGCATATTGAAAGATAAGAAACCGGCAAAAAATAAATTCTTTCCTCAGAAAAATCACTTAATATTCAAATTTATTGCTAAATGAATCTCGATGCAAGCGTTTACCCTTTCTTGCGACGTACTTAATATGCACTTGATAAAGTATTGAGGTCGATTACCTTTTTATTCCTCTTTTTGCCCTACACAGCCGATAATAAAAACACAACTCGAGCCGCGTGCCATTCTTTTCTAATTCAAATTCAAACGACTAAAAACAATCCACTCCAAAACCACCGAGAACGTCCTCCAGCGATTAATCGCTCGACCCGAAGAAAAAGAAAAACAGAAAAAAAAAACATCACGTCCCCGCGGCGACTTGTTATTCCGCGATCGGCGAAACGCGATCCTTGATCGAACCATCCGGAGGACACCTCCGACTCCCGCGCGCGGGGGTTGGCCCGTTAACCTCGACCTCTCTCCGCGATTCGAGACACGTAGATATCCGCCGCGGTTGCCGCTACCAAAGCCGGGGAGGTCAATACCGCGGGAATTTACACGGGGGGATGCTGCCAACGACCTTTCTCCTCTCGACTGCAATCGCGATTCTTTTTTCTTCTTCTGCCTATTACATATACATCCTCGTTTACGTTTCCAATCGAATGTTCCGCTCGCGTTTTGGGTCAAGCGGTTATGCAAAGCGGTTACGGCCCCGATGGGAGGCCGCGATCTATGCTATCGGTTTAGCGCCGCGTAGACGTAATTGTGTAAGTGTGTAGATACATAAGCCGAGAGCGAGAAAGTGCGAAAAATCGAAGGCTCTCTCTCGCTTTCTGGCGATTCTTCCGAGATAACGGTGTGTATATATAAAGATCGCGAGCGTAACAAGTGGAGTCGAACCGGTTTTATAAAGGAGTATCCGGTTGGTTACGATGATTTCGACGGCGGTTTATTGCTTTGTCCTTCTTAAAAAAGAAAAAAAAAATGATGCACAATGCGCGAGAGTAGATTGCGAGCTCGAGCGAGAGACCTGCATTGAATTTGTTATTATAGATGGAATATTGTTACTTTAGCGGCTAAGTGGATCTCGCTTTTTTTGCCCGATGGACGTAGAAGGCAGCGTTCTTCTTTTGTATGATGAAACTGAAGCTTTCTACTGTCTATGATTTCACTTTCTCTGAATATTTAATTGTACACCGTTTTACATATTCAAATTTGACAGGTTCATCGGACTGCAGTTTAGTGTTCGTCAATGAGACGAGAGTAAAAAAATTCAAATCACCCGTGACGCACCGATAAAATTGATTCCGAGACACAAACTGCCGACACTTCGAGGCTTTTATTTAGAACCTCTTTTTTTTTTCAAACTAAATTTTCTAATAGAGTTTTATTTGATCGATACAACTTCCGATTGAGGAACCCTTAACGGTGTTCCGTCGTCCCTGTCTTTCTCCACCACAATAGACACACGAAAAACCCCCCAAAAGAAACAATCAATCAATCGCACGTCAAATAACAACTCTAATAGATAATTTCCCTAATTCTAGCGAATCGATCATGGCTCTACCGGTTACTCTGCACAGGCGGCGTCGATCCGGACGATCCCGACAATCCGGTGGACAATCCGGAGCACGGCTGCATGACCTGGTTCCGCGACTACCTCGCCTGGGCCCTGAACAGGCCCCTCGTCAAGGTCCTCGTGATCGTCGTCTTCGGACTGTACCTGGCCGGGGCGCTCTACGGGCTCACCACGATCAAGGAGGGCCTCGACAGGCGCAGACTCTCCAAGGAGGACAGCTATTCGATCACCTTCTACGACCGGGAGGACCATTACTTCAGGGAGTTCCCCTACAGGATACAGGTTGGTTTTTAAGTAAAGTTTTGCGGAGGAACGTATAGTATAGTAGTAAATAAGTTTTTTCATCTTCTTTTTCTCAATGTTCACAATGAATTGCAGAAAATAAACTTTTCTGCCGAGTGAAAAAAAAAAAAAAAAACGACCAATAATAGAATTCATCAATGAGCTGTCGCTCAATCGGCCGGCTCGCCTCTCTCGCGATTTCTATTTCCGAGAGTTTCCTTCCGAATCCAGGTCAGTGTTATCGCTCCGCTCTCGCGAGTCTCGCTCTCCGCGAGAGAGAGAAGCCAGGAGAGCCGCACATCTCAGCTCGATCGATCAATTAAAAACAAACCTCTCCGTTCGCGCCTCCTTTTTACACCGCGGCCAAGTGCGCGTAATCGCGTGCAATTATATCACGCATCCCTTTCTCCCCGCGATGCGGTTCTCTCTCTCTCTCTTTCTCCTCGTTCTTTCCGCCTTTGCCGCGGCGCGCGCGCGTGGCTTACAGGCAACTTTCTCCGGTGTTTACGGCTTTTTAAACGAACCGTATACCGGTGTATACCGGATAAACCTCTCCCGTATTGCGCAACGGGAGCTTTGGGGAATTACGTGGACGGAGACACCCCGCTTTCGTGGAATTACCCGTAATTGTCGTATACGCGAGTCGGCGGACAGAGTCGAGTAACGATTCGATTTTCGCAACTGAATTTCGTTGGAGTTTCGTTTGGTTTTCTGCGCGAATTGAACGAATTATCGAAAAAAATCGACTTAAAATTCATTTGCATAATAAATTGTAAAAGAAACTTCAACGTAATTCCATAGCAATCGATCCACTTTTCCAACCGCCCATTATTATAGAACACTAAAAAAGTATCGCACGACACCGAGAGATGATAACAGCCTTAGAGACCAACGTATATATAGACCCGCGCATCATGCCTCTGAGTAACGATTACGCACAATAAAAAAATGACAATCCTCACTCGAGCGGTCGAGACTCTCGGACGAGTCGTCGTCCGGCTATACACGCGAACATCGGAAGTTGCGCTCGTCGAGAAAGGAAATTCGCCTTTTCCCCGACAAAGCTGCGCGCGCTCGACAATGTCGGCGTCGATTTCGTCGATTTCCTTTCGTCGGAACGCGCGAAAGCCTCCTCTCGGGAAGTCCGCAACGACGGAGCTTTGACCGCGGCGACGTGTTTACGTAAGCACGCAGTTTCGGAGAGCGATTTGGAGTAGCTCCTCTCCTCTCCGATTCGCCCGAGCGGGAAAAACGATCGCCGCCTCGCTTTTACTTCGAACGCAAAAGGGACTTGCGCAATATCGAGAGCGATCGATGATTGGCGGGGCTGCGCGCGCTTAACGGCCCGTTCCCCGTAATGGAAAATCGCTTGTACGTTAACCGCTCGCTTGATTATGGTCATTTCAATTCGGTCGGCTAACTCCACTTATTGCCGCTTTTTAATTCGTAAACGGACTCTTTTTTTTTTTCCAAGAGTTTACTGCAATTTTAGCAATGACATTCACTTTTCTTCGGCCTGGCGTTAAAACTTTAAAATTTTACATCGGTCCTCAAAAAACACGAAATCAATAGAAACATTGTTAGAATTTCGATGTCACTAAATCGCCGCCTTTACCCGCAGGTGATCGTAAGCGGTCAGTACGACTACAGCGATCCGCTGATCCAGGACCAAATGGAGAACCTCACTCGCACCCTCGAGTCGTCCAAGTACATCAGCGAGCCGATCTACACGGAGAGCTGGCTGCGCAGCTTCCTCAGCTACGTGGGCAAGGACGGCGAGGACGTCAACATGACCATCAGCACGGAGTCGACCTTCATCCACGCGCTGAAGGAGGTCTGGCTCTTCCCGACCAGCACCTTCTCCCTGGACGTGAGGTTCGACGAGAGCGAGGAGCACATAATCGCCAGCCGATTCCTCATCCAGGCGGTGAACATCAGCGGGACCAACATGGAGAAGGACATGGTCAAGGAGCTCCGACAGATCTGCCACGATTCGCCTCTGAACGCCAGCGTCTTCCATCCCTACTTCGTTTTCTTCGACCAGTTCGAGCTCGTCCGCCCGACTAGCATCCAATGCATGATATTCGGCGCTCTGACCATGATGCTGATTTCCTTCATCTTCATACCGAATGTGATATGCTGCTTCTGGGTGGCGTTCTGCATCGTTTCGATCGAGTGCGGCGTGGCCGGATACATGGCCCTGTGGGACGTCAGTCTGGACAGTATCTCCATGATCAACTTGATCATGTGCATCGGGTTCAGCGTCGACTTCACCGCCCACATCTGCTACGCGTACATGAGCTCGAAGAAGAAGAGACCGGACGAGAGGGTCAAGGAGTGCCTTTACAGTCTCGGTTTGCCGATAGTTCAAGGAGCTCTGTCGACGATTCTGGGCTTGGTGGCTCTGCTGCTAGCCGGCACTTACATCTTCTTGGTGTTCTTCAAGATGGTCTTCCTGGTGATCTTCATCGGTGCTATGCACGGACTGTTCCTCCTGCCGGTTCTGCTCTCCCTCTTCGGACCGGGTTCCTGCACGAGCTTCGACAAGGAGGACGACAACGACAAAGAAGAAAAAGGGGTATCCAAGCTACCTCAACCCTATGTGATACCACACCCCACCCTCTTCTACCAGAACGGCAAAGACGCCACTCCAGTCGTCAGCCTAGCCAATTTGGAAGACCGAGACCTCGGACTCGGCACCAGCGAGGACAGCAACTCCACGGAAAGCGGATCCTCCCAGAGCAGGAGGAAGCAGCGACAGGAGGACCAGGACGACCAGAACCGAACGCGCTACGAGGACTGGAGAAGGTCGGTCGGGATGCTTCACAGCATGTCGCAATTTCAAGCCCCGCCTCCGGACTATCCCGGAGCGGACTTCAATTCCGGCAGAAACAACAGGCCAACGACGATGTACCCGGGCGACTACCGACGCAGCCGATCTCAGCACAATCTGAACCAATCGCCAGCGAGATACTTCACCGACCCCTCGTATCAGCAGACGCGACGCTATCCGGAATAAAAAAAACATGTGCTGCGAGTGATTTCTTTATATCAAACCGATATGTTTAGCTGATGAATAAACATTATTTCGATGTTTTTATATATATATACACAGGCGAAAAGCAATCATCTAGGAATTGAGATGTTGTCCCTTTTCGTTATGCATATCCGTTCGTACTCGTGACTAGTTACAAAGACTATTTTTGACTAAAAGTGACTTTTTAACGTTTCGAGAGTATATTGCTGAATAGACTTCTTTAAACTCTAAAGATAGTCGAGATTTCGACAACGAAGCAGTCTTTTTTTTTTTAAATAACGACGTAGCCTAGGAATTATGAATCATTGTTCTGTAGTTAAGGATATTTTTGTAATATAAGCAAGAGTCTTCGTTGCCGAGTGCCTTTGTTACGGCAGCATTAAATTTTACAAATAGTTTAACTATATGAATCCGTTTTTATCGATTACTTTTAACGACTGATTTAATGCTACTTTGACGATGGCTTGGAAAGCACACAACGAACATTTTTGCCAAAGAGACGTCGCGCAGGACGGGAGATGCTCGCGCAAAACCGGCCGACGAAACCGTTTTGTCGGCGGCACAAATCAAAACCAAAACGTAAAACGTAGCCTTCGGAGTGTTCTGGCATTTTGAATTCACCGCTTTGCCGTGAAAAATACTAGTATACTTTTTTGTAACGTGGGTTGCGACATTGTTGTACGTTTTAGTCTGTTATCTTATCTTCAATTCTCATTGTTATAAAAAATGATTATGGAATAATTATGATTATACTAATGATGAAAGCCTTTCCTATTTTCGTGTTTTTTTCATTATTATTATCATTGTTATTGTCACTATTTAAGTTTACACATGTTTGTCTATTATACTGTGCGAGCTTCATATTTATGCATGACTTCAAGCTTGATTAAATCGTGGAAAAAGAAACTATTCATAATCATTTAAAATAGGATTGACAAAATATTAATTATGATAAAAATTATTGCAAACCGACGATGGAAAGAATATTTTTATGCTTTTATAATCTTATAGAAACATAATTGTCGCTAAAATTGTATTCGATTTTGTAAGATAAATAATAATCAAAGATACTCTGGTATTCATAGCTTATTTTATTGATATTTTTTAAAATATACTTTAAACTTGGATTTATTATTTACAATTATTTACAAAATTGTAATTATTGTATTATGAATGAAAAATTTGTATGTAATAAATAAAGAATGTTTGAAATATTTGATATGAAACTGTGAACAATAAATAAATTTTATTAATAAATTTATTATTAGGAAAATTATGATTGTAAATTCTTTCAAAATCCTTAAAAAAAAACCTTTGAAGCAATTTACTTTTTAATAAACTAATAACACCAACCTTCTGTTTTCGCATTCTTCAAGGAAAAGTTTTTTGTAACGATGAAAATTCCGAAATTTGCATTGGTACTCAATGATAAAGATTTTTTTTTAAATCTAAATAATTGCAGCAGAAAGAACTTTAATGCATACACACATCAAAAACATGCATACTGAGGTGAGGGGCTGGGAGTACCTCGCTCCGCTCGCCAAACCCCAACATTTTTGTTTCAATTTTTAATTTTGTTTAAAAATAAGAAAACTTTTTTATATAAAATAAATGAAATATAATTTGTAATTTGTAAAAAAAAGAAAATTGCTAAAATAATTAAAAATTTATATTTTTTTAATAATATAGAATTTAAATTGTGGCGCTTTTATTTTGAAATTCAAATCTTGACCAATTGTATGACACTTGAAAAGACCGAATTATGACGTCACGGTCACAGTTGAGGAAACAAAAAAAATATCAAAACATTGCACTCAGCCCGGCTGCTACCACCGTGCTTTGCAGACGGTGCTGTGCAGGTTCAGACGTGAATCAAGTCTGATGCAAATGTAATAGTCTGATGTCTTCAAAAGTTCAAAAGGATTATGAGAATTGAGAAGAAGCTGCATCGATTTTAGAATTGCGAATGCTCATATTTATATTAAAGCATTAGATTTCAAGGTAAATTCCAATTTAACAATTTGAATACGTAACTTAACCTATTTCTCATTTTGTTATATTTTAATTGTATTATTTTAATTTAAATATTTGAAGTTTACTTGGTCGTAAAAAACTTGTTTTCGTAACTACTGCGTGAAAACAAAATTAATAGCCTATAAAAGCTGCATTGTTTTCTAAAATACAAATAGTACATTTACTATTTATGTATCGTTTTTTAAAAATTAAAATTTGTTTAAATATTTTTTATGTACCTCAATAAACATACACTATTTTTGGTGAAAGTAATTTGCATGAAAAATATTTATATAATTAGACCTATTTTAAGTCTCGCGAGAGTGATTATAATTAAAGTGGTGTTTATTCAGTTTATCAAATAATCAAGCTTATTTCAATCGAAGAATATAAAAATGGATTCACCTTCAAAGCCAGTAGATGGACATAAACAAACTTTAAATGAATCTAAGTCTGTTGTGTCTCAAGAGTCCTTCGTTATGGACGACACTGTGGTGTTGGCTCCAGTGGAAATTGAAGAATTGGATGTATCATCCATAGACAACATAGATATGGGTGAATTTGTAGAAGCTCAGGCTATAAAAATTGATAAAATACCAAAACAATTAGTAAATACTGTAGAAATAGTTGATTGCACACAATCAACTGAGGAAGCTGTCTCTGATATAGAAGAGCAAAATCTACTTTCACTAGAAGAAGAAGATTTGTTGACCAAACAGTTTTTAAATGGTGAATTAACGTTTTCTGAATTTGCTGTGAGAGTAGATCAAGATATTGAAATTGAAGCAGAAGAGGCTGAAGCTGGGTAAGTAAATACCTATGATATAACTGGTTTCACGATGTTTTATAAATATTTAATATTTTCAGAAATATCACTGAAAATGCATCAACTTCTGAAGTAGATACTCAAGTTCAAAAAGAAAATACTGAAAAGATTGTTAAATTTCGTGCCAAACGATCCAGAAAGAATCTTCCTGCAGCTCTACAGGGTCTCATGGGTGAAGCAAACTTACGATATGCAAGAGGAGAAGTTGAATTAGCTACAAAAATGTGCATGGAGATAATCAGGTATTTATTTGCATTAACATTTATTTTTAAGCATTGTATCTATAATATTTATTTCTTACAGACAGGTACCTAATGCTCCAGAGCCTTTTCATACCCTATCAATGATTTACGAAAATGATCAGCCAGATAAAGCTTTACAATTTGCTTTGATAGCAGCTCATTTGAGTCCTAAAGACTCTGAACAGTGGGTTAGATTGGCTAATTCATCACTAGAAGCTGGAAATTTGAGACAAGCTCTTACTTGTTACTCCAAAGCAATTCAAGCTAGTCCAAAAGATATTGAATTGTATGAAACTCGTGCTAAGCTTCAGGAAAAATATGGAGACAGAAAAGCCTTTATTCGTGCCTACTCAAAGTTGCTTCATCAATTGGGACCGGAAGATGGACCAAACATTTTAAAGTATGCAAAGTTACTGACACAGCGCTGCATGCAAGAGAATATGTATGAGGTAGCCTTGGAAGGAATGGACAATATCTTTAAAAAGTGCCCTCAGCTGGTAACTCTTGAAGAAGTTAACGTCATGACGGAGCTTTTAATAGTATTGAAACAATTTAATCGCTGCTTGGACATTCTCACAAAATACACTTCAATATGGATTGAATATGTAAATTTAAGTAGTGAATCTGCAGACACTACTAGTTGCACTCCCCAGTCCAGAGCTATTGCACTCTGTAACATTCCGGACGACTTTGCAGTTGACTTAAAAGCCAAATGCATAATTTCTTTAATTGAGCTAAACGAGATAACCATTGCGGACACTTTGATACCAAAATTCCAAGCCCTAGAAAATGTTGAGGTATCCGGGGATTTATTTCTCGACGTGGCAGAGGCTTTCATGGGTAAAAAGGAATTCCACCGTGCGCTGACTCTCCTCGAGCCTTTGGTCAACAGCGAGAACTTCAGTCTGGCAGCTGTATGGCTACGCCATGCCGAGTGTTGGGTGGGCTGCCACGACTACAACAAGGCTATCAAGTCGTATGAGATAGTGCGAAAACTATCCCCTCAGCACCTCGGTGCTCGTATGGAGCTTGCTAAGCTCTACAAGCTCAAGGGTCAATTCAACAAGGCCGTGCAGGTGTTAAAGCAAGATCCGGAGATAGATGTGCTCGACCCGGGTGTGATATACGAACGCACGAAACTTTTGCTGAAGGTGCGCAGGTACAACGAATATTTCCAGTCTGGTATGCTGCTACTTTCACGGCACTGTGTCACTCTTAGATCTAAACTCGAATTGACTGCACTCAGTAGAACCAGCGGTGTCAGGCAGCGTATGGAGATCCTCCACAGAGACAGATTGTCTAGGGGTGAACAACTACAGGATGATAATGTGCCTACTTTCTCGACGAATAACGAGCCCACTCACAAGCAGGAATTCTCTCTGCTGTTGCAAATGTGTCGCATTGCTTGCAAGCTCAAGAAGCACGGCTTATTGCAGAGGATCTGCTTCACTGCACTTACCTCCAAGAGGTTCGCAAACGAGAACCATCACATTATGTACCTATGTCTGATATCATGTATTAGAAACAATGACTCGTATGACGGGTTCAATGTTGTGAGGGAGCTTGTTAGGAGTCGCAAGAGGTCTAAGTCTTGGAATTTGTTGAATATTATTGTTCAGAGAGCCGAGGATTCAAGACACAATAGGTTCATGATGAGGCAGCTTGGAAAAGAGGATGCATTTTCGTACCTGCATATTTTGCACGCAAATAATTGTCTAGTTTCTGGAACGTACAAATACGCTTTAAACGATTATGTATCGCTATTCAAAGTCAAGCCGAATGCACTCTTGGCTTTGCTTGTGGCAGTTACTTTACTACAAATGGCTTGTCAAAAATTTTCTTCCAAAAAGAATCAGCTTGTAGTCCAAGGTGAGATTCAATAAAATGAAGTTTTATAAAATTTAATACGTGAAAGTTGAAATTCTACTCTCGAACGAATAAATTATTTTAAAAATGTTTGAAACAATTGAGACAATTTGATATTAAGTCTATTTAAAAACAACGTATAATTTTTTAAAAGATTTCAATATTCACTTACGAATGAATCATAAAATATTATTTCCCTTTAATGATATTTATCTTGCAAATTGTACTTTTCAGCAATTGCCTTCATGAAGAATTACATGAAACTGCGCGGCGAGCAGGGCTTGCAAGAAGCGAATTACAACATGGCTCGGTCACTACATCAACTTGGTTTGTTACCCAGTGCCATACACTTTTACAAGCAGGTCCTGGAATTGCCGACACCGGAACTCGTCGAGAAGAACTCGAATCTGCTCGATTTGAGGAAAGAGGCCGCCTTCAATCTGCATCTGATTTACTTGCAAGCCGAGAATCATCAGTTGGCTAGGATGTACCTCGAGAATTATATTACCATTTAAGAGAAATATTAAAGATGTAAAATTAAATCGCTCGATCGTTGATATTTATATAAGTATGAGATATCAGCCTGTCTCAGCCAGAATATTAAATGAGTTCTAATCAGAACACATTTAGTAATTTTTTTTCACTTTGTTGACTGGTGTCTTATAGATTAAGACTCTTGCCAGTTAATCGTGAATTTTAAATAAATCACGTGAATTTAAAAGATAAAATCTAATTGAAAGCTTGTAAATATCTGTGTGAATATGTTTGTACATTTTTTATACACTAACATTAATTTTAAGTGAAATATATTTTAAGTATAAATTTTCTACTTATTTCTATTTATAGTTTGTTAAAAGGATGAGTTTACTTACCCAAAGGATATATTGTAATAAATTAATTAGATGTTATAGAATAAATTAATTTTTATAAAATTTTACTCGTTTTCTTATAAATATTCATTATTACACATTTTTGTTATTTTTTGCCTTTCAAATGTATTTTAATTTATTTACTCGTTTATAATAAAAATTATTCATTCCATAAATAAATTCGCGTGGATTATATTTTCCATTAAATATGAGAGTACAAACGTGATTTAGTTGATATTATAAAATTAAACATAAAAATAAGTAAACTTCAGATAAAAATGATAATAATGCTCATCATAAGTCTAAATAAACAAAGCAATTATTTTATTTATTCCTCAGTTTTTCCGATACCCAAAAAACAGATTACAATTATTTCATGGGCAAAAGGTTAAAAAGTAAACTTTTTCTGTTCTAGAACATGTCTGAGCTGCTGCAGTCTAAAATCAAGTTTAAAGATCTGTGCCTTTTGTTCGAAGACATAGCTAAATCAAAGGGAGCACAGAAGTTGTTGGCGTTACAAAAATTTACAAGAAAGTACAATGCTTACGCGAGCAAATTCAAAGCTGAACATCCCGACGAGGTAATTATTCCTCGCCTCTTCTTTCTCGCGAATCATACTTAAAGGAAGAAATTCGACGACAATCGTATCTAACAATAAAAAATAATTCCAGGACACCTCGCTGTACCCGATATATCGTCTGATCCTGCCAAGCCTCGAGCGCGAAAGGGGTCCTTACGGTCTGAGAACGAAGAACCTGCGCAGCTTATACGTCCGCGTATTTTGCCTCGGAAAGAACAGCGACAGCACGAGGAGGCTGTCGAACTACAAGTAACTAAAAATAATTCTGTCGACTGACTCGCGCGTAAACGCGGGTAAATTTAAATTGACCTTTTGCAGAAACCCGCAAAATGCGATCGGCAAAGTCGAGGACTTTGCGGAGCAGGTGGTTCAGCTCGTTGACTTCCGACTGCAGAGCAACGAGACGAGCGGCTTGACGATCCTGGACGTGAACAAGTTCCTCGACAATGTTGCCGAGAGCCACAAGAATTCGGAGCAGAGCAAGGAGGAGGTCTTTCGGTCGTTCATGAAGAAGATCAGTAAGATAGAATTCAAGTGGCTGACGCGACTTCTGCTCAAGGAACTGAGGCTGGGATTGAGTCAGAGGAAGGCTTTCGAAGGTGAGAGTTTGATTTTATACGCTGAGAAAAAAAATGTGGTTGAAACTACCGCATTTTCTGGTAATTATAATAGAATTTTCGGTTGATTTGACAGAATTTCTAGATTGATTTTATATTGATTCTATATTGATTTATTGATTTAATAGAAACTTTGTCAAATTATCCGAAAATTTCGTCAAATTAATCGAAAATTCTATAATTCGCCGGTGCCGACGAAGACTATCTACCTCAGAAACGCCACAAAAACAATCCCCCATCAGCATTCGCCACGAAAATAATCTCACCTTCAAAAACTCCACGAAAACTATCCCGCTTAAAAAAGTGTTCGCGAAAAGTATCCCACATTGAAAAGAATCCCATCTACAAAAATTTAACCTTTCGTAACGAATGCTAACAGAGGATAGTCTTGTGATGTTTCTAAAGCTAAGATTCGTTTCGTGGCGTTTTTTTTTTAGATGAGATTTTTTTCGTGGCGAATATCGATGCGGGATACTTTTCGCGCGAACACTTTTTTAAAAGTGATAGTTTTCGTGAAGTTCTTGAAGATGATCATTTTCGTGGCGAACATTGATGCGGGATAGTTTTCGTAGCACTTTTGTACATGGAATTCTTTTCGTGGCGAATACTGATGGAGGATAGTTTTCATGGCTTTTTTTAGGTGAGATTCTTTTCATAGTCGATTTTCAGTTTTCGGATGGACCGGCGAATTAAGCAAATGCAGTTGTTACAAGATTTTTTCTCACCGTACAGTGCTCAATACTTGAAAAGTGTTACATTAACAAATACTATTGTACCTTTGAGAAATTAAGAGACAAACTCGTATGCAAATTAATAATAACGTTTAAACAAAAATTCTTCGAGCTCGTCTTCCCATTCGCCACGCCAATTTATCAGTCCCGAATTTTCCCCTCCCCACCGAAAAGAACACAAAGTCCCAAACCGTCCCCCTTCAACCGTCGATGGACTTTTCCAGCGCTGCACCCGCGAGCGGAGGAGCTGTTCAACCTGACGTCGGACCTGCGCCGCGTCTGCGAGCGCTTCGCCGGCTCGGATCAGCAGCAGGGGGCGGAGCCGGGCATCGAGGTCACGCTGTTCTCGCACGTGAAGCCGATGCTGCTCGAGCGGTTCCGCATCGAGCAGGCCGCGCGGCTCTTCGTCGACGGGGAGCAGTTCTACGTCCAGGTCAAGTACGACGGCGAGCGCTCGCAGCTGCACTTCAAGGACGGACGGTTCAAGTACTTCACTCGGCAGGGATACGACATCACCGGGAACCACAGCTACGGGGAGACCGCTGAGTCAGGTGGGTGGGTTGTCGGATAATTCGGTTGAATTTGGGAAGTTTTTTTGGTGGTAACAAGGATACTGGGTGTGCATACGGAAATTGGAGTTTTTTTAAAGCTGTTTGACTTGTTTTCAAGCTTTTTGAAACACCTTGTCTTTTATGCCAGATGCAATAGAAAGATAAATTTGCAATAGTGCAATATTGGGTATTGGATTTGTACAGAAATGTAAGAATATGTCCTTTAAATATATTTGAGAAACAATTCGTGAAACTTTTCAGATTGTCGCGAGCAATAACACGAGGGACAATTTAAATGTTTTCAATTCGAGAATCGTTCGAAACGAGTAATAAGTCGGCAGTTCTGTTTCAGTCTTTGTTTATGCGTGTTGTTCTACGTTATTGTCATTGGTTTTTAAAATTTTAAGCGTTTACAATAAACTCGTTTGAATCAGAAGGTTTAAGCGTTTGACAGTCGTAATAAAAATAGTTCGTAAGATAAGAAGTTTCGTGTAAGAATATTGTACCAGAGATTTTGTTTACGTCAGTGACATTAGGCTTTAAACCTCTACTAAAGAAAACGTCGATTGCGACATTTCAGCTGTATTTCAAAGTAATTAGACCTCGTAAATAGTATATAATTGAAAAGTTTAACAAGACTTTTGCATATTTTTCTTAGGCTGAAAATCGAAGAATTTAAATTCCGAGAGGAAAATTCAAAGTTATCAATTCCGTAGAAGAAGATCGATTCAGTAGACGGCTTAAATAAGATGCTGTACTTTTTTATATTCATGATTTCGGGCGTCTCAATGGGTCTGGTGACCTTCATGTTCCTACAATTCTGCGCCTTGAGAGAAAAAGTAGATGATATATGCGAACACTTGGAATCGGTGGGAGCAAAGTTTCGAGGCCTCAGGAGATCTGTGACCAAAATTAACGAACAAGCCCAAAGTAGTTCGGACGCTGTAATGCGCCTGAAACTTCAAGCAGCTGCTAACGTGCGCGACATATTACAGCTTAAAGCAATGATGGAAAACGAGGAAGTCATGAAAAACTACTTGAACTGAATTTAATTAAGAGAATAAAGTCTGCTGCATCGTCTGTTTTTAATCGCTTTGTTTATTTTATTTAATCGAGCCTTCTGTCCCTTCGCCCAATCGCACGAATTGCAAAAGAATCTTTCGATCTTTAATTCAATCATTTGAGTTTAGTGTCTTGATAAATAAAATAAAAATTCCGAATCGTCAGTTTTCCCCGACTCGCAGTCCCCCCAATAATATAACCGTTTTTTCCCCGACTCCGCTCGCAGGCCGATTCCTGACCACCGAGATCGCCAGTCTGCTGAGCCCGACGTGCCGTTCCGCGATCCTCGACGGCGAGCTGATGGGCTGGCACAAGGAGCGGCGCGATTTCGGCTCGAAGGGCGTCAACTACGACGTGAAGAAGCTCGGCGCGGACAGCAGGCACCAGCCCTGCTTCGTCGCCTACGACCTCCTGCTCTACAACGACGAGCTGCTCCTCGAGCGGCCCTACCACCAGAGGCTCGAGAGGCTCGAGGCCGCTTTCACGGAGAAAATTGGCGTGCTGATGCTGTGCAAGAACAGCCTCGTTTCGAACGTGTAGGGAGTACTGTTTTACGTATTTTGTGACCTGTTCGGATTTCAATTGCTTAAGAAGTAACGGAAGTTGGAAGAATTTTTAGTCGTCTTTTTTTTTTTTTAATGCTCATTTAATAACAAAATTTCACTTACACGGAGAAAAATTTTCTATAAAAAATTACAAAAGTACATTTTAATTTGATCACAGACTGTAAAAATCCTAAAAAATTACCATAGTTTTTAGTAAATTTTACGAGGTCAATGATAAATTTTCATATATTTAGACTTGTAAAATTTACTATGGACGTGGTAATTTTTTAGGATTTTTACAGTCTGTGATCGAATTAAAATGTACTATTGTAATTTTTACTAGAAAATTTTTCTCCGTGTACAAATCCCCTCTGTAGAAAAAAAAATGTATATATAATCAAAAAGTCAAAACAATCAACGAAAGAGAAACAGTCGCGGTGGATATTCGCAAAAGCTAATTGCGCCGCTCTCCTCTTCCAGCGATCAACTTGTCAAAATATTCAGGGAGGCGGTGGAGAACGACGACGAGGGCATCGTTATCAAAAGGCGCGACGGCTTTTACAAGCCGAACGTTCGCGAGAAGAGCGGCTGCTTCAAGATCAAAGCCGAGGTATGTGACTCACTCTGTGTGCTTTCGCGCGGCCGAAAGTAAGAGCTTAAAGTGTACGTTTGAAATTGAGCGCTCGAGCTGTTTGTTAATTAATCGTCCGCGCGCATAGAAATAAGATTGTATTTTAAAAAATTGTTTTTTTTTGTTTAATTTAGCTTAACCAGGTTTTCTCCGCTGTACCTTCCATTCTTTGAGTAAACCCCCTCAGTGTTTACATTTTCATGTTTCTAAATGTTAACGAAGAATAAAGAAATAATCCCAGTTTCTTCGAACGATAAATATAATGTCCGCACATTAAAAAACCAATTTTTAGCATTGCTTCTTTTTTCTCTAACTCAAAATGCTCCTCGTTAAAGCTCACTAAACCCTCACCAATTGGCAAAAATACGAAAACACGTCACAATTAAACATCTATACCTTCCAGTATTCCGACGGCCTCGTGCAGGACTTGGACCTCCTGATTATGGGCGGTTATTACGGGTCAGGTCGACACATCGGAATGCTCAACAGCTTTCTCGTCGGAGTGGCCCACGAGCCGACGAATAAAAACGGCCTGCCCTCCGAGTTCTCGGCCGTCGTCAGGGTCAGTTCCGGTCTCAGCGACGACGATCTGAGGCTGATACAAAAACGGTACAAGCCTCATTTTACGGACCGAAAGCCGGCTGGAATGAATGCTCCCAGGGTAAATTTCACTTGGAATTGCTAAAGTATTAGAATAATTTAATTTCATTTTATTATTTGTAGTCGGAACCGCCCGACCTGTGGATTTCAGCCAAGAATTCTCTAGTCTTGAAACTGCGCGCGACGGAAATCATAAAATCCGCGGGTTACCCTCTGGGTTACTGTTTAAGGTTTCCGAGAGTTTTAGAAGTGAGGCTCGACAAGCCTTGGTACGACACTTGCAAAAAGAGTGAATTCACGTCTTTGATCAAAGTAATTTCGAATAACTCTCCGTAAACCGCCCGTCTCCAAACCCAGCTTTTCGCACTCACAAAACGTATCAAAATCGACAGGGCCGAGGGGCAGTGCAAAAATTGACCATCAAGCGAGAACTGAAGCCGGACATCGTCGACGCGCTCAGCGACGACGAGGAAGAGGAGAGGAGGCCGACGAAAATTCGAAAGACCAGAGCTGCAACGTCGACTTGCACCGCGACGGTGCACAAGGACTTTGTCGTCGACAGGACGCTCGAGGTCACCCGCGTTTCCCGATTGTTCGACGGCAGGGAGTTCAACGTGATCAACGGCAACGCGGAGCTTAGCGCACAAGAAATATCCGTTATTATCAAAGAGCATATGGGCAAAGAAGTGTCCAATCCTGGGGAGAATACGTTCTGCGTGATTGTCGGCGATCCCGAAACGGTAGGTTCGTCGCGCCGCAAAGTGGACTAAGAAAAATAAAGATTTAAATTTTATTGTATAGTCAAAATGCAGTAATTTTTAAGGTAAATTTTACTATCTGCTGATTATAATTTTACGATTTGTGAAGTATTTAAAATTTCTATTTAAATGGTAAAAGTTTACTAAATTTTGCCGCGTTTTGTAGTTGTTTTCGTGACGAGACCAGTCTGTCCCTCGACCGCAATGAAAAATAGTAAAATTTATCCTGCGTCTTTTTCAGTGCGACGATTAAAAAAGTCAAATTAAACATATTATATTAATTGATATTGAAAAATTAAATTATTTTTAGTTGAGAGCTAAGACCAAAATATCAAGCAAAAAGTATGACGTTGTAAGTGTTTCGTGGCTAAAAAGGGCCACGAAACAAGAGAATCTGGGTAAAATTCAAGAGTTTTATCCTTGGGAGTTATATTCTATGCGTCCTGCAACAGAACGCAGATTAGCAGAGCTCTACGACGAGTACTGGGACCACCACGAGGAAGACGTAGATGAAGAGGCTTTCGAACGGGCTATGAAAAAAGCTGAAGAATTGGTAACTTTCCGATTTTTTAAATATTTTTATATTAAAAGTTTTTATCATAAATGAATGCATGTTAAAAACAGGAGGATAAAGACAACGAAGTGCCAGTTTCAAAAATGAAAGAATTGGATAAACTTATTTTTGAAGATGAGGTTTCGCCGCTTTCAGTATTTCGTGGAATCGTTGGTTTATTTCACGACAAAGATGATGTAGAGAAGTATTATTTTACTGCTATGTGCGGAAAAGTTGAAGAAGAATTGAATGCTGGCATCAATTACATATTTTTAAATGATGAAGTTTCTACAGATCTTTTAAAAGACTACGAAATTAAATTAAAAAATTTAAATTGTGAGAAATCGATTCTAGTTTTAAAAAGTCAATGGATAAATGATTGTTTTACAAGCCAAAAATTAATTTCTACTGAAAAGTATATTGTGATTTTTTAAGATTATTTTAATATTAATTATTATAAAAGATTTATTTGTATTTTAATTGTGCAATATTTTTTCAAATATATAGTAGCATGTTAAAGACTATACATATGTAAAGTTTAAAAATAAACATATGTAATTTTGTAACTTACGGGCTTAATATATATTTTTTACTATACAAAAAGATTTGTTTTATTTTTAATTTATGTTTTACCTCTTACCCAAAATTCTGTACAGATATAATCAAATATTTTAAGATAAAGAAAAACTTTTCATCTATTAAAAGTTACTTAAACAATATTTAACGTTCCTTGCCATATTCAATTGCAATCCAAGCAAAACCATCGCTTACCCTAATAATAGCAAAAAAAAGCATCGCTCCTTGTATCCCCCTTCCAATTGTTTTGCGCAATCCTAGAATCGCGTCAGTGAAAATAGGCGTTATTATACTTTAAAAGACAGTCGCGCTTACAGCCGAAGGAGCGTAATTGAAACTCGGGGGGGAAAAATAATGAAGCGCCCGAGCGACGAGTGTCACATGGGGGAGTAACAGTAACTTTAGAAATAGACCGGGTCACTTTGGCTCTCTCTCGCGCTCTTTCTTGTATTTTCGTTTTCCGAGGGAGTAAGGAAGAGACTGACAGGCGGCCAGTTTGCTTCGGTTTGTAAAGCGTATCCGCGAGAGATGAAAAGAGGAAGGAGCGAGGCGATGTTATTTGGGAACAAGATTTCGTTAGTTTTACGGCATTCTTGAGTTTTTTTTTTTTAAAGTCTTTGGAAATAAAAAATTGAGATTATAGTTTATTAAGTAAATTGTAATTTTAAAACCGTTGGTGTAATTCTAATAAATTATGCAACAATATCTATGCCGATTATATGTATATGTACATTATTTTTTTAAAGTATTTTTAAAAATTCATAAAAAAATATCAAATGTTGCTATCCTACAAATTTATAACAATTTTGCGTCGAATTCTTTGACTGACTTGTTATTTATAAATTTAAACCTCTTCATTTAAAGACATTGCCAAGAACGTCTTTGTTTTGATTTGACAGGCAAGGAAACTTGTAAAGAGGGAAGAATGTGTCAAAAACACGTGTTGAAGAGCGTTTCTTATACAAGGGAAAACAGAAAATCATCATAGAGTGAATAAAAGCTTTTTCACAACGGTCAAAATTAAAAACACAAACTTAATACATACAAGAATTATATTTTCAATAAATACATATATAATGCATAGTAAGGATAAATTCAAAATGCCAAAACAAATTGTACTCTGTAAACTATATACGAGTACAAAAACGCTATCAATATACAAAGAGAACCTCGACCTAAAAACAACTGCGATTAATTGCCATAAAAAAAGAGGATTAATCGTCGCAAATTTATAAACACATCCGCAAGCTTTGTCGGCTCTCTTCTTGCCTCCTTTCCCACGCATTTCGCAATTTATATAAAAGCATAAAGCAGTTCATTGAGGAAATTATGCACACGTGCACTTTGGAGATCCACTGCTTACGGTAGAAATAAGATCTTGATTGTTCATTGTTGGCTTTTTGAAGCGTTGCTGTGAATGTAAACTTAACTTTGTTCTATTAAAGTCATAGAAAATAATAGATGAAAGTTTTCTTAATTATTTTCATATTATTTTATGATATATTTTTCATTATTTCAATTTATGAATTTTGCGTTTTCATATAAAGATGTTATAGGTGGATAAATATTGTACTAACATCATTCTAACATTTCAAAGATATTTCGAAACCATTAATTTCATGCTTTCTTAAAAAACGTTCAAAAAGTAAAGTTAGATGTAGCGACTTGCATTCTCTTCGTTTTGTAAAAAGACAATTTCAACAGAGCGTTTCCTATAGTTTTCTTCGACTTTCAAAAATAACTGACGGTATTCTCATTTCCCAATTTAAATGACATATTATCTTCCGAGAAAATCTCGTTTAAATTAACATTTTCTGTTAAGAATTAGTTTTCGGATAATAAATGGTCAACTCAAAACAAAATTGGATTTTGCGGAGCGTTAAAGAAAGCATGGCAAATTTTATAAAATTATTACTTACTGAGTTTATATAGCCTGTCTTATACATATATTGAAACAAAAATTTACAAAAATGAAACCAATGGAAATTTATGTTTTGTTCTTCATTCAATTATCATAAATTTTTTGAGAATATTGAATGTATATAATTTTAAAAACTTGAATAATTTCAAAGTATCTTTATCCAATAAAAATGTTCAAACAAATATTTATATTTAATAAACTTCAATAGACTTCTAGATTCTACACCAACTCGAAAATGTTGAGTTTTATTTAAAATAACTTTTAAATTGTTTTCTTCTCTTCTCTACTAATTTACGCAGTTGCTATTCTCCTCGCAAGACCATTAATCATAAACTTAAACACAAATAACTCTCAAATCTCCTTCCCACAAATGTGTATATATTTCCATTAAAAAAGTATTCACTTATAAAAAAAAAAAAAAAACGCATCTTACAAAAATTTGGTAAAATTCTACTAAAAAAAGTGCAGCACGTACAAAAATCTTCCGAGCCTTGGCGTCCTTCGAAAAAAGAGCTCCACTCCCACTTAGCTCCTCCGAGATACGAAAGCTCGAAAACTTGGCAGCAGGGCCGGCAGGGAGGCTAAAATAAGTGCCTCGCGAAACTCCTGGCTACTAGGCGAGAGAGAGAGAGAGAGAGAGGCATCCATCCAGCTTCCAGCGGCGTCTACTTATAGACACGTCAGCACGAGGGACACGTACTAATTGAGTTTTGGGACGATAACGGTCCACATCCCTCGTTAACGGCCGGCCCGAAGCCTCGGTAAGAGTCGCACTCCTCGGTGTCGGGAGGCTGCAAAAGAAGAGGCAACTGCTTTCACGAGCTGCTGGCAAAAAGTGACGACGGCACACACCGCGGCTTGCGACAAAGGCTCGAGGCTGTCGCCAATGACGGCTCAATGAAAGCATTGCGAAGACGCCGTAAAAGTTAACCGGGTCTTTTGGGCTTTGTGTTTTTCGGTTCGCAGATTTATCAATTCTTCAAATGTTAGTCGGAACAAAGAGCAAGTAGTTGGCAGCGTTTAAAAGCGCAAAATTGAGAATGAAAATGTTCCGGGGATAATTTTTGACTTTAGATGCGATACGTTATTCTAAAATTATGCATTCTTAAAAACGTTTATCGAAATATCTAGCCGAATTTATTCATACTTTTTTTCTAATCCAATGTGGTTCTTCGCAGAAGGAAACTTGTTTCCTTGTCAGATACGATTTGAAGGTTTCAAGTTTATCAAGCGGATTAATTTTTGCCTGCATTAAAAATTATTAGAAATCAATGATTCTTGTTACGTCACTGTATTCTTAATCGAAGCAAAATAATGTATTATAATAAAACGAATAATTCTTTATTTTTAAAATTTATGCATATCGAAATGTTTTATTCCATTAAGCAAAGCAAAGCATTTGTACGCAAAATAACTCACTGCTCCGTACGCTTCTTCGTCGCTAAATTTGTAATTTTTCGAGAGTGAATATTGGTGACTGCACTCGTCCAGGCATTCCATACCCGGTATAATTTCCGTGTGGTCCGTGAAGCTCGTCTTGACTTGTTGTTGAAAATTAAATGAACCGCCTCGGTGAGTTGGCTTGTCCTTCCGATACGAGCAAGATATTTTTTGTTCCATCTGGACTCCCGTGAATTTTCTTGGTGAGCACTGAATGGGGTTTCAAAGTTTCGAAGAGAATTAGTGTAATGTAAAACATTTTTATCGACGGGCGGATTTGAAATATTTCGCAGTGGATTGCGAGGAAAACAGTTAACTTTATTTACATAGCAAAACTAATGGATTATATGATGAGCAACTTATAGAGGTACGCAATGTACTTATACATACAGATTTGATACAGAAAAAAAGTGACGGTTTCTATCTTTTTCATGCTGGTGCAAAAACGACAAAAAAAATAATATTTTGTTAGAAACTAAAGGAAATCGACCAAGCGGTTCAAACTGAAAGTTACAACAAAGCTAAAATATTACGAAAAATATACATTTCTGGTTAAAACGGACAAATAAACGTTGGTCTAGGCTTGTTTTTCAACATTTTTCTATAACGCCATAGAAATAAGTGACCTTGAACAATTAACGTGAAACTAAAACAGAAATCCTTATTTAAACTTTAAAACAGACACGCTTTACTTAGGTATAATAATTATGTACAAATACAGGGTTCGCGTGACGCGCTCCGTAATTGTTTGCCCAAAAGTAAATTCATGTACAGAGATATATTGCTGGGCCCAAGGTCTGTACGAGACGCTTCGTAATTTTTCGAATTTAAGTGTAACACTATCGAGAAATGTCCTTAACCAGCATAAATACCACTTTATTAAGCACCTAGACTCGAAAAATTACGGAGCGCACCGGCTGCACCACATCATCATGGAGTTTATCAGCGCAACAGAAGAATACTCTCCGTTTCCGGAGGCCACCGACGCAAATAGAGAAACGCAAAAGCGTATAAAAACCACCGGAAAGCAGGCGAAATTACTCACCCTGCCTCTACCATGCTTGGCCGCAGGGATTACGACGGCGGTCCCCACAAGGCTTAGCTGGAGCTTTCCCAGCTCTTGGAGAGTCCTTTCGAACTCCGCCTGCATCTCCTCTATGTCCAGGTACTGGATGTCCGCATGGGTCTCGCACTGCGTCTGCGCGTTGCTCACGGCATTCGTTCGGCCTCTCGAAGGGCACTTTTTCGCGCTTCGGGGCCGGCACTTCCGCCGGCTGCGAGGGACCGGGGACGCACTCGACCTGAGGGACTTGAAGCTCAGCTTCGCCAGAGACGCTTTGGCCATCTGTAAGGAAGGTATATCGTTTCTAAGACTTTATGTAGCCATGCTTGCCGAATCGACAATACAGAAATCGAAAACGAACTGCACGCCGAACGCGCGATGTCGGAAAATAAACGAGGGAGCGGTTCACCTTTTCCGTCGTGCTTAGTAGAGACTTGAGACTTTGACCCACCAGGTCGCTCAGCTGTTGACGGCACGGCTCTGGGGGCTGAAGGCACGGCTCTGGCTGCTGAATTACCGGCACAACGGCAGTCCCCTGTGACAGGATCTTGGACGTAAGGGCCACCTGCATCTCCGCTGAAAGGACAGAGTACTCTGCGTAAACGTTTATTCAATGTGTGCAAAATGACGTGAAATTTCAGAGCGAAGTAAGCCTTTTTCACTCGTTGAATTTTCATATTTTAAAGAAACAGCTGTCCACTTACGGCTCAAAGACTCGGCATTTACAAGCGTACTGGGCGCTCTGTCTGGTGGCCTTTCTGAAAGGTCATCGGGACTTTTTTTAATGTTCTCGTCCAAGTCCGAGGTGATTAAAGCTGCGTAAAGAGCAACGTTGTACTACCGTAAAGCAAAGTATATTTACCCTTCTGGACAGAAGCATCGAGCGGGTCGGCAGCTGGGCAACAACACAGAACTCTAAATATAACCATCGGGTTTCGAATCCATCTTACATAAGGCAGTTGGCTGTACGACGCACTTGTCAAACAATTCAACGAGTACACATGTGCATATTCCAGTGCTCGTACAGTCAACCCGACTCACCTGCTCTTACGTCGCTGCATGTCCCGCTCGCGCGCCGGACAAAGGCATCTCGGCCGCCTAGAATACAGACATAACCTCACTTTTAGCGGTTAAGGGAGGGGGGGGCGGACTACTCACTTCTCCTTCAAGATGGTCTGGCAGAGTATCAGCATGCCGGTGAGGCCCAGCAGGAACTTGCCGAAGTACCAGCCGTAGGCGGTCGGACACGAGTGCGCCATCCTCGCGATCGTCCACTCCCTCAGAACTCATTACGCGGACACCCGTGGGCTCGTCTCCTCGCAGCTTCCATGGGTGGGAGGGGGCCCCTCTTCTACGAGTGCGTTTCGCGACGAGGAGCTGGAGGACTCAAACGACGGCGGCAGGAGGTTGGTGTGTGAACGAGGGGTGATGGATGCGCGTCGGGGCGTCGGGCGATGCTCGCTTTTTTTTTTTTAAGGTTGCGTTTTGACAGCTTGTCTCGGGGGCTGTGGCTGTCTGTGAATTTTAACGGCTTTTTTTAAATTTCAAAAATTGCGATGTCGATGTGGAATTTGCGGTTAAAGAGTAAAATGAACGTTGGTCCAAGCAGATTATTGTCCTTCAATTCTTTTAATTACATTTAACTTTCTTCTTTTTAATTGTGATGTAAAAATTGCTTCTTTATACTTCACTCTACAAACGTACTAAAAAGAACAACCAAATACCAAAACCACCTTTCAAACTTCCAATCTCTCCCGAACACCGCAGAATCGCGTTCCTCCCGTCGCTCCCCCAAAATATTTCGCCTCTCAAAACCGACTCCCCCCGCTGAAATAACCGCGAGAGCGAATGAAAAAAGCCGCGCGGAGAGACGATAACTCATCCTCTCTCCCGAAAATCCAGGCTCGACGCGTGTAACGCTTTGACAGCGAACAAGCCGCGCGCTCGTCAGAGGTCGTTAGAGTAAAAACGAGGAGGTTTTTCCGACGCGCCGACTGACACCCCCTTCGTTCCCGTCGGATTCCGCGCGATTAACTGGCTGCTTCGCGCGAAGATGTATATATATTTATAACTCGGCGGCGGGACGAAGTATCGAGCGCTAAGTACTCGATGGACAAGGCGGTTTTGACGATGGGGTCGGGTTGGAACGTTTTTGGGAATTGCAAGAGATTGCTGGGAAGGCCCGTAATTGGGTGTTTAGCGGTGTGTTTACTGGTCTTTAAAGGTAATTTAATCTCAAAATTCTTTCTATCTTAAATCATTAATTTGACCTAAAAATTACGTGACATTGTGATTTTAGATTTTGAGACCTCTAGACCCTTAGACATTTACTGTTTCCCTGATACACCTTATTTAATCCCTGTTGAAAATATCACCTGGATTTAATTGGATATTCCAGTGATGATGATATTTTCTTCCTAAGATAGTTTATATACACGGAGAGAAATGTTTTAGAAAAATTACTATACCCGTCAGTTATTCGAGGACAGTCTTTGAGTTAGGGTGAAAATTACTATACTTTACATTAATTTTTGTTATATTTTTAACAATTTTTTATTAAAAGTTTAGAAAAAATTACTAAACGTATAGTAAATTTTAATATAAAGTATAGTAATTTTTTACCCTAATTGAAAGACTGTCCTCGAATTACTGACGGGTATAGTAATTTTTCTAAACAATTTCTCTCCGTGTATGTTTTAAGCTCTTTACTTCCCTCTTCCGTTCGACACTTTTGATATACGTGTAAACAGCTCAGGTTTTTTTTTCTTTTTAAAGACTAATACATTAGACTTTATTATCGAATAAATTCTTCGCGCAATTCCAATACGGCAACCTTTAAAACACATCATCTCGCAATCTCAGTCATTCTTAACGCCTCCTTCGCTCCGAAGCAACACAAGTCCATGTTATATATTCTTTGCTCCTCCGCTCATTTTTCGACATATGCCCGCAGCGTCAACTTCCGCGGGGGAGGGAGAGGAACCGAGAGAGAGAGCGGATCGCCGCCGAGCGAAAATAACGATGTCAGCGATCCGTAAAGGAGAGAAGCGCTCTTTGGCTGAATCAACAGAGAGGCTTGCGATCGCGGCGGGTAATGGAAGAGGGATATCGGCGAAGCGTCGCGCGCATATATTTTGACCGAGAAAACATTCACTGGGTGGTACGAGGAGACGTTTCGCGGCGACGTCGAAATTGTGGGAGAGGCTCGGGATGTTTTGGGCTCTGTTGTTAAGACGAACGTTAATTACGATCGCGGCGGGGATTCGATCGAACTTTTTACCTGGCAAATATATCGGTTTGAGAGTAATTTTCTTTTAAATTTCTTTGTATTCTGCAGCGAAATATTTGTATCGCGTGGTTTTATGTGTTGAAGTTTGAAAAAGCGGACAAAGTTTATGAAACAATTTACTAATTATTCCACAAAGACGAGGAACGTATCGAGTTATATTCGATAATAAAATATGGTTCAGCGTGAATTTCAAATTGCTTGTATAATCAAAGCAGACATATCAAAACTTTAAGTTATCTTTGAATGTAAGTAAATAGCTACTATTAATAATATAGTTCGTGCAGTTAAAATAGTCATAAGTCGCCGCAGCACTTTGTGCCAAAAATCATTTCACGATCAAGAGTAAACTCTATTCTAAACAATTCTTTGCTAAAAAATCAAACTTTAAGAACGACAGCTCTTTATCAAGCAAACGAACCCCCTCAAATCCCCCAAAAAGCGCCATGCCGCAGCATCCCTCCAACTCGGGCCGCTTACACACCGCAAGCAAGTCGCGTGTATTAACTCGCGTTGGATCTCGCCGCGCGACTATCTCATCCGTAAGTGTCGCTTTTCAGGAAGCGGCAAAGCAAACAGTGTCATCCATCCGTCTCGGCGAGCAGCTCTTCTTTTCCCGGCTCTCGGGAACATCCTAAAGAGCGTGAAGAAGCTCGCTCGCCGGGCTTTGTGAAAAAACACGCGCGTCTATTTCGGATTTCCGACGCGCTTCGATTACCGCCGAGCGGCGCGCGATCTCCTCTATATTTATACGGGTTTTCTTTTCGACTTTCGCTTGTACGTTATGATCTTTTGGGAAGTGGTGTATTTGCTTTGACTCGGGTTCATGTGTGACGTTTGGGAAAAAAAAATTTCTGAGAAGTTAATATATATCTGGCGAGTCTTCTTTTTGTTGTATCTTCGGAGGAGTGGACTGAGAAAAAAATTTCTTTAAATCAAAGAAAGTTTCATTGCGGGCAATCGGTTAAATATTTTTTTTTGATTCAAAGAAAACATTCTTTAATTCAAAGAAACCTCATTTTAATGAAAAGAAAGTTTCTTTAAAAAAAGAAAATTTTATTTAAAAAAAGAAAATTACTTTCCATTAAAAAGGAGTTTCTTTGAATTAAAGAATGTTTTCTTTGAATCAAAAAAATATTTAACCGATTGCCCGTGCAATGAAGCTTTCTTTGATTTCAAGAAATTTTTTTCTCAGTGTGTAATTAGATCGGACTGCAAGTTTCTCGGTCTCTTATTATTATTTTTTTTTTTTTTTTGGTAGTTCAAATAGTTTAGTATAGTAAAAGGTTAAAGTCAGAATCGAAGAAGTATTTTATCAATATATTGAGTAAGTATTTAAAATGAATTGAAGAATTGCCGGATAAAATAAAAGGTGCGATGTCCGAATCTAAATGTTTTAAGTCAATCCTTTTACAATAGTATTATCAGTATTCTAAAGACGTAATAATATCATAAAAATTTTTCTATATAAAAACACCTTGTACAATTACTAAAAAAAAACCCGACATTACTTACAAATTTTCTTACTCCCTTTTCAAGTCAAAAATCTACATCCAACACCTCGATACATCGCTCGCACATCCATTCGCGAGCCACCCAAAACCACTATACGTACCGCCGCAGTTCCCGCGCCAAAAATCCCGCCGGCATTCGCTACAAATTTCCGAGAGCGAAAGAAAATGGCCCCGCGTCGACGCCGCCCCGATTGGCGGCCGCTCGGCCAATGCGCGCGCGCCTCGGGTGGGCGTGAACGTAAAACGATGGGCAGGCTCTCTCGTCCCTCCGGCGAGACTGGCCGCTGGCGCCGAGTCGGCGTTCGGAAGTTCAGTAGCGCGCAGGCCGATGTCGGGGCTCCACGGGACGAAGAGCGACTGCCGTCAGCCCGGTAATTTGGAGCGGTGTCTTTTTTGGTGCGAGGGTGGATTTTCGGCGTTGAGTGGACGTGTTTTGTGTGATATTCGGTGTGATATTGGTGGAGAGTCGGACGTTTGTGGAAGCGCCCGTCGGGGAAGGACAGTTTCGATGTCTCTTTCGGGGATGCGGGGTAGGATCATTTTGAGAATTGAAATTTATCCGTTTACGAGGGGAGTTTCACTTTTGTGCGTTTGGGTCACGGATTTTGTTACGGTTTTGGAGTGTTTTTGAATTTAAAAATGTGAAGGAAGCCACGTTCATTTTTCGATAGTTGTGCAATCTTTTAGCTAAAATCGATATTTGTTCAATCACTTATAACAATTAATTATATTAAGTCCAACTGACGTAACTTGTTTGCTTTAAATCTTCTTTGTCTAACATAACTTTCGAGCAGAGATCATTTTTTTCAATCGAATGGGATCTGATCTCACCGTTCAAAATACCGTCAATTAATTTAGCTAAAGGAGTTCAGTGGATAACTTTTCAAAAATCGAGCGTTAGAGTGAACGGATATGGATTCTTTCATATACTTATATATTATAGAAAACACATTCCAAATTCCTACGAAATATGTGATCCAACCAGGTGAGCTTCTTGTCAATCGTTTACTGAAAGGATAACTGTTGCCGTTTACAACTAAAGAACTAGCATATTGTTTCGGGGTTCTTGATTCTATTAATGGCAGTTTAGTGCACTATTTTGTGTATATAGTAATTGTTAGTTCGACTAAAATATCGTCGAAAGATTCTCGTTGAAAGCTAATTTAAAGCCGGCATTTAGAAAATGCTTACAAAAGGTATACACTGATTCACAAAACTTTCTCAATCGAAAATCCACTCGCAAGTCTAATGTAAAAATGATATAAAATCTCTTTACCTGCAGCTAAAAGTTTCATTAAAAATGAAGAAATTTAGTTTAATACTGCTGAAAATACACTAATATTCGACTCTAAACGACGAGTGTGGCAATGCAGCCCATCTATAAACTTAAAACTATAAGTAAAACTTTCTTTTTTCAATCGATATGACTTTCAAATAATTCTTTTAAATTTATTTATTGCAATCCAAGAAAAACCGAATTCAATGATCAATCACTCTTCCTTCATATCTTATTTATAATTGAATGAAAACGCTAATCATACTATACGGCACGATACCCCTATGAAAAAAACGTTAAAGCTTACAATAACCCACCGACTCCATCCTAACGGGTACTTTATCGAAATAATCGCAATCAGCAGCAGACGACAGGCTCTCGGCAAGCAGCCGAACCATCAGCAGCAGCAGCAGCGGTATCAGCAGCGGTATCAGCAGCGGAGGCGGCGGCGGCGGCGGCAGCAGAAGCCCGAAATGCGCGCGCTGCCGCAACCACGGTGTCGTCTCGGGCCTGAAGGGCCACAAGCGCTCCTGCGCCTGGAAGGACTGCCGCTGCGCCTGCTGCCTCCTGGTGGTCGAGCGCCAGCGGGTGATGGCGGCCCAGGTGGCGCTGCGCCGCCAGCAGCAGGCCCGCGACAATCTCAACAGCGAGGAGCAGCAGTCGCTGTCGACGGGCAGCAGCCAGCAGCAGCACCTGCAGAACCGGCAGCGCGCCATGGCCGCCTACCAGCGCCGGTTCAGGAACTTTCAGAGGCACCGGCTCCAGCTCACCCAGACCAGGATCAGCGTCACCCAGGACCTGCACATACTCAACGCCGTGCCCGCGGTGACCGGTACGTTCGGCTCTGTACGCGGAAAAAAAGTCTCGGTAAAAATTACTGTACCGTTTAGAAAAGCGAGCACAGACTGCCAAAACCCAAAAAATTACCATTCTTTTTAGTAAATTTTAATGAAATTTTAGTAAAAAAATTCATGTAATTTTATTAAATTATCCTGATATTTCAGTAAAATTTACTAAAAAGAATGGTAATTTTTTGGGTTTTGGCGGTCTGTGCTTGCACTAACAGAAAGTTTAGTAATTTTTATTGAAATATTTGTAATTTTTACTGACATATTTCTCTCCGTGTATGAACAACTTTTTCTTTGGCTTTGTTGGGTATTGGGAATTTAAAGGACTCTTTTTTTTCAAATTTTAAGATCATCCCCGCGTTTTCACCCCCGTTAAAGTATGTTTAATGTAACGCATCTTGGAATGTAAAATTGTAACCAGATTCAAGGTATATTGAGCGGCTTATGTTTCGGGATTGGTTTCAATTTTCAAAAAGTTGAAGTAAATCGTTTCTAAATTACAAAAGTTCATATATATTTACTATCTAAATTTGGATAATAGGTATTAGTAAAAAGAACGTTTTAAAGACCTTCAATGTACTATACAATTGTATTTTTGCAGGAATCTCGGACAGCCATCTATCTGGCTCTTTTACGATAGCCGAATCCAGTAAGCTGAACAATCAGCAGAGCGACACCATGATGGACTTCCAAAACGTGTGCCCGACTTACCCTCCGATCCCTTGGTTTCCGAACTATTTTTCAGAGTCAACAGTGTCGTCGTCCTCTCGTCTAAGCGACGCATCCGCAGATCCTTACGAATCTACTCAAACGGAGAAGAAAGCGAAGATTTCCTTTAGCGTCGAGTCCATCATTGGCAGAAAGTGACGCTTTTTAATTCTTTGATATTGTTATTATTTACTGCTTATAGTACAAATTGTATTTTATTTATGTATACATCGTTATAGAGTAATGTGATGTACGTATTATATTTGTGTAATTGATTTCTAATGCTTAGGAATAAAAATGACATTTTTACTAATAAAAATAACTTAAAATTATAAAAATAATTTTTTTTACTCGAATAAGGATTTCAATTATCTTTACTTTGTTAAAACGATAATGTTGAAAATTACTTTAACGTACAGTTATTCAATCAAATTGTAACGGTACCTCCGTAGCAACGACTATAATATATTACAGCAATATTACATTGACTCCAACAATATATAGGTTTTAATAAAATCTAAAATTATATAAAATAATTACTGTAATTTGAATGAAATGTACGTATTTATGGATATTAAAATGTTTATAACTATTCTCACGCTCCAAAGCCTGGCCAAATTTTAACAGAGTCTTTTCTTAAACAATATCTACCAATACGCCAAATTTCAAAAGATTCTGAAAGAAATATCACTTTTGTAGCATTACTTCAACTCAAATGGGCAGTGAATATATATATATATATATATATTTATTACAACTTATTAAAATATGAAGTTTGTTTTAGCAATTTTTTTTAACTTATCTACTAAAATATAATAACTTTTGCCGTGACTTCACGTTTTCCTCGTAAGACTTGTTTACCCATTTTCAACATCCTTTATTTTACATATTTACATAGCAAAGTTTTACACAAATAAAAAAGCACAATTTTATTTTCATGACAAAAATATTTCATTAATTCTTTTATTACAATTCATTTACAAGAAAGTTTAAAAATGATTAAATAACTATTTTCTTAACTAAAATATTTTATTTCTTTTTTAATAAAAATATCAAACCTCTGGTGTAGAAATATCATTTACCACATTTATAATAATATCATATTTTTCAAATCTTCATCACTTAAGTAATTTAAAATATCTTCTACAATCATTATTGGCAAACAAACATTTGCCCAATCTTTATTTGTGTTCTGTATTATACATATGAAAATTTCTGTTGCAGATTCTAGTAAATTAAGTCTCTGTTTAGCCAACTGAAAGTTAAGGCTTAATTCATCAAAGTAAAGACGGAATTTCTTAATGTAATTGCTGTATGAATGAGCATCTGGGAAGTCACTGTTACGTATGTATGAAATTAATTTATTCCTATTCATTGTCAAAACATCAAAGTAAGTGACACCTCCTATAATTTGAGTACTTTTCATTAGTGCCAATTCATTAATAGAACTTCTAAAATCATTCACAACAGAAGATCTATTCATAAAACGCAGGTTCTCTTTATGTAAATATTGGCCTAAATAAAATAGTTTAGCCACATGGGTAGTCAATACCCTTTGTGTTAATATAAGTCTGGAATGATAATCACTGTCATCTTCAAAATCAAAAGTACAAGCAAAAGCATGAGTAAGAGGAGTTTTAGCAAACTTATTTACAATATTAATATCAGCGCCATATTTGAGAAGCAATTTAATTATTTCTACATGCCTGTAAAGAACAGCAAAATGAAGAACTGTTTCATTCTGAGAATCTGTCTCATTAACATTTGCCTTTGATTCAAGTAATAACTTAACATTTTCGTAGCAGTTACTCCAAACTGCATTAAAAAGTGGGGTATTATTTAAATCTTTAGCTAACATTCTTAGCGTGGATATAAGTGAATCATATTTAAGACATTTATGATTATGACTACATGTATCACTTTCTGAATTTGAACTTGAATCCATTTTGTATTGAAAATTATTCAATTCTTGTTTTAATCTTCTTTGGTAAGTTGAAAGTTATATATTTAAGAAAGTGTTTACTTTTATATAACCTAAAATTAGATTTTCATAATTGTATTAAAATTATTTAATAAATTAGTATTTATAATTATATAAAAACTATTTACATTTAAAAACATTATACGTTGAAACTGAAGAGAAGACGTAATTACAGTTACAGGAGCAAAATTTTTTTAAGTTAAAAGCACGGTGTTAAAAAGTATCAATATTTGTTTACATAAAGTTTAAGAAAATACTACCAACCAAAAATAGGAAAAATAGTATAACGATTTATACAGTACTACTAAAATAGAACTTTTCGATCCGAGAGCGGGAATAGTACTGTTTACGAGTGCGGGAAAGTGATAGTGATTATCCCCGTGTGACCTTTACGGCTGCCGAGCCAAGTGAGGGTGAAAAGGTAACATGAGGTTAAAAAATCACCTTCTCGCTCGAGTATTCGCTTTGCGCAGCGGCCAGAAAGTTGCCGCTTTCCGGCCGGAGGGCAGAAAACTCGATTTTGCGCTGCACGTATGAAAAAAACGCACGCGTTAAATCAAGCCTTGTGCACGTCGTATCAAAATACCCTGATAACACAAAACGTTTAAAAAACGTTTTTAAGACTTTATAAATAATACGAAATAACGCATTTTCCTAACATATAAAATAAACGTATAAAAAACGTTTTTTAAACGTTATTTTGGCTGCGAAGAATTTTCCAAATGATTCTGTGGGATCCTACAGAAACGTTGTAACAACGTAGTTTAAATGTCTTTGACGACGTTATAAATACATTTTTAAAACATTTTTAAACGTCAGGTAAACGTTAATAAACCGTTTCAATAACGATTAAAAAACGTTTTGAAAACGTTTCTAATCAGTCATGAATTCAATGCAGAAAAACACTGATCTTGCAGTAATTTCTTTATAATAATGATACTTATATGAAAAAGGCCTGAGCCGATATATCGGCTTCTGTGACTGAAATAGTTAAGTTAGAGATTAATGTATAGTCAAAAATGAGACGCATTAACAATTATTTTTTTAGTAAACGATTAATAAGAAACTCATTTGGTTAAATCACAGATTTTATAATAATTTGAACTGTGTTTTCTAATATAAGTACATATATATGAAAGAATCCGTATCCATTCACTCTAAAAGCTCGGTTATCCATTACTCTTTAACTAAATTAATTGACGAAAGAAAGGTGAAATCATCCTATTCATTTGAAAAAAATGATCTCTATTTGCTCGAAAGTTATATAGACAAATGAAGATTTAAGAAGGGTCTTAATATATATCGAATAAACAAGAATTATATTTAGTCCTCGCTCTCCTACATTACAAGTGTAGTATCTCGTCCCTGTCCACTCGGCAGCACACGAATTCAGAGTCCTAAAACAAAAGAGGCGCTCCCAGCGCCCCCCTCCGCCGTACGGGTGCCTCTACTCTTCACTTTTCTTTCGTGTGCATGAAGCGACGCACGTGTAAAGAGTCTTAGAGAAGAATTATTGGTTTTAGTCAATTATCATGGGTAAAATCGGTGTAATTTCGAAAGAGGATCGGAAACGCGAAAAGAAGTTAAAAAAACTGTTAAAAAAAGTGAGTAAATTAAATGAAAAAGTGATGCAGATAAATGGAAGTGAAGAAAAAGAAAACGAGAGCGACAAACCAGCTAGTGTGACAGCAGGGCAAGAAGACAGGCCGGCTTTGATTCCTATCGACGATTCTACAGTTCGAAATACGTCGAACGTGGAGATTGAGCAAAGCATAGCATCTCCGGAAACAAACCTTACGGAAAAGGAGTCGGAAGCAGATCCGGATGCAGTTGAAGGAGAGGAACTGGCTGAAAAATGGATGGACATTGTAAGTACTGATTGGAATCGAAAAGTAGGAAAAAAGTCTTAGAGCAAAGATCTGTTAATAGTACAGAGATACATGTCTGAGCTTGCTCAACGGCAAGACAAAGACAAAGACTTCGTCGCGCGCGCACTCGAGGCGCGACAAAGACGCAATGTTTACGTTCGCGATCGCACTGGCGGCAAAACGATACGGAGAAATTGATCGTTAGCGCTCACACAAGCAGCGAGACAAAAACAAATCTATTATCATTTTCACATGAGCCAATAGAAAAAACTTAAAATCGATAATAGAGAGGTTAGAGTAAAATTCTGGAAAAGGAAAAATTTTTATTTTTTTTTGTTTGTTCGTATAGCTGGGCACAGACCCAACACAAAGCCAAGCAATTAAGGTGTCGATCAAACCAGAGTTGATAACACGCTGGAATCATTTTTGCAAAGAGGGCTTAAAGAAGGAAGAGTTAGAGGCTCTAATGAATAAATATGAATGCTGCAACTATTTTGAAGCACCAAAAATGAACCCGCAAATCCTGGCCACGATGAAGGATTATCAGATAGCCAGAGACAATCACATGATTGAAATTCAGAAAATAGCGGGGTTATTTGCACTGTCGGTAGTTGGAGATACAGTCACAGCTATTTTCGACAGTAAGAATGAAGGAGTCGATTTAGAAAGAACTTTATGTAACCTTTGTGATACAGCAAAGTTCTTGTCTACAATAATAAATAAAAAATCGATATCGAGAAAAGCTTTCATAGAACCGGGATTATCCAAAGAAACCAGAACGGTGCTGAAAGACACAAAATTGGATGAATTTCTTTACGGTAAAGATTTAGGCGAAAAAATTAAAGAGGCAAAAGCCTTAAACAAGAATAGCGAAAGCTTAAAACAAGTAAATAAAAATGTGACTGGCACACCAAGTAAGAATTATTTAAACGGAAAAGGACCGCTGGCGAGACGTCCGTACAGGAGCCAAGTGGGTCCTACAGCTACAGGAGGATGTCAGAGACCACGGCTGTTTTTCAAAAACAAGCAACAGTTCGGGAACCACAAGGCCATAACGCAACAACGCCCTTCGGCTCCGCAGAGGGCGGACAAAAAGAATTAAATAATGTAAGTTCGAAAGCGGGGCGCTTGAAATATTTTTATAAAGAATGGGCAAAAGTCACAAATGACAACTTCATTCTCGGTTGCATTAAATCAGGCTATAAAATTTCTTAAAGAGTTCGATCAAATTAAAATCTTAAACAAAGACTTCAGTCTTAATAATGATAAAGAATCGTTAGAAATGAGCCGGGCTATTGATTTATTAATTCAAAAGGGAGCCGTGGTACAATGTAAAGAATCGAAACAGCAGTTTATATCTTCGTATTTTTTAAGAGAAAAACCCGTTGGGTCGCATAGGTTTATCTTAAACTTAAAACATCTAAATGAATATGTTGTAAAAAACCATTTTAAATTAGAAAATTTAAGAACTGCAGTTGATCTGATTTTTCCAAATTATTTTCTTAGCACGATTGATCTAGAAGATGCATATTTTTTCATACCGGTTCACGTAGACAGCAGAAGTTTTCTAAGGTTCAGGTTTAATAAAAAATTATTTGAATTTGTTTGTTTACCATTTGGACTTTCGTCCGCCCCCTTTATTTTCACAAAAATTATGAAGATTGTAGTTCGGTTTTTAAGAGAAAGAAAGTTTTCATCAATTATCTATTTGGACGATCTACTTTGTATAGAGGAATCGTTTGATAAATGCATCGTGAATGTAAGTGAGTCTATTAAAATATTGGAAAAGTTAGGATTTTTAATAAATTATAAAAAATCTAAGTTAACGTCCTCGCAAAGATGTAAATTTCTAGGATTCATTTATGACACACAAAAATACGCTATTGAATTACCTGATAAAAAAAAGAAGAAATATTCAATTTGGTTAGTCAGTTTTTAAAAATGAACAATTGTAAAATTCATGAATTTGCGGTTCTGGTAGGAAAACTTATCGCCTGTTGCCCAGCCGTTGAATACGCATGGCTATATACAAAACTGTTCGAGAAAGAAAAATTGTTTTATCTAGTAATTAACGATTATTGTTATAATAAAACTATGTCAATTTCTGATACGGTTAAAAATGAGCTGTTATGGTGGAGAGCTAAAGTTAATAAAAATATCCACTATATCAAGGATGGCACTTATGCCATGACTATTTATACTGACGCGTCATTAACAGGTTGGGGCGCGTCGAACAGAGAAAAAGAAATTTTCGGATTTTGGTCAGTGGAAGAGCAAAAATTACATATAAACTATTTAGAACTGCTAACGGTTAAAATTGCTCTAAGCTCCCTAGCTTCAGAAATAAGAGACGCGCAAATTTTAATTAAACTAGATAATACAACCGCTTTAGCATACATTAATTAAATGGGAGGTATCATGCTGGATAAGTTTTCAAATTTAGCAAGGGATATTGGGCAATGGGCCGAAAAAAGAAGAATTATTTTATTAGCATCATACATCCCTTCTAAAGAAAATGTAATAGCGGATTTGTTATCTAGAGTCAATATAGACATGAATGGGAGTTAAACGACTCATATTTCGAAAAAGTTGTAAACGGAAACGAAAGTTTCTTTTACGCTTTTCCCCCTTTTTCTCTAGTGTTAAAAACTCTAAATAAAATAAAAAGAGATAGAGCAGAAGGAATTATAGTTTTGCCGAATTGGAAAAACCAACCGTGGTTTCCATTGTACGAAAAAATGTCAGTAGGCAAAGCGTTGATAATGAATCCTAATCCTTTTTTGTTACTGTCACCATGCAGGTCCCGACAACATCCGAGATGGGAGCACCTCGCTTTGATTGCAAGCGTTGTATCCGGGAAGCGTTTTTAAAAATGAAAATGCCTCAACAAACAGCTGATATAGCTCTGTCTTCACTAAGTGTTGCCACTTTTAAACAATATTCTAGTGCGTTAAAACAATGGCATCAATTTACGGCTCGTGAAAACTTAAATTTTTTCGACACTAGCGCTTTTAATGTACTGAGATGGCTATCGGAGTTATTTAACTCAGGAGCGTCTTACGGAACGCTAAATTCAAACAGAAGTGCACTGTCTTTAATTTCAAAAGAAAAAGTTGGGGAACACCCAAATATAACAAGATTTATGAAAGGTGTGTTCAAACTACGACCACAGAGACCGAAATATTCTCACACGTGGGACGTATCGATAGTTTTAGATTTTTTAGAGCGACTAAGTACTGATAGTATACAAATGTTATCTTATAAAACTATAACTTTATTGGCGCTAGCTACAGCCCAAAGAGCGCAGACGCTATCAAAAATCAAAATAAGTAATATAAGATGATCGTCTGTTGGATTAGAGATTACGATTCCGGAAAACATAAAGACTTCGGGACCGGGACGGTTTCAACCGTTATTATCATTACCAAGATTTAAAGAAAAAACTAATTTATGTGTTGTTAAATTTATAGAATTATATATTAAAGCGACTGAACGGTATAGAGATGGAATCGATAATCTTTTTATTTCTTTAAAAAAGCCGGTTCGTGGAGTTTCGACGCAGACAATTAGTAAATGGGTCAAAAAATGTTTAGAAATGTGCGGAATAGACACAACCACTTTTACAGCGCATTCAACTAGGCATGCTGCGACGTCAGCCGCTGTAGAAAAAGGCGTCGATTTCGATGTAATAAGAAGAACGGCAGGCTGGTCTGAAGGTTCAGAGGTTTTTGCGCGTTTCTACAAAAGACGAATTATAAAAAATCAACAAGAATTTGCTAAAGCAATCTTAGGATAGATTAATCCCTAAAATGGTTAAATAAAAATTGTCATCCCGAAAACGGAGTTTCAATTTATTACATACTTGAACAATTTAATCTTTTTTAACATTTTGAAAGTCACTCTGAACAACTACACTTGTAATGTAGGAGATCGAGGACTAATTATAATTGAAAATCAAACGAACTTACCTGAAGTGAAGTTCGATTACAATTATATGATGTCCTCGCTCGAGTACATTACACCCACCCAGAAAATTCTTTCTTCCCAAAACCCCTTAAGAAAAGATGTAAACAATTAAAACATTAAAAAAGTAGCTACGTAAGTTACTCTAAAATTTGAAGAGTAGAGGCAACCGTACGGCGGAGAGGGGCGCTGGGAGCGCCTCTTATGTTTTAGGACTCTGAATTCGTGTGCTGCCGAGTGGACAGGGACGAGATACTACACTTGTAATGTACTCGAGCGAGGACATCTAATAATTGTAATCGAACTTCACTTCAGGTAAGTTCGTTTGATTTTCAATTACTTTTTTTATACATTGATTACCATTACTTTATGTGTCACACATAATTTGTTAAAATGTTAGACCACTGGTCCAAGCCGTTGTCGAAATGTTAAACAAAAGATTAATATTGAGAGCGCTCTTCTCTTATGGGTCAGTAGAAAATATAGAAATAAATGGTGATTTTGACATATTTAGAACAATAGGAAGACATAACAAAAATATATGAGAAGAAAGAGAATTTAACGTTGAATTGATTGACGTTTTAAAAAATACAAATGACCAGTTACTTTTAGAGCAATAAGACCGAATCGCAAAGAAAGTTGGTAAATGTAAGTACCACTACCACACGGCCGTTATACTAGACAGGAAGACAGGGAGCGCATAGCAAGCCGCGACAAGAATCGTCTTTGAACTTGCTTGACTCGCGACTAATATTATTGATATCAAAAAGATTCGTGAGTATATCAGCAGGTCGAATGATTTTCGATAAATATCTTCCGTAAGATAAATGGTATATAAAAGCTGCTATGTGGGAGCAACA
>JAWWEO010000009.1:3874891-3912026 GCA_035582975.1 Ormyrus labotus | reverse complement strand
ATTGCTGAACGATTCTCCGTCAGTTATACCAACTTAACAGTACTTTAACTGTCGGAGCTCCAATTCGGAACAGGCCCGAAATCGTGAAGCAGCACGTTGTGTTAGTTCCTCTCTCCATCAGATAGGAGGTGTTACTGCTGCACCTCAAGCTCCAATCTCGCGCGAAATTCAAAACACATTTGTACTCGCGGCTCCAAAAGACCAATTGTTACGCAGTGTTACAGGTTTATGATTTAATGAAATCACAAATCAATACAATTTTTTATTTATGTTTTCATCATCCATTAAATTACAAGCCCTGCGAGATACTAATGTATTTTAGATCACAATCTAATTAGTTGCTCATGCATATAGATAATATCGAATTTATTGGTGACAAAGTTATACTGAGATTATTGATCTTTCAAAAATTATTTATGGATTACAAACTGTCAAACTGAATTTATCATTCAAAAGTTACTTTTGCGATTGATCTAGAAAAAAAATTATTCAAGAATGTTTACTGAGAAAAAAAACGAGGGAAAAAATTACTAATTTTTTGTGGTAACCGAACGATAGACTCAAATTATGGAAAATTTTATTCAAAATATTAATTTTTTCTATTATTATTGTAAAATTTGCCATAATTTGAGTCTGTCCCTTAGTTACCACAAAAAATAGTAATTTTTCCTTTGTTTTTTTTTCTCAGTGTGTATATTTTAGTTCAATATATTTTGATTAATTAATTATACTGGTATAGTTATAGTTTTGAATTTAATTTGTGGCTATTTATCGATAAAATTGAGTCCGTTTAAAGAGTTTTAATGTATGTATTTGCACCAAAATTATCCCATTTTATCAGTTTTTATAAGTTCTTTGTACCAGGAATACAATGCACAGTTTTTATAAAAAAAAAATAGGTCCGCGCTTTACTTGACGTTGAATAACTGCGTTTCCCCCGAGAAGTACATTTTTCAGGTAGCCTGACCAGATCATAAGGCCCTTATAAGGTTACCTGCTAAGGTCCCGATTAGGGTCGTTATAAGGCGATCAACCTCATTTTCGATTTGTTCAGTTCCCATCAAATCAAAATTATAATGAATATGAATTTCACGAAGACAATGCAAAATTATTTCTTGAAAAGATACCGATGAAAGAAGTGCAAAATATTCTAAAAATATTGAAATAATTATTAAAAATGCTAAAGACTGGGATGGTAATAGAATGGAAAGAATGAAGGGAAATTTGGCGAATTAAGATTATATTTTGGTATATTTTTAACCATTTATACGAATAAGGCCCTCATTTTCCTCTTAAATCCGTTTCTACTCGACGTAAAGAACGTTTCCGTAGTGTAGTGGTTATCACGTGTGCTTCACACGCACAAGGTCCCCGGTTCGATCCCGGGCGGAAACATTTTTGCAAACCTTTTTTTTGCAACACCAAAATTTTTATGCAATTTTTCGTTTTTTTTTGCATCAAGCATTTGTTTCAATAATAAATTTGTCGATTTTTTTCTCGATTTTCATTAAAAAAAAAAATATCCTTGCGGGCGTAGGTTTATTAGAGTCGCGCCATCTGTTGTCGTAAAATCAAACTATAACGGTAGTTTGTCGGTAGATCATAATCCACATAGATTTTATCTCGAGCGAACGAGCAAGTTGTTCAAGTGTCTCACAGATGCCAGTTGATATCAAATAACTCGAATTTAAAAGTCTTTATTAAAGCTCGAATCTATCATTCCATACATCTATTCCTCAACAAACGAACCTCATTTACATTGCAAACGTACAATCATAAAGAAAAAACAATATCATCGTCCTCCACTATATTTTAGAACAAAAATAAAACTCCAGTCCAAGAACGTCTCTCCCCCGCAATGAAAATACCAATTAAACGGCTCGTATTTCAGTACATCAATAATAACATCGGCCGATAAACAAGGAGGGAAGAGACGGACAACAGCAGCAGCAGCAGCCGTCTGAACAAGCGCTTTATGAAGGTTTATATAACTCGGGCATCAGTAACGGGTGACGTCATCCGGTGCAACGCTTTGAAACGGGCTCTGATCAGTCCTTTAACGTCGGCCGGCCGCGAGATTGTCTGCGACCTCGAGTTTTCCTCGGCGGTTTAATTCATCTCCGCTAACAATAACCCGCCGCCGGAGCTTTCACTAAAAGACGCGCGGCTAATTAATCGAGCGGCGCAATATACGAGTATGAAGCGGCGGGGCTTTTACTCGGAGAGTTCGGTTTTGAGTTTATTGCCTTTTCAGTTTTCTGATTTTTATACGGTTAGATAAATGGTTGCTTTTTTCGTAAAAACATATATATATATTCTGTCGGGCTCTTTATTTTTGTGAATTTGTTTCAATTTACATCACTTTCGATCTTTAGAAATGAACCCAATGTAAAATTGTTTGTAAATAGACGCCGCGAAGAACGATGTCATTAGACTTCTCTGGGTCAAAAGCCTCGAAATTCGAATTCCGAATCGAATCAAAATTTCAATCCCGAAAAGCTTCCTACAAATTTCCTTTTCCATCCCACAACTCGAACACCCTCTAAAACTTCGACCCAAAACAACCTGCCGTCCCGCTCCGGAACTCGTTCGAAAACCACCTCCGACATCTCCGCATCTCTGTCCCCACGTCGAAACTTGCACTCCGTCGTGCAGGTGCTTAACTCTCCCGCAAAAGTAGGCCGCGAAATCGCGCCTCTCCGCGCCGTCGGGAGATCGATCGGCTCGCGTTCCGCGACGACGGCGGCGGCACCGCCGCCATGTACGCCGACTCCCACGCGGCCGCCGCGCCGCGCGGAGAAGGCCTTGAACCGCGGCTGCAATTGCCCGCGACGTCCGCGTCCGTGTGTGTGTGCGTGGGTGCGTGGGTGCAGCCGCCGCAGCAGCGCAGTTCTCGCTCTCCGCGCGCCTAAACTCCGAATGCGCGCGACCTTTTCGCGGCGTGTTTTTCGCGCGACGCCGCGAAACAAGGCTAAAGACCTTATCTCCGCGCGGAGTAAATAACCCCTCGAGTGTATTGACTCGTATATACGTGTATACTGAAAATTTTCGAGAGCGACGCTCTCTCTCTCTCCCCCGGCCCGGTGGTGTTATAGTCCGCGGAGGAGGTGTGTTTGTTCGCTGTTTATCGCGGGGAGATTAAGCGCGCTCTTTTTCTCTCTCTCTCTCTCTCGGGGCGAGAGAGAGGAATTTCTTATTGCATTATCGATCGACGCGCCGCGGCAGCGGACTGCCGCCGCTGCCTGCTTTTGAGGAATGAGCAATCTCGCGGGGATGATGGGAAATAAATTGCCGGCATTATTTTCCGCGCTGATAGATTGCGCGCGCGCGCGCGCGTCTCTCTCGCGTGTGTGGGTGGGTGTGCGTCTTTTTTTGGATTCTGAAATTTTCTCTCGGAGGCTGGGGAATATTGAAATTTTTCCGATTTGATTTACATTGGTTCGCGCGGCGAATATCTGGCTCCGGATCAGTTTTAGAACTGGCAGAATTTAACCCGCTGATTCACGTGCATTAAGTATACATATTTCTCGCGTTTAACGTCATAGCATTCGCAACTAAGTTAATTTAGAAAGAATTGATAACATAACATAACTCTAGAGATTCTTGACCTTACACGATACCATAAACTATATCTACAACCGCAAAGTTTTGAGTAAATATTTTAAAGTTACTGCAAAGGTCGCGCTCGAAAGCGGAGCTCCGAAAGACACGTATAATATCAATGCCGTTTATAGAAGCGCTCAGCTGTTTGCGTCGAGCGGCGGATAAACGGCAGATATTATTGCATAAGGGGGGCAAGGGTCTTTCGGTGTTTTACACGAATCGAACTTCGCGTTCGATAACACGTCGTATCTGGTTCTCGTTCGGTCGATCGAAACGTAAGGCGCCAGAAGAGCCCAGACGGAGCCTCGAAACGTTCCTCCGTGTATCTTTATTTGGACGGATATGTAATAGATTTAAATTGGTGTGTTTTTAGTGCGACAATCCGTGTCGTCGAGTGTAACGTTCGATCGACTGAGGATTGGATTTCTATTTAAATAGCCTAGTTTTCTTTGAATAATTGAATATTTTAATTGCTCCCGCGGCTTCACGATGCGTCTTTCAACCTCTCCAATCCGATATCCGTTTCACGTAACGGACATTCTAGAAACGTCAAGAATTCAAATTTATCTGTAGTAAACAGCGTATTTCGATTCGCGAAATCTGCTTTTCACTGTAAAATTTAAATTATTCAAAGCGTTCGCTTTCGATCCGCCACTAAATTTATAAAAAGTCTCGATAATATTTACAAACAAAAGCTCCTTTCCGCGCAAAGAAGCGCAGATAAAAAATATAATAATACGCGTCGCGTCGCGAAAACGGCACTCGATCCTCCTCCTCGGCGCTGCAGTCCAGTACACACGAGTACAACAAATTATTGCAATATCGCGCGACGAAACGAGAAACGGCCGCGCTTTGGCTTTCGCCTCTTATCGACCTCGACACGCACTGCAATCAGCCGTTTATTTAAGATTTCCTTATCTCCGCGCGGAGGCTTAAAGCCCGAGAGAGGAAGGTCGCGCGCGGCCGGCGTTCATCCAACTGCACCGAGCGACTGTGGCGGCGGAAAAAAAAAAAAATTCGAGTGAAAGTGTATTTACGAGGCGTATTTGGCTCGATCTTTTCTTCGTTTTTTTTTTTAGGCTGGATGGAGTTGGGTGTGAAGGAAAAATTGATGCGGGGAGATATAAATATAGTGACCGATTCTATTTTAAAAAGTTTTTAATAGAGATTAGATAAAATTAGATAGATAGGCGCGCCGACTCGTATTTATGTTTTTATAAGAGAATGTTTAGATCGAATGCATTCTGGGGAGATAATCGTTTCGAATATCTTTTCAATTCTGTAGACTTTTGTAAATTAATTTTTATCTCGACGCAGTTGATTTTTTACAGTTAAAATAATAAACGTTTCGAAAAATTAATCGAATGCACATTAAATTTGCTACTTCTATACGTACAATATTGAACGATATTTAATACACATCCTAGAAACCTCACGACTCTTTACACTTTAGACGTATCAATGAAAGAAACTTTTTAATTCAACTTGCTTGATTCCACGTTGTAGCAGCCGCTCCCGCATACAAATTGCCACTTGATTCTCCCGCCGAAAAGTTTTACCGTTCGATCGCGACTTGTTATGCGCGACACTGTTTTTCTACGCTGAAATCTGCGCTTCTCCAAAAGGATACGGCAAACGTCGATGTTTCCAGTTCTGCGAAATCAACGACACGTCCAATCCAGAAGAGTTAGGATTCGAACCGCGGAAAATGCGCACTGAAACAGTAATCGGCTCTTTTTTCGTACGCCTCGATTTCGCTCGGCTGGTTATTGTAGGTAAATGCGGCCTCGTTGGAAGAGAGAAAAGCTGGACCGGCAGTTTGCCGATTTTTTCATATCTCGACTTTTTTCCCCCTTTATTTTACCCGAGAAACATAAGTGGGGAATCGGAAAACAAGGGAATCCTCCGATGCAACGAGTCGTGCAATTAATTCTTGCGAGTAAGGAGGGCTGCCGGGGGAATTGTTTTTCTAGCCGATCGGTTAATTAACCGCCGCGCTTCTTTGCGCACTTTTTACGATTTATGAATTAAGCCTTGATCTAATTAATTTGTTGCAGTAAAGGAAGGAGAGAAAACAAACACAATGAATGCGTAATTAGGCGCGAGACGACTAATTTGCAGCGTAATTTTAAGTGGGCTGTTTGCTTATATACCTTTAGCGAGAAGTTTCTACTGAATTTTGCTTGTTTTTTAACGGATAATTACTCAATTAAAAATTGAACGAGAAAACAAAGATTTTACAATCAGTCCGAAGCTTCTACAAATTGCTATTATATAATTACCCAAATTTTTATCGAGGTAAAATATATAAAACTGCCGATAAAAAATACAAAAAAAAAAAATAACACGTCGAAAGCATCCACGAGCCGATAAATGTTTTCTTGCAAAACACCGCGGGCATCGAGAACGAACGAGCAAAGCGCTCCCGAAGTGCAAGTACCAAGTCCAGATGCGTCATTAATCCCGCAGAAGATTGAGAGAGAGAGGGAGAAAGTTGAATATGCGAAACGGGGCCGAAAAAGGGCACGCGACTCCTGGATATTATCTCGCGATCGCTGTGTGATGCAACAGCGCTGCAAGCGTGACTTTTACGGCGCGGCGCGAGGCGCAGGACGCCCTTTTTAGGAGATCTCTTTCAAATTTTTTTTTTTACTTTGCCTAATTACCTTTCCGCCGCGGTCGTTGAACGTTAAGTAATTACTATTTAATTGCCGATAGAACTGCATGCGGTTGCTTAAAAAGTAAACCTGCCTACATTTACACACACTAACTTCGGTACCACCCCAAAATCCCACTAACCCAGCAGCGATCCCCGAAAAACTCCTGCCCCCTGAAAAGCCTGCACCTCGCGGCTCTCGTCTTTGGCGTGCACTGTTATCGCACAATTTAAGCGCGCCTCGCGCTCTCGGTAACGGTATTGCGCAATGAGGTAAGAGAGTCACGACTCGAGTTTAGAGCGCGCCTCGCGACGCTATAGACCTGTGTGCGCCTCTCTCTCTCTCTCTCTCTCTCTCTCTCTCGCGGATCTCTCTCGAGGAAAGGGTCACGGCGATCTCCGCCGACGACGAGCGCGCGCGTGTAAGTGTGTGTGCGTGTGTGTGCGCGCAGGTAACCTTTGTAGTAACCTTAATGCTCGCTCGGATATAAATAGCCTCGGCGCGGAGGCCGATTGTATAAAGCCTCTGGTGCCTCTGCCTTTCGATAAACGGGAGTAAACCGAGAGCTTGACAGTGACTGCAGCTCTCGAGCCGAGGTGTCGACGAGGGGGATCGAGTTGGGGATTTTTTTTTTTTTTTTTGGGGGGAGTCGCAATGGTTGAAGGGTGAAAAGTAGCATATTGTTTCGAGAATTGATTTATTGTATGTGTGTATGGATTGCAGTTTTTATGGTAGCGAAATACAATGTTTTAAAGGAGAAAAAGAAGTTCGATGAAAGTGAATGTTCTCTTGTACAGCTTATTAATACTTGGTAGATTTCTGTAATACAAAGCCTTAAAAATCGAGTAGTAATGTTTGTCTGAATGAAAAAGAAACTGAACAATTCTTTTGATTACTACAAAAATTACTACACTGAGAGAAAAATTTAGTAAAAATTACCATACTGCCTAGTAAGGCAACCTTACTCAGGCAGCACCTAAAGAATCAACTGCTTTCAACAACAAACCCCAAATTTATCCAACCAAAATTTCAGCCGGCAGCGTTACCCCAATTATTCGCCCGTCATTTTCTGCAGCCTTATCAGCCCGACCGAAAGTCCAACCGAAGTCCATTGCAATTATCTCGCAGCTAAAACGCGCAATAATCGAGCACGGCTCCGAACCCCGCTGCAATTCGGCCGGCTGCGTTATCGGCGGCTTCTCTCGCGGCACCTGAGCGAGATAAACCTTATCGCGCGCGCACACATATACACACGTATTTTCGAGGAGAGCGAAAGCGCGGCGCGATGCGTTCGCTCCTATTTATAATCCGGGGCGCGCGGCGAAGTGCGCGACTCGCGATATTTGCGAAGAATATTGATCCGAGCCGACGACGATCGGCGACGGAAAAAGATCGCGCCGCCGGGGCGGAGTGATGTCACGGGACATCGAACTTGCGAGAGGTTCGCACGATGCACGACGTACATATGAATGTTTTCGCGGATTTCCTCAAATCGCCCGTCGATCCGCCGGTGAGTCACCGCCGCTTTCGACGACGCTTCGAGCGAATGCAATGCTTGATAATTAGATCGGTTCGTAAGAATTGAAAGTGGAGCGAAAGAGTTCTTTTTTCTTTTTTTGGATGGAGTAAGTATAGAATCGCAGTGCGTTTTCTGTTGCATCATCTTTCACCCGACGCTGATTAAATATATTGAACAATAGCACGATATTTTACAAATTTTTACTCCGATCAATGCGGTTGTATTTTACCGGTCGCCAGTATCTTTATGTTTCGCACAGAACAGAGTATTGTAAAATAAGATTTATATATACGGCACGTAACAAACTACTACTGGGAATTCGTTAAAAAAGAGATATTTGTGTACACCGACTATCGATAAAACAAGCACGAAAAAAGAAAAAAAAAACAACAAATTCCTCTTTATTCGACTTTTATGCCGACTCTGAATAAGAATATAAATAAGATCGAGCGGTGCGCAGCCCGTAATTACGATAGACTTTTACTAAACCAACTCGGCTCGTTCGCGATCGAATGAACTCATAAATGTCAATGCAAATGCCTCCTTTTTTTTTCTTTCTTTTTCTTTCCGCAAAGTTTTTCGCACGGTCAAGGACACTCGCGCGGCGTAAAACCGTCGCTTTGCACTCTCGCTTCATTTCCATTCTTATCTGTCGCAATATCCGCGGGGCTTTAAAGATTTATTCGAATCCAAAAAAAAAAGAAAGAAGTCCGTTTCAAAAGCGAAACTCTCTCGGCTCTCTTATCGACGTGCCAGCGAGCACTGAAAGGGGAGAAAAATTTATTTTTAAGTTTCGTATAATTATGCGATATTATATCATTTTTTCGAGCGTTTATCTGGCCTGCTAAGCTGCAGCCGGCCGTATTTCGCTGACGCAACGCGCGTTTTATAATAAATTAAAAACCGATGTAAATTTCCACGCTTCTGGCGCGGCGGTGAAATTTTATTTTTAAAGCGCGGCTATTTTCGGAATTAAAATTATACCGCCGCTATCGTAAAAAAGCAGTCTCTTACATGTATTTACTAGACGAAGTGCTTTTTATAAAGTTTCGATCGACGACCGACGAAAAAAAAATCATTAAATGCGTATTTACTCAACCCCGTTGACGTACAGTTTCCATACCGTAAGGCTGTTATTAACGGCAAAAAAAATGCCGATCCCGCGCTAAAAATACTGTATCCCATAACCGCATATAAATTAATTACCCTTATAATTAACTTCCAACAAATTATTTTCAGAACGAAAAGCCCCTTTTTGCGCAATGCCAACATAAATATTAATAATAAACAAGACTGCCAACGTCCGGCGTAATCACCGCAAATAACGACCCTTTGCGACAAAGAGCGTCTATTTAAAAAAAAAAGCAGCAGCGGCGGCGGCTCTCGATCCTTTCGTCCGGCACTACTTATAGAACCGCAGGGCGTTCATTCACGTGACGCGTGACGGCAAAACGGAGTGGTCGGGGTATATCCTAAGAGTCGACGCGCCGTTATTTTTATCCTTGCAGCGGCGGCGGCGGCTCTCGTCTGCGAACAAAAAAAAAGGGGGGGGGGGAATCCAATCACCTCGCCGCGTGTTTTGACGGATTCGCGGCTGCGCGAAACGGACGAATGTAATGAACCCCCGAGGGGGGAGGGATGACGTCAATTTCCGAGCGCTCCGATGCCCCCGAAGAGTCGACGCGTATATTGTAATTAGACGATTTGCGGGGTTTTTCGAGGTGGCCTGCGGGGCCTCGACTCTTTTGCCAGGCTTTGCGGTATTATTTATCAGGAGAGGGGAGGTATTGTTTTGGGAAAATTGTAATTGAACTTGCTTGCTTGGAATAAATTTACTCGAAGAATATAGGCTCAATCGATTAACGTGTTTTTTTATTGATTTTCAAAGAACATTGTATTACTGTAGCTGTTATTCGTCATTTGGAAAGGCCGCGTTCGATCGAAGATGAAACACCTGTCTGGTGCGTTTAACTTCGCCGTAGTTTAGAAAAATAATAGACGCCAGATGCTACGAGAATATAGTGCCACTGTTGGGTAGTTTCCATTTACTTGTTTTATTTAGAAATTCGGCGGAAAATTATTAAAAAAGTAAAAAATAAACTTTTCACTGTTAAAGATATTTAAATTGATTGGCTTCAATTAATTTCCTAAAGAATTTTGTCAATACAAACAGCAGAACATAATCTACCTTTCTTACATCAAAAAAAACTTCTCCCCAAATCTCACTTGAAAAGCCCAGCGCACAAATGAATATTCCGCCTTCCTCAACCCAAAAACTCTCCTCTCGCGTATCAAAAACAATCTCCATAACCAAAGAGCGAGCTCCAAAAATTTCCCATTCGAAACTCAAGCGGGGCGCATCGATCGCTCGGATCCGCGTTTCCGCCTCGCCGTAAAAGCGGTTATGAATAAGTTAACGTTGCAGCTATACAGCAGTCTCCTCTCGATTCAGGTGGCCAGAAATTGCAAAGCAGGCCGCTGATAAAGAGAGCGGCTCTTGGCTCGGTCCCCGCGCGGCGATCAATACGCGCCGTTTTATATATCGGCCGCCGCGCTCCACACCGAGTTTCGGCGGCTGCAGTCCGGTGCCAGTGTGTCGCCAGCCTTGGAGAGCTTTCTTGCTCCTTTTTCTCGCTCTTTCTCTCTCGCGCTCGGCGTTTTTTTTTTGCCCTCTCCTCTCCTCCCTCCGGCGCTTCTCTCTCTCTGCCGGCTCTGCGTTCGGGCTTTTATCTGCCTGCTTCCATATTTATTTGTCCGCTTTATTATTGTTCGCTGAGAGAAAGAGAGCCTCGCGGTGTTTCCTGCGCTGCCATGGCGACGGTGTTCGTATTTGCATTCATAAGCTGTTTACATGCCGAGAAATTTGTTACGTAAAGCCCACAGGCCTTTTTTCACCTCCAGCCGAGAGAAGTGGGAGACACGCCGAGTTCTTTGAGCTTCGTACGGCGCTGAATTGCTGCAGCTGCGCGCGTGTCTTTTTGAAATATGGAGACAAACGGAGGGCGTGAAGTTTCTCAATTTCGGAGCTGATGGAAAATTTATAAGTTTTCCCGAGAATCGCGGTCGAAAATTGGCATTAGAAAAATTAGAAAAGAGGATTTTTAAGATTCTGCTTTACGGGGGAGAAACAGTTATTGTTATAAGAGACGGCCTTTAATTAAATGGAAATATTATAACTTTTGTAAATTCTAAAAATTCGATATTTTAATGTTTTAATAACTTTCTTGCATTATAAGTATGTTAATTATTTTAACTCTAATCGAGATTCAAATGCAATGATATGCACTAAAATAAAGTATAGGTATAAAGCTAAAATTTTTAAGTCCCTCAAAAATTTCCCAAAGTATGAAGTCTCGTAAAATAATTTTATGCAAATTTTTCCGAATTTACATATACAGTGGTACATCTTAACAAGGATGGGCTCATAAAGCTCATTAGATAAAATGCAGTAAAATTTTTCTTTGCTCATTAATTCGAGGCTCATCGTCATATTCACTTGCAAAAACACAATTCAAGCTTCAAAACGCCACATTCTCCAAACATTTCAAAATTCAATCTCAAAATTAAAAATCTCAATAACCATAATTCAACGATTTTCCCCACTTTCCCTTCATTCCCAGCGGTTTTCCCATCAAATCCCCAACAAACCAAGCCCTCCACCCAAACCGTGCAGGTCCCACCGCGCTTATCAAGCCCCGGTCGCAGCGCCTGCTTCCGCGTTCGAAGGTCCCCCGGCAGCGCGGTGCGGTGTCCAAGGTCGTCCCGTCCGAAACTCGGCAGCCGTGACCCCGGCGCTCTCACCGCGCGCAGCTGCCAGACGACGGTCCCGACCTAGGCCTCTGACCGACCTGCCTCGATTGATTCCCGCGGGGCGCGCATGCGCGCGGAGAGAGCGCCGCCGCCGCCGCCGCGGGGCTGCGTCACCCGCGGCTGTGTATACGTGTGTGTATAGCTCGGTGCATGATTTATGCGCCCGGCGTGTTTTATGCACGCGAGCTAATACGACGCGAATCGCCGATTTTGGACGACGAGTGCTGGTGGGTGGCTGACGGGGTAAGCGGAGGATGATGAGGATTCGGTGGGGTAACGATGGTGATTGGAAAAGCTACCCTTGGATTTATAGGTTGAAAAACTGAAGGTGCAAAGTCTGCCGTTGAATTGAGAGGATGTCTGGATTGGTGTGGAAAAAGGGGTCGATTTTGTTTAAAACTATTGTATAATGTTGGATGCAAGAGAACATTCGGAAGAATATGTAAAAGGTCGATTTTCGCAATATTTGGTTGCGACTGAACCATTTGAAAATAAACTATTTATTTTAGCTACAGCAATGATTGCGGGATTGTGCGCTAGATAATTTTTAAAACGGTACGTAAAAATATTGCACGGTTTAATGATATTCAGTTGGTTTAAGGCTAATGATACTATAAAATCACAGTAAATCAACTAGTTAATATATGATAGATAAAAGCGTATAAATTATCCGGTATAACTAGCTTGAATATCAGTCAAGAGGATTAAGAAGACCAAACATTGATTTACAGCAGAATAATAAAGTTGGACGTAAAGTTAGACTAAAATTGGATAAAAGTATATACAGCAAAGTTTAAAAAAAAAAGAATAATTTACTACAATGATATTGTACCAAGATTCATGCCTCTTTCCTACACTCGAACATCTCCGTAACAGACGTCTAAGCCAATTCAAACGAAGTCAAGCGAGAAGAGCAGAGATGCGTTAAGCAACAGACAGTTTTTTAAAAATAATTTCCGTAATTATATAATAAAGGATCTAGAATTCAGTTTGCGACGCGGTACAATTCTTCATGGAACAATGTAATATCTAAAGTTCTGTAGCATCGACGCATTTCGAAAAGCTGTGCGCGGAGTAACAAATTCGCGGTACGACGCGACTGCCTACGTTTGCTCCTTGTCTTCGACAGTCGTTTCGCTTTATCTTCTTATTAATTTATAAAAGCTTCATGTTGCAGATTAATAATATTATTATTATTGATATGACATATTTTCTTCAAGAATATGGTGTTGCTTGAAGTATCCTGGTCTCTTAATTTTACTGCTTTCATTCGCAGTTCGTGTCTTTTGCATAAAAGTAACTTATAAAACTAATATTACAAAAATGCATTAATTATGGACTACAAAAGTTATCGGAACAATGGTAAATCATTCCGTTGAACTCCCGCATGTTTGTATATTACCCTACTATGAATCGTGTAGCCCCGTGTTTGCACGAAACGAACAAACTCAAATAAAAGAATAGAAAATAAAGTAGCAATTATCGACCCAAAAACCGTCTATTTCTCACAAGATTATCATTCATTATTCCCCGTACGTGCGCATCGCGAAAAATAATTCGGCCAGAGTAGCTGAACGCCGACATGGCTGCTGCCGCGCAAAGTTTGACCCCTTCTAAATTAGCTCCCCCGTCTGCAGCGTCGACCAGCAGTTGGCGCGGCAACAGTTCTCCCCGGCTGCGCGCGCGGGAGAAAAAGATGCTCCGACCTTAATCATCACCATTACTATTTTCCCTCCGCGAGATCGCGACTGAATCACGCCGCCGAGCGGCCGCGTCGCTCTCGATCAATGGCGGCCCCGTAGTATTTCACGCTCGGCGCTCTATATATTATGCGCCGCGGGGCAGACGGCCTACAGACTCGGGGATCGATAGAGCTTTCCTCCCCCGAACGACGTCAGAGTACTCTCTCTCGCTCGCGCGCCGCGGCCGCCGGGGCCTGGTATTTTATATATATACGCACGCTCCGGCCCGGGGAGCGGCGGCGGCGCACCAGCTTTTTTTCCTCTCCCCCGCGAGAAAATTGAAAACCGCACGCGCCGCGCGCCTTTTTATTTTGGGATTTGCATGCGTCGGGGGAGGCGGGAGGAGGGTGGAACGCGGATGAATTATCGGATGCTTGAAAAGGGAGATTCGTTTGGGCGGTCGGGGGGGAGGTTATAAATTTCGGGTAATCGGAGCACTGAAGTATGATGTAGCGTGGAGTATCTTAAAAAATGGCAGCGTGTTTAGATGGATTAATTGCGAAGAGGATAAATGGGTGGAGGCTCAAGAAATTTGTCAAATGAATTTTTAGGCGTTTTTGTGCATTATTATACTCTGATTTTCGTCGCGAGAAGAGATATGGATTTTATCGTTAAATTAGTAAAATTTTATTTCAGTTCTCTTTTATCGTACCGCTGAGAAATCTAAACATTGAGCAGTAAAACAATCCCTTTTCGCAGCGAATAAAGCCATTAAAAAAAAACAATAACCCTCTTCCAAATCGCTAAACGCTCCGTACACACCAACCGAAAACAGAGTCGAACAAAAGTGTCACGGTACATCTACCTCCCCCCCTCATTAAAACAGCCACGCGGCGACAAAAGCAGCGCGCGCTCGAAAGCCAAAAGCCTCTCGCGTCGATCGTCGCTCGACCATCCCGACAAAAAGCCCATTCCGGCCGATATATATATATACATATAAATGCGCAGCACCGGCACTTGATATACGCGGCTCATTATCAGCTCGTCGGCGCACTGCAGCGGCGGCGGCGGCGGCGACGCACTGCTGGCCTCCATTCGGCGATTATTTTTCGCAGCGCTTCCTCTGACCTTGTCCGCCTCGAATTTCGGCCGGTTGCTCGAATGGCGCGAGAGACTGTGTGTGTGTGTATATGTGAGTAAGCTGCAGCGCTCGTCAACAGGTGACGCCGCGCTGCGGAACCGACGCCGCGTCCGGCTCGGTTTTAATCGGCCCGCGCGGAAATGCAAGATGTGGGTCAGTTTCTCGGTGGGTTGTGCCGGGTGGCGGTGGGGGTTTGGCTGGGGATTTTTGTAAAGTTTGTTAAAAATACGGAAGAAATCGTTTATTTCTGTGTGTAAAAGATGTAGAAAAACAGGCTCTCGTTGTTGCTTTTTATTTTTTAATTGTTCTTCAATTCTTTTTTAGGCGTCTCGATTTTTAGAAGCCCAGACATTGAAAGTTTCAGCAGCAAACTTTCGTTAATTTTTGTACACAATAATTATTCCCGACCATTAATTAACTTTCGAATACAGTCTTGTGAAACATTGCGAAACTTGTTTTGTTTTTATTTCAATTTACATATAATCCTCTCACGAATAAAATGTAAAGCATTCTAATGCGCAACATGATTGATCGTTGAATTAATCACACAGCGCGCATTACGAAAGTTGGTGCAGCATTCTGAGCACCCGTCAAAACTTGGACAGTGAAACGGACCGACCGTTTTCCACTAATATTGACATATACGTGGAAAGTCAGCGCCCAGTTCGAAAAAACATTTTCCGCGGCGGCAGCCACGCCGGGGCGACCGTTCTCTCCCAAATTATTTTTCATTTTTCCAACTCCCTCCGCGTATCCGCTCTTTCCCCTTTGTCGGCCCGCCGCTTGTTATTGTTGCCGCTCGCTGAAGCAGTTTTTTTTTTTTTATTTCAGGGGGAGGCAAATGAGAGGGAAGCGGTGAAAAATTGAGTAATACGCCATGATCAGGGGGTGAAGCTTGGAATTGATGTTGTATGATTTTTCAGCGAATTTATATTTTTTTGCCGCCTTCTGATTTTGTACTTTATGAAAAGCTTTTGTGTCGGGGGGAGATAAAAGTGCTCCGGTGAGCGGAACTTTTTTAAATCCCTCGGTGGATTTATTCAGACTAGTATAGTTTTGTGACGGACAAACGTAAAGAGTAAAGAAGTTTTATGGAATATATATGGTTTGAAGTATAGTTTTGGATAAAAATCAAACTCGTGTAAATGCACAGAGGGGCGAATCATCCTTTTGAGATATTCATGAAAAATCGGAAAGTGGTTGAAACAAATTTAGAAAGAAGAATTTAAGTGTCACGCCGCGGATGAAATATTTCTCTCTTTCGACGAAACTTTGATTGAACTTTTTCCAAGTATCGATTTTATTATACGGGCAGATAAAACAAAACGTCACACAATTCTCTTCGCTGAAAATTTTCACATTTATTATAAATGATGGAAACACTGCTAAAACAAAAGGTCAAAAATTTTCATTAATTTATTTCATTGATCAATATTTTATTAGTGTAATTACACGCCGAGAACGATGTAATAAAATACTTACAATTTACTTTAATTAGAAGAATATTTGAGGCCTGAAAAATGACAAAATTTATATTTTACAGAATAAAAATAAATAATTCTATAAATAAATGAAGTTGAAATGACGTTGAAGTTTTTGATTGAACAAGCATTTCACACAGTTTTCCAAGTACTTTGCGGTGCGTGACTATTTTACATATAGTTCGAAATGAATTATCAAGAATTGACAGGGGATATGAATACATTAAATTTATTGATCTCCGATTGAATTAAAATTTCCCAGCGTGTTTGCTTCGAGAACAATTTAATTTATTCGCTCTGATTGCGAAATCCATTAACGTGTATTGATTCTGTTTTACAACATATATATTAATTTTCTTTTTTTTTTTTGCTCGCTTCCGCAGCTATCGGACTAAAAATATTAATGAACCAAAAGTTTTCCTTTGAATTTATAATGTTTAATATTGATCGGCGCCAATATTTCTTAATTAAAATCTTTTTAGCTCCAGCTGGCTTTTTATGCATACAGCTTTATTAAATAGGATTAAACGAATGCTACAATAAAGCTTTATTTGCAGAAGAGTCAATTATGTTTACAAAGTTAATGGGATAATAACGCTGCTTGATATGAATGCCTACTTAAATATTAAAAATAACCGAAGCATATTTATGATACTAATGCCTGTAATTAGTAACTTTGTCAAGTGCTGTTATTATAGTATCCAAACCTTTTTTTCTTTTTTTTTTTTTGTAGATAGCATTATCTTGAAAATATAAAAGCACAGAGGTAAGCTTTCAATTGAAATAATATGGTGATTAATCCTATTCTACATAAATGACAAGAAGTTGCATTTTATTGTGCAATTTCCTTTAGTTACAGCCGGACTGAATAAAATATGAATTCCGCTTGCAAATTCCTTTGAATTCAGTTTTTTTTTTTTCATCCAAGCGTTATTTCAAAAGAATTAATACATTTCCGATGATAATTGCTTAATTTTTATTACTTTTCAAAGCGCGTTATACTTGCAATTGTTGAAAAGAGAGAAAGAAAAAGACAAACAACTTCCACTTTTATTTACAATTTATTTATTCGCTTATCTATCTCGTCGGTAAACCCCTCTCGTCCAGATAAGAAATTAAAATTCAAGCTCGAAGCTCGGAACGAAGAAATTCTTTCGCGAGCGAACAAATTTTCCTGCGATCGTCCTCCGAGTCATCTAAAATTTCGCCGTTGAATCCTCCATTCCAGCCGCGTATATCAAACGAAAATTATTATCCCGAAGCGGCTCAATCTCGTCGCCGCCTTCTCTTTTTCCCCGGTCGGATTTTATATATGTATACGCGCATCGCGAAGCCACTCTCTCTCGACGGACGTTCCTTTTATGAGGCTTATTCGGAAAAACGAGTTGTTTTAACAGTCGCAGCCTTGGCAGAAACGAACTTGCCGCGCCGCGCGGAGAACGAGAGCAAAAAGGAGCTCGAAAATAAAAAAAAAAAAAAAAACAGATAAAGCAGCCCAACCTTCCCAGTTAACTAATGGCGACTCTTTGAGAGATTTGTATCTGCGTCCACGTGCAGTAAGGATGTTGTGCAGTTAATTCTTTTTCGTTGAACGAAACGAACGAAAAAGAACGAAAAAGAAACGTAACGAGGCAGGCAGCTTTTAAAGCAAATTGTCAAGCTCTCTTTTGAAACAAATATAAAGGAAAGTTAATGTGACTCGAAATCCAAGTACAAATCAGCCGTTTCTTAATTAAATAGTTTATTAAGGCGTCGGCACGAAGCCGAAAACATCAGTTTTTTTCCACCGCGCCAAAGCCGCGCCTCCTCCCCTCTGTGTTATTAAAAAAAAAAACCGCCTTTTCGCAATCCCGACCGAAGCCGCAGCTCGCGACTTCATCAGAAAATCCGAGTGAATGAACAATATAACCGACGCGTCAGCGGGCAGCGCAAAAAGCGCGCCGAGCGAAAATACCGCGAAAGCCCATCAATGAGCCGCGTCGCGACGTATCCGCCGCGCGGAGCGGAAACGTCGGTCTCTCTCCCTCTCTCTCTCTCTCTCTGCGTGCAGAAGATTCCTCGGAAAAATAATGAAACGACCGCGCGGTGCGCGCGGCGAACGAGGCGCACACCGCATTCCCCGCCTTCGTATATCTTATCTCCGTATCAGCTGTAAAATTCGCCAGGCGCTCGGCCGCCGTCGCCGACGACGACGTGATTCACGCTCTCTTTATGATATATAGGTGAGCGACAGAGAGAGCGAGGCTTCTCTCTCTCTCTCTGCGGGGCGATAAAAATAATTTAGCTCGGAATTTAGCGAGAGAGCCGCGCCGTGACATTGACCCTGGCATTGATCGCCGAGAGAGAGAGAGAGAGAGACCGCGGCCGAAAAGAAAATAGAGGCGCGAGACCGAGAGTCAACGCGCCTCGCGCGCGCGCGAGAGAGAGAGAGAGAGCACCGAAGCAGGAGGAGAGGAGAGAGAGAGAGCGCGCGACGGCGGAAGGGGAACACACGCCGCTCCGACCTTGGGACGACCCCGTCCAAGGTCGCAGACGAGACGCGAGAGAGAGAGAGCTTTTTTTCCTTTCTCGATTTGACTCGCCGCCGACGCCGAGGCTGAGGTCAGCGACGCCCGGCGTCGCGACGCGCGGAGAGACGCGAGAAGCCCTAAGACCGGGGGTGAGAGAGAGAGAGAGGAATTTCCAGGGCTCGAGGGGCGGCCCGGATCGGGGGATGTGATGCTGGAGCTTTGCAGTCTGTGACCTTTGAGCTGCGTTCGTCGACCTGGATTCTCGGCGGTGGCAGCGCCGGGCATTTGGGTTATTAGTCTTCGATTGCCCTTTGAGGTAATTATAATGAGGTGTCTCTTGAGGAGATGCACGAGGCGTTCGGCTGTTTTTTCGAGGTGTACATATAAAAAGAAGAGTAAAAAAATTTATCGTTGGCCGCCGAGGCGGAGACGCGAGCCAAAAGGCGAGGAGATACATCTAAATTTTCGAAAGCGCGCGCTAAAGAAAAACATTGGCCAAACTATATATCGTGCGGCGGAAAAGGTCAACACTTCCTCGACCGATACGCCGACGCGTTCCTCCTGACGCAGAAAGCGAGCGCGGCTGTGCACACATACGTACATTCGGCAAATTTGCCAGTCTCCAGCTGCACGCTCCGTACGTCTCGTCCAAACAAACGCGTACGCGCGCTCTTGAACCTTTCTCGGCGCCAAATCGAAAAAGGCGGCCCGGCGGCGCTCGAAAAATCAATGTATATAAAGAGTTCCGCGAAAGGATACATCCTCGCCCGTATACACATCGATCGGTTTATGCAACGACGACGACGACGTTCAACTTTGCGCGCGCGGTGTAAATAGAGTTGAGAGCCGCTGCGGCGCGTGGGACGGCGAGAGAGGAGGAAGGCGTTGGCCAGCGCGAGCCCGAATTATCAATATAACGATTAGGAGCGAAGTAGGGGGAGAGGGAGGGGGAGACGCGCGACTACCGGGACATTGCCAAAGGTTACTGTACCGCCGCAACCTCTTTTTCGGGAGGTGCAACGCTCGGGAATGTTTGCTTTCGCCCGCCGCGCGCGAGGCATCTACGCTTTACTGCTGCTGCCGCTGTATCGACCTGCTCTCTACGCGGGGAAGTTTTCGAGAGTGGATTTCGAGAGCGATTTTGGGCGGTTTTGCGATTTTTTGAAATTTTTTATATTTAGTGGGTTTAATGGTAAATGTAAAGCTTAAGTTAGGCGGCGTTTTGGCAGTGATTAATTGATCAACGGTCTTTGAAAATAAATAAATCTTAATATTGTTTACTGTGCAGTCTGTATTAACGCTCGAATAACAAAAGATTCGCACGAACTTGTAACCGAACGCCACTTTCTGGAATAAAAATAGCGAAATTAGCTTGTAACCCGAGACCCTCATCCATCCTCGAAATCAGTAGTAACAGACAAAACAAACAGCCGTGAAATCGCGGCAAAGGTATATATATATATACACATATATATATAAGGGACCGAAGCGTCTGGAGAAAAAGGTCGGCGGCTTTCCTCAATCAATACCAAAGTTTAACGGCCAGCGCAAAAAAAGTCCCAGCCGCGAAAGGGGAAAAAGGGGTGGGGGGGGTGGGGGTGTCGAAAAATAAAGGTACGGCGCGCGCTGCCCCCGAAAAAAAAGGTACAGCCGCCGCGGTGAGTTTCCTGTTAAAAAGCTGCTCCTTCTGTGCCGCGGCGCGCGCGCGTCCGCGCTATCAATGGCGTTTTTGCGCGTCTGTTGTCATGGCGACGGAGGTGTTCCACCCGCCCCGTCAACAGTGCCAGTAACCTTAAATATCAATCGCTCTCGCGCGCGGCGAGCGCGACGTTTCTCCTTTTCTGCCGCGAGGCCCGCTGATAAAGGGTCGCCGCCGCGGTTTATCGTCCGTCGAATCTACCCCCCCCCCCCCCCCTGAAAAAAGAGGAACACAATTGCGGGGGCTAGATACTTTTCCTTTCATTAGACGTCGCGCTCTTATATTGATCGGCATTGTCGCTTTTCTGAGCGTCGCGGGCGACGGGTGTGTGTGGGTGGGACTCGCGATTCTGGTTTTGGAAGGTTGAGGTGGGGAGAAACTTTGGTGGCTCGTTGGTAATTGCTTTTGTTCTAAGGCTAGTAAATAGTGTGGGTTTTAATAATTAATTGGTGTGATTTTTTTATTTCGAGTATACTTTGAAAGTCCTTTCCACTTTCTCTGCCGAGGAATACCTATTGATAAAGTTCCTGGTAGAAATGTTGAGCAGCTTTTAGCCGATTCTTGGCTTGTTTTGTAGCTGAAAACGACAAATTGCTATTATTTTTTGTCATTATCAAGTAATTAAATATCGTTTGCTCATGAATATTTCAGTTAAAATGAAGTCTTTTAAAATGATTTTCCAATTGTTTGCATTTAACTTAGACGTCAATTTTAACTAAAAAGCGCTCCATTTAAAATACACGTTAACCAGCCCGACTGATTAATTTTCTACCAGAGGATCGGAAAAGAATTTCAAATCTTCGACAAGTTTCCTTTAAAAACAAAAAAAAAACCGTTTCCGCACCGCTATTTCATTTCCCACATTATCATATTTCGGATGCGAGAAAACGTGCATTATTCATGGATGCCTCCTGGAAACAGACTCGCGCGTCACGTAAGAATACAAAGGCATCCGAGATTTTAAAGGTGTCTCGCGCACTTGACTCCGGCAGGCCAGACTCCGAGAATATTTCTCCGGGAAAACGTCAAATGTCAAGGAATCCATTGTCGGGTTCGTTTAACTTTTACAAAAGCCGAGAGCTGTGCAGTGTGCAGTCGAAAAAAAGTGACAAAAATAGAAAAAGATCCGAAATATTTTTACGGTCTTCTCGTCGAATATATCGCCGTGTAAGAAAGGCGCAATTTTCCGCGGCGGTACATTCGGATATTGGAGAATCGACGAAAATATAATACGCGAGGGGTATTATTAAGTTAAATTATTTTAATCGCGGAAGAAAGAGGAAGTCTGGCATTATAAATTTTTTATACTCGCCCGAGACGCGAGAGGCAGCGGCAGAAAATCTCACATGCAGAATTATACCATACCGAAGGTCGGAATAATTAACGAACATGCCATCTTAATGAATCAGTGTATTGACTGAGGCTCGCTCGACAAATAAATACTCTCTTATTCGCGGACAAAAGTGTCCTTTCGAATTAGTGCCTGATTTAATTTACCTACGTATTGTACTATAAAATACACAGAATCGAGTACCTAATTCTAACTAAATCCAAAAAAAGCTTGTATATATAAAAAAAAGCGCCGTACAAGCAGCAGCAGGTGAGATCCTTCCTCGGGTTGAGCACCGCTGTCCGCGCATCGATACTCCGGGGGCCGATCTCGTACCTTCGCCTTGAGCACACACACACACACATACACACAGGCTCCTCTAGTTCGCCGGCAGCAGCAGCAGCAGCAGGCTGCATCGCTCGTGTTCCTCTAGCTTCTCTCTTTCTCCGCTCTCGTTCCTCGTCTCCTCTTCCGGCGAGAGAGAGAGGAGCTATGAAATTCGGGCTCTCCCCTACCCATACACTACACTCCCGGCCGGCTGACCTCGAGACATGCACCGACCGCATCCAATTTATTTCGACGATCTCGCGCGCCGAGCCGCGGGAATGGGAAGCCCACACATGGCAGCGGCGGCGGCGGCGGTTGCTGCTGCTGCTGCCGATGATGTTCTTTAGCTTCGTTAGGCGGACGGATCGCTGCCGTTGCTCTTATTTGCAGCGGGCGAGTAATGACGGTGCTGCCGATGTAATGAATAACAAACACCTTCGGGCGCTCTCTCTCTCGACGCCGACACCCTTTTGTCTTAATCAGGCGGGTTGGTTTTTTTTTTTGTTCGACGGATTAAGAAGTCGGGAGGTTTTGTTTGTTAAATTTCGGTATGGAAGAAGGGGCTTTTTATTACGCCTTTATCTATAAGTAGTTTGAGGTATAATATTTTTATCCATTACCTTATGTACATTTAAACGGCTTTAACAAGAGTACTTGCAAATTTTCTCAAAGAAATTAAACGAATATTCAATCGACATCGTCGAGATTCTTTAAGACACTTCCGTCCTCGCAAACTTTTCCCTTTGATCAAGCGATACGCGCGCAAAATCTTTTCAAAACTTCCCAATAAACTTCACAAAGCCGAAGTTACCGAGTCACAGACGTTTTCTTGTTCCACCTCCCTCCCATCCTCGCTCCGTTAAAAGCGCCCCAGAGAACCCGCGGAATGCCCAACAAGGTCGCCCTAAGCGATATATATCTACCTTCAGCGGCCGTCACCTCTTAAAATTCCCCGCGCGCCTCAACAATCTCTCTCCGCGTCGATTAAAAATTTTCGCAACGCCCCGCCGCCGTCGAATCTCGCGCGTTTCCCGCTGGCAGTCGGCCATCATCCTCTTCCGATCGGCCCTCTCTCTCTCGGCGACGTTCGCTTTTAAAGAGCGAGGCGACGACGACGTCTTTGGCCTTTGGAATATTCGCGGGGCGATAAGAGAGAGAGAGAGAAAGAGAGCGCGGCCGGCATTGTTATACAATGAATGGAGAGCGAGCGACGCCCACGCGGAGAGCGCGGCGGGTTAGAGAGTCACTCGTACAGCGACCGAGCCAAGCGCGGTGCAACGCCTCGACAAGGTCAGCCCGCGACGTTTCTTATACATGTATGCATATATACGTGTGCACATATCGGGAGCGTTGCCGTTTTTCAGCGGCACACAAAGAGAGAGAGAGAGAGAGAGAGAGAGACAGCTGTTGAGGCGCGCTGCACGCGCGCGGGTTTATTTTCGAGAGCGACCGATTCGGCGAGAGAGAGCTTTCAAGGCTCCTGGTTAATTGCGCGCGGCGCGCGTAATTTTACGAGGGAGGATTTTTGGGTTCGCGCGGTTCAACGATCTTGGGTTTGGACGGTTTTTCGGTGCAGGGAAAAATTGACGAAGCTGGATGGAAATGGTAAAATTTAGGAGAAATTTTAATCGTAATTCGTTCGTTTTCAATGCGATGTGCATTTTGAAAAAAGAAAGATAATGTAGGATAGCGAGCAATTTACAATTGTAATTAATACGGGAATATTTACAAAAATCCGTTTCCAAGTTCGATATTTTTCCGGTAAACATAATAAAGCGCACAAGTCAGTGTCTCGCGTTTCGTTAGGGAAACGATCGGGGCATATCAAAGTCAATAACCTAATCTAAATAGTCTATGACCTCTTACATAAATCCGCGAAACCCGATGAATAGTTCACGAGAGTTCTCTAACTCGGCCTGCCAAGCGGCTCTCGTATATTTATAAACCTCTCGAGAGAGTCGACGTTTGCCCCGCTGCGCGTGACGTCGCGCGCGATATGCGCTCGCTCTCGAAAATTATTTATCTCGAAAATTAATTTTCATATTCCGATTTATCCGAGGCGCGAATCGAGTTTCGTAATTGTACCGATAAATCGCGGTTACAAGATTCGTTTTCCTTTTAATACAATCGAAATCTAACCGTATTCCACCTCGTAACCGAACTGCTCGTAACGGCAAAGGGAACTTTTAATAAAAGCTCGAAATTATACATACTTTCCGCAATGTCTCTCCTCTAAAAAAAACAAAAACACCGTTCCTCCCGCGCAATCAAGCCAGCTTCCTCGTCCAATAAACAAGCGCGGCAATAAAGCCGCCCTCCCGACTCGCCCCTCCGCTCGCGCGACCAGCGTATGTCCGTCGTCTCCTCGGAGGGCCGAAAATTTCATCGCCGGGGTATATTGCCGAGGCGGCGTGTGCATGCGAATTGCGCGGGTTCAAGAACTCGGGCGCGGACTGCAAGCGCGGACGTGTGCCGGCTTTTGAGGGATGACTCGGGGGTCGCTGGAATACGGACGGTGCATATAACGACGGCGGTGAATTCGGGGATATGAAAGAATTTGAGGGAGGTTTCGCGAGAGGGGAGTTTAAAGTTTTTTGAGGGTCCTTGTAGAGATTTTGATTAATTTGAGATATATTTCGTCGTGGAAATCGAGCGCCGTTTTTTTGATTGAATTAAAGGTGAATAGTGTAAATCAAAACCGGAAATTGAAATGCATCGGGATTGGAGCAAAGCCAATGAAATTCCCCGCAAAAAAAGGTAATTATGGGGAGTAAGTTTTTTAGATATTAGTCTGTAAGCATCTTAGTTGTAAGTTTTCTTATTGTTCTATGTAATAGGTAGTTTTATCTAACTCTGTAGAGGTTTACAATATTGTAAACCATTTCTGGTTCTAAATAAATAAATAATGCAGGATGTTGCTATTTTTATATGAATGTAAATTAAAACACAATTAATAATTCACGTTCTTTTATCGTAAAGCTTTTACTATATAGTCATCCTTTTCTTTGAAACTGTAATTCATGTCAAAATATAAAAAAAGAAAGTGGCGAAAACGGAGTAATAATCGTAAATTAAGCAAATGAAATTTGCGATTTATTGGCCAGTTATTCATGCCATAATAATATAAAATATGCTTTACATAATCTTCGGCGTTAAAACCAGTTTCAAATACTCCAGTAAAATGAGAAGATATGATAGATATTCCTTTTTTTTCAAGATATACCTGTACTCTTTTTTTTATTATTCAGTCCAATATTGTGGCAAGTCTTCAAGCTATAGAATTGATTTATCATATAAATATTAACATCATTATAAACGTGTAAAATATTAAACAATCGTATTACAAAAAATTTCAGTTGTATTAAAATATTGAAACAGCAAAATGACTGAAAGTCAAATAAAATGTTATTTATCATTGGTGTTGCTTTAATTGAATTTTTTTGAAGTCTTGCTTATTAATTAGTAAATGTAACGCTTAGCACTGCACTGATCAATCATTTTAATTAAACAGCAGCGAAAACAATCCAAGTCTCTCGACTGTAATCAAATTTTATTATTTTCTATATCCCACCAAACAAACATCGTCCGGCGTGCAGTATTTGTATATTTATTCTGAACCCATCAATCCTATTTTCCTTTACTAATAAAACAAAGCAAACACAATACGAAACAGTTCAAAATATCAAAAATTTTCGTTATTCCATGCATACCGTACGCCGCATAGTATCCGATAACATTCCAATCTCAAAATATTTCCCCAGTCCTGTTTCGTACAAATAAATTTCAAAATTCTGTACGGCTACTGCCTTTATTTACACAAACCTCCGATGAACGGCATAAACCATTTGAATTATCAAAGTCACCCAAAAAATCTCTCGAAAAGCACCGAAAACCCCGTTCACCTATCTTCATCTCGGCATACCTCGCCCATCACTTTCGCGCCAAGAGCCAGTCTCCGTACACGTGCAAGAAAGCCGGAAAAAGATATTCCGTCGCAGGCACGTGCCTCGCGTCATCCTCCGCGGCACAAAGAGCAGTCGTATAGAATCAAAGCCTCCTTTAAAAAAGAAAAAAGAAGAAGAATAAGAAGAACCTCTCTCATCGACATCTCTAGGTCATCGACGAGAGAGAGAGAGACGACATCGCCGATGCGGCTCACGTACGGAGAGACGGACAATAAAAAAATCGTCCGCGCTCCGAAGAGTCGCACATATCCTTTTCGCAACGCGCGCGCGCACGGCGGATCGTAATATCGCCGGAGAGCGCCTGCACTGCACTCTCTCGCGAACCTACAAGCCGACGGAGCACCGGGGGGAAAGGGGGGAGGGGGGGGGGAGGGCTATTAAACCAGTCACGATCGCGGCCTTGAATCGCAATTGCCGCGCATTGTGCGTGCACGCCGCGCGGCGCTCTTTCTCCGCGCGCCGCCGTTACGTAAACCGCCGCCGATCGCCGTGTGCCCCGGAAGAGCGGCGGAGGAGTTTTATGGCATTTTTGTTTTTTTTCTTTTTCATCGGGAATCGCCCGGTGCGTTCGATATCGGCGCAGTTTTGTCGAGGGATATATCGCTCTCGAAGCGGAGATCGGCGCACGGAAATCCAAGCGCGGGGAACTGGTTTCGACTCCTGGGCAAGGTTATCGAGGCAGCGCTGGAAGAAAAGTCGAATCGGAGCACCGAGATGCTCGATAAGTTAATGAGAGCTCGGCGCTGCGGAGGCAAATTTACTTTTCAGCCTCTGTACGTTGGTTTACGCTTTCTTTATTTATGGTTTTTCACGGAATCGGACGACTAGGGAGAATTGCCGCTGGTTTGAAATAAAATTTTACTCGGCTTAATGCACGTTAAGTTATTAAATTTAATAATCTCAGTGGAAGTCTATATCTAAACTCGGCGAGGCATTAAGAGGCTCTTACGCCGTTTGCAAATTAACCGCGTGCATTTTCATATAAATATTTTTGAAAAAATCCACTTATATTATATCGCCGCTGCGTGTGTATTAAATTAAGGAAGTTTTTACAGCTGCGCGTCTGTTAACGCAGAACTGCAGTATTATACACCGAAATTAAGTTTAACTACATATCCCGAAGAAGGAATCCTACATAACCACTCGACTCTAACCCGCCGCGAAAATCGTTATAAAATTTTGCCAATAACCAAATAATAATCCGGCCCTCCGCCCCCACCTCGTTATAAAGACGTCCCCTCGCGCTCGGCGATAATCAAATTAAAAACCCGTCGAAAAAAAAAAAAAGAAGCGAGCCCCGCCGGGAGACACGACTGCAGGCGCGCACGGGTGTACATAACGACATAAGTGGCCTCGGGGGCTTGCAATTTATCCCTCCTCGTCTCCCCTCTCCTCCTCCTCCTCGTTTTCGGGGGCCTCCGAAATTAGTCCGCGGCCTTGAGGATCGCTGCCGGGACAAACTGGGCTACGCAGATGGCGGCGCAGCTTGCCTGCACGTGCCAGGATATACGATTTCGCGAGAGTAGGCCTCTCTCTCTTTCTCTCTCTATGCACTTGACCTTGATCGGGGCAACCTGCCGGTCTCCACCTGCCGACGACGGGAGAGGAGAGAGAGAGCAGGCCAGCCGGCTGACATTGAACTTGGACTTTTTTTGCGAGGAGGGATTAGGAGGTGAACGGGGTGGTGGAAGCAAAGGGTTTTCGGGGATGATTTTTTGGTTGTTTCTGGGTTTTAGGCGGTTTTTTTTTTTGAAAATTGAGGGTGACGAGAGGCCGAATCGGTTGGTTCGTGCTCGGGAAGGTACTTTGGAGAGAGTGTATTGCTAAATAAAATTTAGAAGTCAAATAGAATCACATGTTTAATGTACTTGATACACTTAGAGTAATTGAGTTTATTCCGAGAATTTAAAAGTTCCATCTTGGTAATTACTTAGCAACGTCTGTGCAAGCTAGAAAACCAATTAATTCTGAAAACGCTGCAAAAAGTATTTTACAGTAGAAAAAAAAGAATCGGGAATAAAAAATATAAAAATATAAGAAAACGAATGTTTTTAATTAAATGTTCTTTCTCGCCTTTTAACATGTAATAAATTAGCGCGGCATTTAATTAACACAAAACACAAACGAACAACCATACCAGTTTCCCTCGAAAACCGATCTCTCTCTCTCCGTCCGAAACAAAAACGTCGCGGAAACGCGTCGCGGAGAAAAATGACGCCGCCGCGCAATACTTCCAACGCAATCGCAATCCCACTGCGCCCCGCGACAAATGAAGAGCTTGAAAAGGAGCGTCGACTTAAAAAAGAAAAAAAAAAGGATAAATAAAAGCCGCGTGCTTTTTCAAACGCAAAAAGCCCGCCGGCTGATTAGTTTCCTCCTCCCACGGCCGCGCATTACCTCGCTCAGCTTCATCTCATCCACTCCCGGGCGCACGACCATAAATTCCGCGCCGATCAGGCAAAAGGCAGCGGCGGCGGCAGCCGCCTTCTCTCTCCCTCCCCCCGCCCACCCACTCACCCACCGCCTCCCGTCGAGTTCAAAGCGCGTGGTTACAAACAGAGGCGACAGAGGGTCAGTGTAAAAGGGGTGGCTGCTATCGATTTTGCAGCGTCGGCGTTTGGACACAGTTCACTCGGCGTGCATCGCGCGAGCGACGACGACCACCACACACGAGCAAAAGCACGGAGAGAGAGAGAGGAGGGGAGTCTGAGAGCCGGCTCTCTCTCTCTCTCTCTCGTGTCCTTAGCTCTCGGACGGCGCGGCCTTGAGACGGCAGCGATGCTCATGCACCGGTTTCGCGCGCGAGGCGAGGCGAGCGCGTGCACTCGGCTGAGCGCGTGCAAAGCTGCACGCGGCGAGGGCGACGGGGGGATGTACGTATCGTCATCGTTTTGGAAAACCCGGCCGAGGGAGGAGGCTCGAGCGTGAAACTGCCCGAGAGCGCGGGGTTTTTTTTTTTTTAATGCCCCGTGGCCGATTCCTCGGGGTGGACGAGGGGGATGTCGGCTTCCGGCCCCGATGCGCGTCTGCGGGATGTGGGTCCGATAAGGGGTTTTGCACTTTAGAGATTTTTTTTTTTTTTTAGAGTCCTCGGCGTTCGAGGAGTTTTTGATCGCGCGGCTCTTTGGGAAAATGGACGTTTCGAGTTTTATAGCGCGGCGATTTTACGAGGCGAGTTTCAATAATTAATAAGCATGTTTGCGTCACTTAATGCGTCCGTAAGAGCCGGTAATAAGTTTCGGAATTTTACGATTATTTAACTCAATCATAAGGTTCGGCACCTTGCCTTTAAATTTAAGGGGATAAGTACACGTAAATTATAAGGATGGCTCGTATTCCGGGAACGTACCTTAAAATATGTCGGTACACCTGTTTAAGCCGAAATTAAATTGTAGTTTTATTCGGTTCGAGCTATATTTAGATGGTTTTTTTTTGTTTATTATTATCAATGTATATTCATCGTAGTTTATTTTTAATTGTTATTAAAAGTTCAGGTATCATTAATGTTCCAATTGAATAAAGTACATATTCTGCGTTGCGGCAATTTTAAAATTAAATTTCTCGAGAAAGAATTCCTTGTTTTTAAATTATATTAATAGCATGGAATTAACATTTTTTATGCAAAGTTCGTGTTTCTTGTGAAAATAAAATGAAATTTTTTATTGCTACTACGTTTTCGTACAAACAAAGACGTACGTAAAAGTCCAACTGAAGAAAATAAAACAACAGAACAAAAGCAGTTTGAAGGAGTTTCTGTTATGTTTTAACTCCTATTAATAATAGTTTTCTTTGAATTATTAACACACTGCAATATAAATATTTTTAGCAAGTTATTTTTAAATACAAAATTCAATAAATATACAAAAGTATTTATTGAAATTTTAAGCCAAATTAATATCGCAGAGGTCAATTAATATCCATTATCAAATTCCAATAGCGAAATTCCATCGTATAACGAACAAAGCATCAAAAAAAAAAAAAAATCCGTAAATAGGAAAATTCGAAGCGAACCTCCCGCGAAACACTCCAATTTCCGAAATGCTCGCCGCCTCGGAAAAAAACCCCGCAGCCAACGCAACGAATTCCTCGGCTCCTCGAGCGCCGGATTTTTTTTCAAAACGTCCAGCTCGCATAAGAGCAGTTAACCTTATGCACGGTGCTAATTTACTCCTCAGCCGTATGCAATATCGCCGCGCGTGCATGCGAGCATCGTTCCAGACTCGCTCCACCGCAAGGCCGTTTTCCTTTACAAGCCTCCTTTTTCGAGGCAAAAAATCGGATATTAAGATCGAGCCGGCCGATTAGAGGCGCGCGCACCTTTAATTAAAATCAGCGAGCGCGGAATCCCGCGATTTACAGGACGCGTAATGCGCCCTCTCCCCCCCTCCTCTTTCGGTTTGCGGGGTTGTCCTTCGGAAAAATCCGCCGATATCGTTGCCGAGGAGAGAGAATCTGAGAAACGTCGGAGAGCCGCACATACGAGCGGATATCGGGCCGCATCTCTCTCTCACTCGCGGAGAGGTGCATATTTCAGCGTTCATCGCGATAAAGGAGAAGGAGTGTCTGGGGCAAGTCGATCGGAAACTAAACGAGAAAACGGGCTGCGTGAGAGAGAAGTGCCGTGTAGACGAAAATTATATCGGAGGAGGCCCCGCGACTTGCCTGTTTTGCGAAATTGTGGCTGTGCACGCCGATGTGCCGGGAGATTGTTTTTCAAAGGGTCTCGGCGGACGCGGCGATGATTATTCGCTTTACGAGCGAGTTCGGGTTTTTTTTTGTTTGTTTTTTTATAGAAAGGTTGTACTTTTTGTCGGTGAGTTTACGGCTGTTTTTAACTAAAAGGTATTTCATCGAGGATGTGTTCATTGAATATTAGTATTTTTTTGAATCGTTAAAGTCGTGCAAAGAGGAAAGAAATAAGTAAACTGCACTTTGCTTTTATTAATAGTTAATATTTATAAATGGCCTAATTTTTTTACCAAAAACCCTGTAAAAGAATTCTCTACTTAAATTGATTTTTAGTTTCAATAATTATTTAAAATTACATGAAATAAATGTATTGAATAATTATTAAATTATTTATATTTTTTAATTATAATAAAACATTTTAATTGTCAATTAAATTTTTTAATTCGCAAACTTTTGAATTTAAATAATAAATTCGATGATACGTACATTTTAAATACAAAATTTTAATTTACGTTCTTATTAATCCACCGTATTCATTTTTCATCAATTTTTGACCAATATTTCACCAACATATTTGGCCAAAAAAAATTTTTCAATTATTGGTGAACTGGTCAAAAAAATGGTAAAATTTCACACAGGGTCTAATTTATAATTAATTTATTTTTAGGCTTTTGTTAAAAGTAATATCATTTCACTAAAAATCTACTTCAATAAATTGTCTAAAAAATATTCTATCAAAGGGTGCATTACAATTTCCTACCTTACCGACTTTATTTAGCACGTGTGATTTAACTTTTCTAAAATTGGCAGTCGTACTTTTAACTTGGCGTGTTAACAATAAATAAAATATTACTTCCTAATTAATATTGAATATATAACGCTTAAATAAATATTAATCTACAAAAATTAAAAATAAAGATTTAATTTTTGTTAACAAAATAGATTTGCGACAAAGTATTTTTTTTTTTTTTAATTTCTCTTGCTCAAAAAGCCCCTGAAATGTAAGCAAAAACAAAAACAAATCAACCACACTTAAACGTCCAATGTTTAATGCTTTTTAGTACCGCCATTTATCTAAGCTTAAACTTGCTATATATAATGTTACGCAAATATTTTATTCGCCTTCCAGGGATAGCAGTACAAACAAGACCAGCAAAGCAGCCAGAATTTATTCGCGACTGCTGGCTTCGCGGGTTATTCGAACCGCGAATAAATTTAACATCGCACACCCCGCCGCCGGAGTTTAAAGCTCCGAGAGAAACGGACAGACAGCTGGGGAAAAAGAGAGGAAGAGGAAAAGGCGGCGCGGAAGCGACGGGTGCGAATATCATCCTCTCTTTTCCCGGCGACGAACGGGCCAGATTGGATTCCGTCGAGCCACTAAATGCGCTTGAGCTCGAGGCAAACTCGAACACGGAGTCAGGATGGCCGAGTGGTCTAAGGCGCTGCGTTCAGGTCGCAGTCCACTCTGTGGGCGTGGGTTCGAATCCCACTTCTGACAAATTTTTGCTCCCCTCGAATTGTGTTTTTTTTTTTGCGGTTTTTTTTAATTGTTCGCCGAGTTTAGAAGGAATAAATAAAAAAAGAAGGATGCGAGAAGCTAATTATTTTTAACGCGCGCGCGCGCAAGTTTCGTTTAAAAATGGAAAACTAGTCACATAAATTTTCTTAACTTGGAAATTTATTTTCAGCCTTGGTGCAAGCCAAATATTTTAATTTTTGAATGAATCATTTGTACGGCGTTTAATTAATATGGACATTAAAACTATAATACTTCAAAATATTAAAAAATTTCATCATTTAAAATAGAAACTAAACAAAATTTTTTGTATTTCATTGTTTAATCCGAGTAATCGATTCGCTTTTTTATCTGATGATATTATAAGATCAATGTTTCAAGATAATATTAAGGATGTGAATTATATAGACGCCGACAATGCACAGTTTTTTTAATCCGATGATTCAATGCAAATAATAAATTACCTCGCAGATAAGAAAAATTAATGATTTTTTAATATAATTTTATTAAAACGAGCAAAAAAAAAATAATGTTCCTCGCTCGAGCTCCAATTACTTTTAGTTAACACGGATAACGCTACTTTATAAAGCTTCTTCAGAGTTTATTATATAAAACAATGGTGTCGAATTTCAATTAAGTTTAGCAACTTATTTTTATCGCGTCGGCCGTTACGTAACCCCTCCCCGGAGAGTCAAACGCATTATTTGCAGCGTTAATTAATTCGAACTTTGTGCAGCGTTTTCCCACGTATTGAATCAAAATACAAAAAAAAAAACAAAAAAAAAACGGTTCCTCGCGAGAAGATACCGATATCTGCGCCTGACGTCACTCAGCTCGGCTGCAGATAACGTACAATAAAACAAAAACTGGCGTTTTTCGTACCTTTCCTCGTCGGACTGTACCTCCGCGTCCGGCATAAATATGGGAAATCGAGGAGCAGCGGAGAAGAAGACGAAGGAAGACGAGGCGGCGGAGGAGGAAGGAGGAGGAAAGAGACAGCGGTAACCTTGAGAGCGGGTAAAGCAGCGGCGGCGGCGGCGGCGTCGGCGGCCATCTTGCCAGTCGAGATGCACTTTTGTTTTTTGCTCGGCCGACGTTCTCACTCCCACCGGTTCTCTCTCTCTATCTTCCTCTGCATTCCCTCCTCTATTTTAGTCTCCCTCTCCGCGCAGTTTCTTTTATCCTTCTCTTGCCCCTCGAGTGCCTTTCAATCGGGGCCTCCTCCTCCTCCTCGTTCTTCGCCCAGCCGTTCTCTTCTCTCTCTCTCTCCCTCGACACTTTCGTGTTCTCTATCCGTTCGTCCTACATGCCTCCTACCACAGATTACCCGGGGAATGCGAGAGAGCCCAGTTCCATCCTTCCCCGCGCGACTTGCCCCCTTCGCCTCTGCCTTCCTTCCTACTTCTCTCATTCCGTTCATGTTTTTGCCCCTTCGTGAATTGCCTTCCTTCTCTTTTTATTAAATCCCGAAGCGGATTTTCATCCGCTTTCGCCGACTTTAAATGTGCCGCGCGCGCGCGCTGTTTTAATCTGGGCAAACTTATAACTTTTGGCGCGGGTTTCGAAAGAAATATGTTTTTCGTTTTATTTTATCTTTAGAGTTGCGGAGGGGAGGTTTTCTCAAAGGTCTCAATAATGGAAAAATTTAATTAAATTTATATAACAGAATTTATACGCCCGCGCGTTTTAGAATTTTTTTCAATTCAATTTATTAAAATTTTTCTAATATTTAACGAATGTACGTACTTTTTTAATTAATTTTTATTAAGGAAAAAAATGCGCGTCCAGACGATGTATGAAGGAAAGCCGTCTCAGCAGCGAGTTTTTATGCAGCTAAATTTAATTTTGCTAAAAATTTTGAATTCATTTGAGCGTTGCCCTTTTGCTCTTGGCAATGCGGAGCCGTTTTACTTTATATCATCCACGGAATTTCGTGCGCAATTTTTTAATTTACTTTTCATTCCGCCCGTATTCCGCGACTGCGTCTGCACTTTTGCTCGCAAATAATATACCTTAAATAAAATTTACATTACGTAACAATCACGAGTTTAATACCGCGGTTCTTTTGATATACATAATTAATGCATTCCCTTCGTTCTCAAACGCATCGGGACGTTAAATTCTCCAAAAAAAACCTGCACTCCTCGACCACAGTCGCAGCAATCATTTTCAATTCTCCCGCAGCCTCGAAACCCCTTCCCCTCCAGGAAACACACACCGGTCTCACCGTGACTCGCGTAGGCATAAATTCCAGCTATAGCCCAATCTCCAAAATCAGCTCCACCAGCCGAAGCTCCACCACCAGATAGAAAAGTCGTGTCGGTCGGTCTGAAAAAAGGCGCGCAGAGAGGCCTCTCGGCGCAAGGCATGCACACGTGCACCAGCGCACCGTCGCGCGCGGCTGACGTCACGGGAGGAGGTAGGTAGCCGCACGTGTCAGAAAAACCGGGGAGATATAACCGGGCGTAATGGCGATCGTGCACACACGCAGGGTGAAAGCTCGCGCGCATCTCTCTCTCCGGGGCGATATGTGGGTCAACGAACGTCCACGTGAACTCCCGCCGCGCTCGGAGAGAGAGAGCCGTGACCGCCGATGCACCCACGCGCTCGTGTACGTTGTATATATACACTCCCCGGACGGGAGAGATGCCGATCAATCGACCGGCGGCGGCGCGTGATGTCGCGCGTGACCGTAAGCTCGTTAATAAATTACACGCGCGGAGGAGGACGCGGAGCGCCGAGAGCATCGCGAGAGAGTCGCCGGGGTAATGGGATATATCCCGAGGAGGAGCCGCGAGCCTTTTTGTCGCGGGTCCTTTGTTAGCTGGGATAGGGGAGGCAGGAGGCTTTGAGCGATCGCTCGTTAGGACTGGGCTGATTCGCCGCTGGCTTTTCAGGTATTTTAATGAAGAGGCCCGTTTTTTCGTTGGGTTTGCTATAGCTTTGCTTTCTGCCGAGGACGCCGGTCAAGGGCGAGGTTTTCGACTTTGCCGTCGATAGGAACGATATTGAAGGAGGGAAAAACTGATCGTAAAACGAATCGGAGCTCGTTTTAAAAATTATGCAGCTCTCTTTTTATTGCGCGTAACGGTAAAGCTAAGAAGATTGTTTTGGAAAAGAGCTAAATTGTTATTAAAAAAAAGTCACTCGTAAAAATCAGAAGGTATATAAAGAACATTCTATTTTTACCGGCAGCATATTTTAAAAAGTTCGAAAATCACGTGCGACGAATAAAAGAAAAAAACCACCTCGCTCGCTTCTCGGTAAATCGTTCGCATTATAACTCATATACGTGCGTCAGTTTAACCAACCTTCCCCGTTTATAATAACCCGTTCGATTTTCCATTACGACAAACACACTCCGCCGCGCCGACGCGCGCGCTCGAAAGCTCGTGCATTAAAACGGTTTGATATTTTTTTCCGCGTCGCTCGGCGTTTCGCACTTGGCAGCCGGTGCGATTTTCATACGCCGCCCGGCGTATGTATCTCGTTAGCAGCTTATGGAACACCTACGCCGAGAGAGAGAGAGCCGCGAGCTACAATTTAAATCCCTTTCATTGCTGCTCTCTCGAGGTCCGAGGGCGATTTTCGTTTACGCGCGCCGAGCTGCTCTCGACGTCGTTTGAATATTTTGCTCTCTTTCTCTCTCTCGCGTGTGGATTCGCGCGGCGCGTTTGTGGAACGGTGCTGGTTTGAAATGAATTCGAATATGTGACGTTATTATTTTGCGTTTAACGTATACTTTATCGTAGCGAATACGCAATGCAGACGTATTAAGTAAAAGTGAGATTCCTAATTGTAAGGTTTTGTTGTAATATTAACAGCTCGTGTACAGGAAGCTACGTCTATATACCTTCAGTGGGATTATTCGATGTTTTATGCTCGATGTAATAAACTGGTGTAATTTAAGTTATATTTTTCAAGTTTGCGTTGAACAGTAAGAAAGCAAGGCGTTATCATTCTTCAGTTTAAGAAAACAATCACTCTAATACCATCTGGCGCAAAAGATTATTGCACACCTAACCCAATTATCATAAATTATTCCCCGACGAAGAATCCCTTATCAAATCAAAAGTCATTAAAGCCTCGCTTCTCACCAAAAGCTTTCCCTCGAATCAAAAACCTCGTCTCTCGGCCCTCAACAGCAATTCAGCGAACGAACAAATCGCGACAAAGGCCGCCCGCACGAAAATTTCCGCGATCCCCCCCACATCACGAAAGGCAAAAGCCGTCGCGCATTGCTCAGCCATGAACAACCTTGAGGCTCGTTAAAAAGGAACCCGGGAAGGACGTCGGACGATATAGATTTCGGAGATATACACGCGCGGCGCGCAGCTGCGACGACGACGACGACGTATTCCGGTGGGGCTCGCGTGCACAACGCGTCCGGGGGAGAGGTCTTATCTGCCGTTAATTATCGAGCGAATTAAAATACCTGCAAAACCCTCCCCGCGAAAAGTGCCCGCGGCGGCGTCCGGTGCAGCGACGTCGGTAGGGGAGCGTAATGAGGGAGGTCAGTTATATTTCGGCGAGCGTCGCCGTGCGTGACCCACTGACGGATTACCGCGGGTTGGACGTTGCGCGGAGGAATTTTTTGGTGGTTTAGGGGGTTTTTGGCGATGAGGATGAATTTCAAATTATATATATTATATAATTATTTGAATTTTATTCTAGAATTTAACGTCAGTTCAAGAAGAGTAAACGATCGGGAATTAATTTTTGTGAAAGGTAAATTTAATTTACAGCCTTTGTGCCAAGTTTCCTCCTAATTAAAAGAGATAAGCTCGTACGAAATTAAAATATTGTTTTTTGCAGGAGCATATACGTTTAAATTAAAATATTATCTTTTGCATCGTTTTATTACGCCTTTTTTTTTGTAACTATACGCGGAGTCTCGTTAATAAATGCGGTAGCTGCGTCTTACTTTATAATTTAAGCCGAGTTGAAAAAATTGTAAAGATGCGACATGCAAGTTGCATCTGCTTGCATATTAAATAAGGGTTTGCTTATTTGCATACGATAAAATATTGCTTGGGTTCGTAACCTTTTATTGTTCGTTTTCTTCGCCGACGTAAATTATATGAAAGCGAAATTGCACTTTTATGCTGTATTACATTTTCTACGATAACTAGTGATGTCTGTGCGCGCTTCGCGCGCGTACATGTATTTTTTTTCGTTTAATGATTTTATAAACATTAAAATA
>JAWWEO010000009.1:3813133-3874791 GCA_035582975.1 Ormyrus labotus | reverse complement strand
TGTATATGCTCTAGACCAATCACAATGCTCGATGATGAGCTTCAACTTACATCTCATGGATTTTTTAAGGAAGGATAACATTTATACGGCAATATTAATTTTCAATAAAGTTTTTCTGCAAAAATGAGTATTTCGTTAATTCGAAAATTAAAAATACGTTATCTCAACGAATTATTTTTACAGTTCCTATATAAACGAGTGAGAAAATTTTGCAATTGCTCATTGCATTTAAATTCGATGAAAATATCACTGGAAGATGCACAATCTTTATTAAAGAAAAATACTTTTATTTTAAGTTATTTCACTCTTTGCATTTGCAGTTTAAGAAGCCTTATGATGGGACGAGTAAAAATATTTATTACGTAAAAGCGTTGATCATAAATATTTTTATCACAACATATTAACCACTGCTTATATCTTTCCGACCTTAAAATAAATCCATGTACAATTTATTTGAAGTTAGATAATATACTTCGATCTGAGATAAAATAAATCCAGATACAATTTATTTAAAGGTAAATAATATACTTTGATCCGAGAGCACATATTTAATAAACTCAATTATATATATATATATATATATATATATACATATACACAAAAATACGAAATCAAGTACTTATATTATCAGCTACTATCTTCGGTTATCTTCTTGATCCAATTTATTATCTATGCTAATAGTTTTGCGCTTTTTACATTATACACTCGAATAAACAGATATCCATAATCAGCGCGAAAATTAAATTTAATCCAATCAACTTTTACGCCGCTATTGATTAATTTTTAAATGAATTTTAATGCATCAAAGAAGGCCAGTTTCGAATTCCAGTGTACAAGTATTTGTCGATTTTGCCTTTAACATTGATTCCGCACGGAGGCAGGAAAACTTATTAAAATACGCCTGAAAACTGGTTGTCCTACCAGATAGTCGTGATAGCCTGGAGGGAAAAACACCGGTGTAGTATGCATTACCTCTTTTAATGCCGTAACACGGCTTCAGCGTGTACACTTGTAAGGAGCGCGTGTTGTTCTAACAGCAATTTCGTTAATTCACTTAAATATTTTTCCTTACTTGCCATTTAAATAATACGCCGATGATGATAAGTCAAGGATTTTATGCTAAGTTTTTCGTTTGTATATAAGATATTTTTGAATTCGACGACGAGACGAGACTTGCACAAAGAGAAAGTTGAAACTTGATATTTTTTTTATTTTTAATTTATGCAATATTCCCCGTCCGTGGTAAATTACACTGCTTGTAAATCCCCGGTTATCCTTTTCTTTTCTTCTGAAAGAACGTGTAAGAGGAGAGAAATAGTCTATTGCCTTTTCTCGCGTACTGATTATAACTAAAAAAAATGGGGATTGCAATACACGAACGTGACAATATTTTTTATTAATATTCGAAGGATCAGACGATTGAATCACAATTTTTGACAACCCTTACACTCAGACTATACTTTTTCAACAGCCTTTTACTCTACACTCCGGTTGAACATTCAGCGAATCGCCATTCCATTTCAAAGCTCCCGGTACCCCCCCGGAGATCGTTCAAGAATTTAATCGACCCATTCAAAAACTGCGCCGTTACAATGCCCGGCTAACAAACGTCGCCGTGCCCATTTTAAAACAAACGCTAATGGACATCCAATCGATATATACCCTCTCGCCCCGCCGCCGTCGACGGTCAGCGAGTAAAAGGGGCCCCGCGCGCGGCGTTAAACCCCCCCTCTCGGCCTGCAGAACTAATCGATCAAAGTGGACCTTCGACCCGCTGCACGCCTCGAATATAACCCTTTTCCCTGCGTGCGTTTCGCGCGCCGAGAGAGAGAGAGAGAGAGAGGAGATTAATGCATTCCGCTTCGGAAACAGTGTGTATATCCGCGCAGCCGCCGGATCGGCGAACGTTATTAAGAGCGAGAGAGCGAGAGAGAGAGAGACCCTTTTGGCACGAGTTGCGGACCAGTTGGCCTTGACGCTCGAGAGAACGCACCTTTCGAGAGAGAGAGAGAGAGAGAGAGAGAGAGCCGCGGACGAAATGCGCGCCGGCAAAGCTCCTCGAGGTGCGCTGATATTTTCTCCCGCTGAATCCTGACGCTGACGCGGCGGGAGACTGGATTTTTCGGACGATCGGAGCGCTGCTCGTTGGGCTCGATTTCGAGTTGTTGCGGGTGATGGAATAGGATGAGTTGTGCGCTGCTTAGGACGACGGCGGAGGATTCGATGTAAAGAGGAGTATATCGGGCGATGATTTAAGGTGACTTGTATATTTTGTTATTATTTCGTGATGATTATTTTAGGTCTGGTTTGAAGACGAAGTTTACATAATGGGTTTTATTTACTTGTATGCCGTATTATTCACGCGAGGCATTGACAGCGCGTTAATTTCTTTTGAAAAGTTCAACAAAAAATGATTTACACGCGAAATTCGTTGTTTTAAATATCGTATATAAATAAAAATCAGGGTTTTAAACAACTTTCAAACGAATGATCGATGCTCTTGAGCTGCAAGAAAGTTCTATAAATATATACTTAAAGTTTCGTTTTAAAATCAAAAGTAATAAAGCCTGCTTTTATAAATGGCTGCTCGAAAGTTTTGTCAATAACGGCGTAAAGCATCGTTTAAAATCAAAGTCAAAAAAAAAATTCCATAAAAGTAAGTTACTATAATAAATATATCCCTCTTTGAATGAAAATTTATAATTAAAACCGACAAAGGCAACGCGCACGTAATCGTTGCAAAGTCGCGCGCAGCAACGAACTCTACTGCACAAAAGAATGAAAACTTAATATTGGAAAGTTTTAAATAACACTCGTTTAACGCTGACGTAAACCGTCGACTTGTACACTACATGAATGAAAGCAAACGCGCCGCCACCCAATTTCTTTCCAAAATCGCTCGCACATCGACATCATAAACATATATATCAATCCTACTCAGCGCCCAAAATCCGGGGCTCCCCGGCGAACCTCTCCCGGGCAACGATCGACCTCTCTCCCAGGAGCGCAGCTCTCTCGCTCGTGACACAGAGACCTTAAACGAGAGCGATTAAAGAGAGCACGTGCATCGCGATGCAGACTCTCCCCGCTATACCGGCACCGGGGAAGAAGGCAGGTTTTATTGATTCGGCTGGGCGCGCGGGGAGGGTAGAGAGGAGGAGAGGGGGGGGGCAGAGAGAGCGAGCTTGTTTTGACGATAATGGCCTCGGCGGCTATTGACCAGCGAGCGAGAGATGGACGTGCAGCGGCCAGTTGACAACCGGCCAAATGCCCGCCGGCTCCCCTTTTGGCAGCGGGCATTGATCGAGGCGACGTGGAAGCGATGGACGACGAATCGCGGCGCGAGTTTATTGTATGTTCTACTGGGAATTGAGAGAGAGAGAGAGACTTTTTCGAGGAGAGGAGCTGATGCTGATTGTGCATTTGTCGGATTGTAAAGTTGCACGTCCTGCTTTTGAGTAGCACCTTTTTTTTCTAAGCAGGGGGCGTTTCAAGTTTGCCGATATCCGCGCGAAAAGTTACCGAACTCGTTGCGTTAAATTTTCATCCGCGTCGTTTCTTCGGTGAACGCAGAACGTAAAAGCCTGGCCGCATTTTGTTGCTAAAGAAATTACGACTGGAAGTTCGAGCGCTCGCAGCGCGGAGTTTGATGAAACCCCGCGTAATAATTTGCATAAAATATGCTGTATATCCAGAAGAATAGGTAGCGCACGCAGTTTGCGGTTTTCTCCAGAACCCCGCCGATATAAACATAAAAAACAACGATCTCGGCCCGAAATAACTCCTCGCTTTGCACGTCAAAAAACGTATCCGTATATCGACCTTACCGAGGCGAACCAAGACGCAACTTTTGTCCAACAACGCCGACCGCCAAAAGTATCCAGAAAACGGCAGCGCGCAAATGTCATTTCCAGCGAGTTAGTACGTCTCTCCCATCGGCGCGGAGCTCTCTCGTACAGCCGCTCGCGCGATTATATATATTTTTCTCCTCGCTCGGCTCGCTCCGACTCCGCAAGATGATAAATAAGGAGGCAAGGAGCGGCGACGCTCGCTGAATAATTACTCGGTTACGCGCGCCTTCTGGGTCAGGCGTTCTTTCTTTCCTTTTTTTTTTCTTTTTCTTTTTTTTATCGCCCCGCGGAAACGTACGTGGATGTGTTGTAGCGGGGAGTCATGCGAGAGAGCCGCGATTGCGATGTTAATGTTTGCGAGAGAGCCGCGCTGTACGCTGCATTTTTTTCCCGGCGCTGTTTTGACGGAGAGAGAGAGTATTTTGGAGGTGTTCCGGAAAGGTTGAAGGGAAAATTTTTTGGAAATGCGCAAGATTTTTTTTCGGTGTTTATATATGTTATAAGAAACGGAGGGGAAACGGTTATTTCGTTCGAATTTATTGCCCGGTAAGTTGACTTGACCCAGTTGCGATTTTAGTGCAGTAACTACCGTTCTAAATGCAATGCCATAACCGCATTATTTAATATATATAATAGAAACGATAAAGACAATTCCAAGTTTACATCGCTCCTTACGTCACGTACGAGTTAATGCACCGCGCATTTTTAACTGAAAAATATATATAGTTATTGCCTTTTGCAAAATAGAGACTTGCAAAATTAAACTATATACGACGTTCTCTAAATCCAGTGCAGCTTTGCAAACGTTGCTTTCAACGACGCACCTCGCCGATAAGAATCTGTCGCTCGTAATAAATAAGAAAATCTTGGACATCTTGATCGTCTTATACATTCTCAACCTCTCCGTCTACCTCCAGCGAGGTTTATTCTAGCAAATATAAACGCAGGTTACATAAATTCATTTGTATGCGAGCGCTCCGAGCGATTTGCGATATATTTTTCTGACAGGTACATAAGAGGCGGCAGGAGGAAAGTGGCATTATCTAAGCGAAATTTATTATATCGGCCCGGGAATGTATATAAAGGTGGCGGTCTGAAGAAAAAATGACGGAAGGCACATTTGTGCCTCCCGCGGATCGGTCCGGTAATTTTGGCGAGCCGGGAAATCCGATAATCTCGGTATTATCCCTCGCTGCGACCATCAGGCTCGATTTTCCGGCGAACCGCGAGTAATTGACGAAATTAATTTGTTTGGGTGATTAGACGCAATTTGGAGGATTAATATCGACGTGCATTTTTGCGTTGATGCTTTTTTAATTGTTTTCTTAATGGAATAAATAAATCAATATCCTGAATATTCAAAATGAAAAGTTATTTAATAAATGCTTATTCATGCGACTCAAGCTCGACTCTTGAAGAGATTTCAAATTATTGACTGGAATATTTTTGCATGAAATTCTGAATTTATTTGGAATAAAATATACTAAATTTAAGAATATTCTATTTTAGAATGAAATCTTGACAAGTACTGTATAACTTTAAAACAAATATCCATTTGTTCCTAAAAAGTATAGTACTTCAGAGTGGAAAAGCTGCTCGAATGCAAAGTCACAATGATTCCGCCATTCCCATTATATGCAACGCAAAAAAATAAAAAAGCCCCTCTATCAAGTTTCGCGCGAAAGATTTCGACGAAAAATAAATTTCAATCATCATAAATTCACGAGACAATCGGGCGATTCCGCGTCGGAGCCGCGCGTCTAAATATTTATTCCCTCGTCCGCTGCGCCTCCGAAAATTCAAAACTCTCTCTCTCTCTCTCTCGCCTCTCCGAGTCCTCTCTCGCTCTCTCTCTTGCAATTTAGCCCGCGCCAATCTAATTACCGCAATAACGAGTAGAAATTCGCATGCAGCGTCCGCGGCAATTAAAATTAGTTCTCATGAAAACGCCTCTCCGCTCTCGTCGGCGCGCGCGCGCGGCAAAAACTGAAAATAAAAAGAAGCAAAAAAAAAAGGAAGGCCTCTCTCGCGAGCGCGCGGCCGCAGTGGCAGTGGTCTCTCTCTCGCTTAGGCACACAGAGAGCGCTTACATTACATACATACATATACATATATATGCGAACGGCGAAATTCCAGCGGCTCGTTCTCGTTTCACCTCTCGTCTCTCCAGTGCAGCGGAGCAGCGGCGCGCATCCTCCGTCTCTCTCTCTCTTTCCCTTTCTATCCGCGCGCGCACTAACCTACACATAGAGTCTCTCCCGCGATCCGCGCGCCTCCGCGCGGCCGCTCGCGGAAGCAGCCGCCGGTGCAGAGCTCGCCTCTGCGCGGCACAGTCGCGCGTTTGCACTCAAAGCGGATAGTGTGTGGAGGCAGTGAGACGCCCGAAAAAAAAAAACAGAGCGAGAGAAAGAGCGAATCAGTAGTAGTAGCAGCAGCAGCAGCAGCAGCAGCAGCAGCCGCGCAGCCTTGAAGCCGAGCGATAAAGAGAGAGATTGAGAGAGAGAGCAAAGGGACTGTCGCGGCGATCCTTCGGTGATAATATTCCCAGTCGTCGTCGTCGGGTGCCCCGTTTCTTCCCCCCCAAAGTGCTCGAGAACTGCTGCAGCCGCCTCTCTGGGCTGTGACGGTAAACAAACCCGTGCCCGCGCCGCGCCGTGTGAGTGTGTGTGTCCGTGTGGTGTGGAGACCGCCGCAACTGCACGCAGTCGCAGTCGACGGCGACGACGACGACAGTGATCGAGCTTACCGGCCAAGCGCGCGCGCGCGCGCCTCCTCCTTGTTGTTGTTTGCTAAAAGAGTGCCCCCCCGAGAAGAGTTCGAGAGTTCCTTCAGGCCCCGCGTGTCGAGTCGCGGTGCACATCGTCGCATCGAGACAGAGAGAGAGAGCTCTCTGCACGTGTTGTGTGTGACGAAGGAGTGCCGCAGCCGCGGCCGTCGCCGACAGCCGAGCCACCGACGCCAAAGTTTGTGAGTATTCCCAGACCCTGGGAGGAGAGACCCTCCCCCGCGTGCTTACCCCGTTGCTCCTGCCCGCCCTGCCTCCTCTTCTTATTCGCTGCTGAAAAATTCGAGTGTTCGCCCTGCAGACACCGCCGCAACGCAGCCGCCAGACGAATCGATATAGGCTCCGTGTGCTCTGTGTGCCTGCACACGAGAATATAAAGCCCCGCGAGAGATCGATGTAGCCTTTCGAAAACTTTCTTCCGCGCGTTAAACCTGCGTGGAAGGGCAATACTTATCTCGAGAGGGCGATATTAACTAGTGTCAGTGTCGAAGCGATGATTTATGGATCAAAGTAGGGCCCCTTCGCGCGGTTTTTTTTTTTTTTTTGCCTTTTTGTTTCGAAAAAAAAAGGTATATCGAACGCTCTCGCTTCGATCATATATTACAGCACTGCCGGCTCTGGCTTTTTTTTTTCGGCTTCTTCCCAGGTGTACGAGAGAGAGACGACAAAGCCTCCGGGAGAAATCGAAGGTCCTTGTCCGCATTTTATTCCGATGCTGTGCACAGTTTACCAGCGTCCGAATTCGACCCGTTCGAATTGTGTTCTGCTTGAAAAACAATGCGAAGGACGAGGCGCTGTCGACATTCTGCGTTTTTCTCGTACATATATATATATACTTGCTCGCTCACGCGAAAGTCCGCGGCTTTTTCTGTCACGGAGAATTAATGTGATTTTAATCGAGAGCTGTACGGCGGCGGCGGAATCGACAAGAACGTGCTCCGATTCACCGAGGCAGACGGAAAAGCGAGGTTTATCGGGCGTCTAATCTGCGTCTCGGTGACTTTATCTAATGCTAACCTCAAAAACCCGCGATGACAATGTTTACACTCTTGATTTCGTTTGTCGGGAAGTCGTGACACGGTGCTCGAGAGATTCTGTACAAGTGCCTCGGGATGATTTGGTACTTTTTAAAGGTTATGTTGCGCCACGATATAAATTTTACGTCTCGAGAGTTTGTATTATTTTAATTACCTCGGGCGTCGCGCGTTATTGGGCAACTTTAATTAATAACATTTCGCCACGGAACTCTCCATTTTTTTTAACGTCGCCCCGCCGTTAATCCCCCGACACCTGACTCGAACGACGAGAGAGAAAGCGGACATGTCAAAACATAATGCGATTCGATGCCTGGCGTTAATAATAGCCACTCGAGGGTTACGCTCTCGGTATTGTATTCTAAATTGAAAAGTAGGTTAAACACATTTAATACGTTCGCAACAGTTCATTGACAGAATGATACGGCAGCATTTAGCATCGACTCGGCGCAGGAAGCGCGCCGCAAGACCTCTCCGCGAATAATAAAGCCTGGAAATCTTTTTCGCGTAACGCACGAGAGAGAGAGAGAGGGGAGTAGGACTGAAATCGAAACGGCGCTGTGCGCGCGATGCACTTTTACCGGCGCGCGGCGTCCTCGTCGGGGCGGGCTTAAAAAAGAAAACTCGTTCGCGAGAGAGTTTAAAGGCCGGTGAGAGGCGGCGACGAGAGAAAAATCGGGGGCAGCGATCGCCCTGCGGCTCGCCGCCTCTTTTTTTTTTTATTTCGGCCGTGGATTTCGCTGAAATAAACAGCGGGCCTTGGCTGCCTGCCTCTCGACTGCACTCTCCGAAGCGTCTTTATCGCGCGTAGCCGATTTTTCGGCTCTTCTTCTACGGACTTTTCGTTTTCAATTTGTCGAACGAGAACGCGAGATTGATAAGACGCGCGAGTAAGTTATAATCGGCGTATAACTGTTTGTTGCGGCGGTTCTGCAAACAATCGCGATTATTTACTATATTATTTATGCAGATGGGCCGCGTGGAGAGAGAGAGAGAGAGAGTTTGCATTGCATGCGACGGAAAAATCAATAATGAGTTTTATATCCAGTGTTGTACGGTCCATAAATTTGTACGTACATCCGGTTTACCCAGCGAGCATCGATAAATCAACGTAATGCGCTCTCCGCTCGACTCGTGGTTATTATCTTAAAGAGTTTTTAAAGCTGTAAAGCGCGAGTTTTTAATGACGGCGAAATAATTATTGTAATTGCGCATATAGTTTTCTTACCTCTATTTTGTATTTACACGCGAAATATGTTTTATAATTATACAAAGAATAGGACTAACTACGGTCAATTCATCATTAGTGTATTACCAACGAGACTTGAACCAAACGAATTTCCCCACCGAACGTAAAACTATAAAAAAAAAATCTCCCCGCCGCGCTCAGGATTCCCGTAAAGTCGCCGATAAGCGCGCAGCTGCATTATCGATGCGCGCACTTTTGCGGCCTCGCGATGTGTCGTTGCCTCGACGGCGGCGCGCCAGATTTTCTTCCCTTCCCTCCTCCCCGCCGCGGCGGCCAAGTGTTTTCATCCCGGCGCCGAGAGGAGAGCGCGAAAGCGCGGTAACCCAATTTTTTCTCTCTCTCTCTCTCTCGCCGCTCCGCGGCGATTATCGAAATCGAGCTCTCGCCGCGCGTTCGTTATTTCGAGGAAAGTTTCGCAATGCGCCAATTTTTTTCGCCACCAGATATAATAAAGTGTCGTCTCATCGACGAGTGCAGCTGCGCCGAGATTAGAGCTTTTGGGCACGGCGGGGGGAGAGAGAGCGGATTATTTGGACTAATCTCGTATACGGCAGAGAGCCGATAAAAATATATAAATTCGCGGAAACTCTGCGGGCCCGAATATATCTTTCGTCGGTGCATCGGTGAATGACACGCAGACGTAAATATTGGCCGATTCCGCAAAACGCTGCGCGCAACGCGGTTTTCTTATCGGTTGCCAGTTGTTTTTTTTTTTTTTTTGTTTTTCTCAAGAGAGCTTTCGCGAATTTCGCCGCAGAATTCTCGGCCCGAGAGAGAAAAATTCGGTCGACAACAAGCTTTATAAATAAAAAGGAGAGGGCATTATCGAGGAAGAGCTCTCTCGGACGGTATAAACAAGGCCCGCGTTACGGAGCGCGATTCGCTCGGGGGAAAAAAAAAAAATTCAATCTCCCCCGGAGATATTATGCATTTGCATAACCCCGATGCCGATGGCAATTTCGCGCGGAATATATGTATATCAAGCCTCTCTCTCGGGAAGAGTGCAGGGGTCGCTGGAAAGACAACGAGATTGACCGATGATCCTTTGACCTCCGAAGTTTTCGAGCGAACGAGGAGAGAGAGAGAGAGAGAGAGAGAGAGAGAGAACAATTGCGCTCTCTTTCTGTGTGTGTTTGTTGCCGCGTCGATGGAAAGTAGTCGCGTCGGCGAGATCGTCGATACGCGGGAGATTTAAGCAGTCCCGGGTCTCTGTGCGGTAACTCCTCGGACTTGCGCTCCGCTATTTATCGACGAGTCTCGATCGAGCAAATGGAAATAACTCTCTTTCCCCGAAGAGAGTCCTTGGAGCGCCAGGAGCTTTCGTTTTTTGCGCGGATGTTTCCTCGAGCGTCCGTTGCCGCTTGTAACCGGGAAAAACTCGCGACGCCGCACATTTGCATCTCAATGCGAGAAAGAGGAGACTCCGAATTCTTTCCGATCCGCCGTTGCTGTTTACTTTCGCCCCGAGAGAGAGACGAGAGCTGCGGTTTTTCGGTTCAGAGTCCGCGAATATTCGGGCCGCGCGCCTATTTTTCGAAGGCTGTGACGCAACGCCGGATTGCACGATGCACCCGAATGCCTTCCCTCTTTCTCTCTCTGTCGCTCGGGGCGACGTTTTCCGGCCGGGTAGTACGGCCTCTGTTTGGCCACGACAGTCACGTCAATTCGAGTGTCCGTCTTGCACGAGCCCGTATGCTGCTGCTGCCGCCGCTTCTGGCTCCGAGTCTTTCTCTCTCTCTCTGTGTGCGTTACACTTTTAAATCGACGTCGAGTCTCTTTATTTTTTTTTATTCTGCCCGGCAGGCTTTTTTCGTGTTTGCTTGCATGGATTTATGACCGGAGATTTTGCCGAGAGATTCGAGAGAGTCGGAGGGGTAATGGAGGCAATAGTCTGTGTTTTTTTCTTTTTTTTTTCGTGCAGCGTGCAGTTTGTAAAGTAAATCGAGATAAAATTGATTGGACTTGTCGAATTTGTCGAAACGCCGCAGTTTGTTTTGCAATTACTCACCAATTTCGGGCGATTCGTTTCGTAATTTAGACAAAGTGTATATCTTTTATTGCTCCGTTTCGCGATACTAAAAGAACAAAATTGCCTCCGTTAACAAATATATATTTTTTTCACCGACCAACTCGGACACTCGAGAATTGAATTTATTACCGATGTGCGTGTCTATATTATGTAAGAAACGAAATCGATAAAGTGCCCGATCATTTTGCTCATTATAAATAATCATTTTAACTTTTAAAATACACTTGTGCCTAATCTGCATGCACATATTCGATAAAACAATGCCAATTGAACCTCTCGAATCAGTCGATAAGTGCTAATTGTTATCAGCCCGACGTTTCGCCGCAAAGACTCTCCGAAACGACGATAATCGAGCTAAAAATTCCGAAAACCGCATATACAAATCTTATCCCCAAATTTTGCAGAAGGCGTCGCTGCCGTTCAGCGGTTTATAAATCGAGGCCCCCGAAGGAGTTGCGTCTTAATTGGAATGTATCACTTTCACTCCGCTGCCATTTCGGCATTTCTAAACGTAATTTCCTCTCCGGCTAATAGAAATTCGCAACGTTCCCCTAAAAACGTACTCTCGACGGCCTCTCCGCTCGGTTATGATTTGTCAGTCGTTATTTCGTGCGGCCTTTTTGCAATTATATTGCGCTGATTTGCCCGTTTTTCTGGCCCGCAATAAACACCGACGAACGTTCTCTCCACCGACTTCTCGGCTCGCGATCCGCGTTCGAATTAAATTCCGCGCGGAATTTTTATATCGGGGACAGAAAGAAAAAAAAAATATATACGTTGCAAGCAGGAGGAGGTTATCTATATATTTCACAAATATTGTTCCAGGCGCAATTTTTTCTCTTATCAGTGCAACGTATCGCATCGAATTAAGGTGCACGATTGCTTTTTTGTCTGTTGATACGAGGCGAGCACGTCAAACTGCGAAAATATATATCGCGCGATAAGCGCGCCGAGAGGCACTGGGAAAAGTACGAAAAGTCGGCTAATTAAAATCTCTTGTGTTTTATTATATCGTGCTCCGCGGAACAATCGTTATTTTCCTCCCTTTTTTTTCCTCCAACAGTTTCGCGATCGAATTTCTTTGTAATACCGCAAGTTTATTGCATGGAATGATACCTCCAATAAATTATGCGGATAAAAACCGAGAAAACTACTGTTAAACCTCTATAAAATGCGACCTTAAAACTCTGCCTTTCAATTATCCTGAAGTAATACACATCCGGTATCATCACTCGCTCGTTTCCAATTTCCACCCAAAAACTATCGCCGTCCCCTCGAAAACGTCGCTTTCACGACGGAGGTGCGTCGGAACGACAATCGTCGGATGGAAGGGTCGAAAAACGCCGCATTAATTACCGTTCCAGCTCCGAGGCGTATCGGGTGACTATTTTTCTCGGGCCGCAATCGCCGTTGTTGCGCAATCGTCTTGCTCTTGAGAGAGAGAGAGAGTCCCGGTCAAGTTCAGCGTAATCTCTATGCTAGATAAATCTCCGCTCCTTCTTTTTCGTCCCGATTTTCTCTCTCGCTCTCTCCTCCCGCGAAGGCTCTCTTTTTGTCGCCTTCCTCTCGAGAGAGAGCGCGGTTTTTCCTCTTTTTGTTATATCGTGTACTCTCCTGAAAAGCAGGCCGAGCTCCGGCGGCTGATTATATAAAAGCGAGCCGCGACGGATGTCGAACCGAGACATTCGCTTTCCGCGGATTAGCGCAAAAATTCATCAACTCGGCAACGGTGAATTTCGTATGCTACGGTGAAAAGGTTCTTGACGCGCGCGGATGAAATGGTTCGTTATTGCCGTGCGATTGCGCAATGGTCTCTCTTCAAGGTTTAATGAAGCTCGCGTCGCTTTTTCCGCGGACGATTATTAAAATTGAATTAATTTTTTTTTACTTTCTTATGCATCCGTCTGTATTGTTGGGGAGAATCAATATAAAGCAATTTGCGGGATAAAAAGATAAACGTGGTGGAATATAATGCTTTTCTTTACTTTTTCAGTCTATTGTGTATCTGAAGTAAATGAAAAATAATGTATAATTGTTCCTGGAATTGTTAAATTGTTAAACCTGTTTACATGGAAACATTTCATTTTGATAATAATTATTCATATTTCAAAACTGAAACTATCGCTTAAATTGCGTTTTAGTCAATAAATTTAAAAGGTTTATGTTGTTCAATTTATAACAGTGAGTTTATAATTTCAATAGTAATTCAATTATCTGTTTGAAAGTGCAACTTTACTAGCGTTAAATATAAATACGTACTTTGCATATGAATTTATAGTTTTCATTTGGCGTAATGCTAAATTATACCTTATTCAATACAGAAAAATAAATATATACAATAAACAAATTAAAGTTATTTGATAAAACTTTAACCATTCTTAGAAGTATTTTGAGAGTTAGCTAAATTATTCTACTCGGTCATAAAATAACCGTAATTTGACATTATCCCTGTTAAAATTGGTAACGAAACTCCCAATAAACATCAAACTATACATTTAAAAAAAAACGTAACCGCTCTGCAGTGTATCTAAAACAAACCAGTCCGTTACCATTAACCAAACGAAACGCCCAGCCATCCCTCGTCTAATTCTCCCGCGTCGCGATTCACCTCGTAATTCCCTCGTTAAGAAAAAAAAAAAGAAACAGCGGCATCTCACAAAGCAAAGGTCAGCGGCGTAAATTTTCTCTCATTTGCAAGCGCGGCCGCGACTCGCACACTTTGGCGAAAACAAAAAGCACACACACACCGCGGAGACTCGTCCGCCGCGTAAATAAAAAGGAGGCTTGCGCAAGACAGAGGTTATATACTCGAAAGGAGAGCCTCCACGACGCGGCTCCCATATGCAACGAGGCAGCGGAGAGAAAAACCGCTCTCTCGGAAAGGCACGGAAAGCCTGCGCGCGCGGCGCGCTTCGCGTTCATTCATTCTGAGCCGCGAATAAAGGTCAATAGTTATTTATCTCCGGGCGCGACGAGGAGGAGAGCTCTGCCGCGAACGTGGTTACGCAACTCGCCGCGGCCGCGAGAGGAGCTCGCGACGGCGGCTCGCGGTGTGCGTGTGCCGCGGATTCACGTGCCGAGAGAGAGAGAGAGAGTCCGACGCGATGCTGCTGACCTTAAGCGCGGGGTAGACGCCGCATTGTTTTCCCTCGGACAATGTGGTGTGGGAAGACTCGCCGAGCGGGGGAGTGCGGTTTTTTATTTATTTTAGAAACGTCGGAGTAATGACTTTTTGTTTCAGACGCGATTACGGGTAATTAGGTTCGTTCGGAAACGCATTGCGATTTAATTTATTTTCGAATATAGAAATCGTAAAACTAACGCGAACGAGCGCGTTTAATCCAGATTTTACGAACCGCAGCCGACTCATTACGACTAATCCCGCCCAGCTAATCGTAATCGTAAACGCGCCGATTTACCCAATATATATTTCCCCCCTCCGGCGACTCGACACCTTCGTTCCTCGCACTCTTGCTTTCTCCTCCCCCCTGGCGGAGGGAGAGCCGTATATCGGCGAGTTGGCAAACCTTCACCGAGTGCGCGAATCGGCCAAACGACTCGCGCAGCCTCGCCTCTCCTCTTATATACACGAGCTCTCGGCGCACACCGAGAGGCAGTATTTCTGGCACGAATCCTCGGCGTTGCGTTCTATTCTTTCCGCGCGCTCTCGGGGAACGCGAATGTATTCGCGCGGCGGCGCTCCTCGGAAATTCCGATGTCCTTGACGGGGGGGCCGCCCCGCGTGCAGGTAACCTGCGTTACGTACCGCGAAAACGGAGCGCCGCGCGTACACAGAGAGAGAGAGGCGAGGTGAACGCTTGCCTCGCGCGCGAAGTGAGTGTAGTGTGCGCCGAGAGAGCGAGAAACCCGATGACCTTTTAAGGATACGACACACGCCGGAATTCGGGCCGAAATCTCTCGGCTTTCTCGGCGACTCGCCGGTGGATGATAATCCGCGGAGATACACATCAACGAGAGCCGATATTTATCGCGCCGTAATTAAGTCTCTCCGTGGGGTCTCGGGTGCGGGCGATGCTCGGCGGGTTGGAAACGCGCGCGGCTTTTGTTTATATCGGGGCTACGACGGCGGAGGGAGGTTGGAAGGATATATCTGTTTGTTAGAGCGAGTAATTAGAAGGCGAGAGCGATATACGAGGAAGGCGACCAGTTTTGCGTACGCCTGGAAAGTTATGGGACTGCTTAGGCAGGTGCAGGACTTGTTTTCTTTCTTTTTTTTTTGTGTTCTCCTTGGTCTGATTCGGAGGCTCGACGAAATTTATTTTCGCGATTTTTTTTATGTACTCGTGTTTCTAATTCGTTTACTCGGCGGCGCTAGGAATTACGGCTTAGTTTTGAATTATTATAATTAAAGTAGCGTATTGTAGTGAATTTCAATGTGAGGCGAAGGTCGCTTTGAGAACACATTGCCTTTGCAAAGACGTTTGTGAAGGTAGGCATTTTTGGTAAATACGTAATAATTTACATTAATTTATATTTTTGTAATTTAGGAAAGTGTACTTTACGAATTTTTGAACTAAAAGAATATATTTTCTATATTAAATAAAAAAAAATTTTAAAATAAAAGCGTAATCCGTTAAAAGTCAAATAAAGCAACTATATACAGGCTGTTAAAATCAAATTAATTACGACACCTCAAACGAAACGAATCGGTCATTGAAACCCAGTAATTCCTCTCTTCCTCCACCAAAAAACTTCCGGCCAATTCTAAAAACCCCCTATAGACCACCAAAATAAACACCCCCCCAAAAAACCGAGCAATCCCTCGTTCCTCTCCTCATCGACGCGAAATCCCCCGAAAATAGACACCGAGCGGGCCTCTCTCCGCAAGTCATCCGTCCCGCATTACGCCTCGCCACCTCCTCCGAACTCGACGCCGCGTCGAGTCGCAATTGTGTTTTGTCTGTGCAGCCGCGCGGCGGTCGTCCGCCGCGCTAAACTAAGATTGTGCAGCCGCGCGCGCCGGACAAGCGTCCAAGGTCAGCTCGACTGCCGCGGCGGCGGCGCAGCCGATAAAACCGAAATTGACGCGCGGGAGAAAAGAGCGCCGCGGAGAGAAAGTGTCGTCGTCGTCGTCGGCGGAATGTCGGTGAACGGTCGGACGATGCCGATGCTTAGCCGCGCGTTCGCGGCTCGCGATGCTTATCGATCACTTTGCGCTCGGTGTGCTTTTTTCGTTCGACGGGGAGGGGGATTGATGCGCCGAGGAGAGAGGAGGGTAAAGTGCGCTTTTAGCGCGAGACGATTGGCGGTGATTATTTCGGGCTCGTCGATTAGTTTCTTTATGAATATAAAGTTACTCGGCGTTTTTTTTTCCGATCGTTCGATATCAAGCAATTGGGTGGAAAAGACGACGTAAAACGCTGTTTTGACAGAAACTCCCCCCCGCTTTTCCGACTCTCGCCGAGTAAATGAAGTAATCGCAAATTAAAAGAGCAGCCTCTACCCCATCATATACATCCGCGTATCAAAACATCGACTAATCAGCGAGACCGCAAACGAAACTCGAGCGTATATAACACACACGCAATAAGCATCTGCAGCTAATAAGCCCCAACTGCTCTCTCGGAGAATATGGTTACGTCTTGACTGTTTAAACCGGGTCGCGATTACGAGCCGCCTCGAAATTCCACTAATACGGCCAATTAGTCTTAATCGACCGTGAACCGTCGGTAATTGACCGGCGATCCCGACCGAAATCGCCCCAAAGAAAGTCGGCCTAGAAAGCATTCCGTCGACGATGCGTATATATATATATATACACGCGTCGCTCTATCGTCGCTGCAGCACAATCAATCATCGGAAATAAATAGGCCTCTCCGCTTTTGCGCTTCGTCGTGCGGTCTTTGTTCCAGAGTGTGGGCTTCCTCTTTTTTTTTTTTTTTGTTTCGAGGGACGAACCCGCATATACGCTCTCGCGCGTGTATATCGGGTTTCTGCGATATATTTTATAATTGAACCAATTGAAATTGGAAGGAGCGAATTGACGGAATCAGCGGTAATTGCGCGAATGCACGCGCGAGGAGTCGTGCACTTCTTTTTTTTTCGACTCGAGAGCGCGGCTCGATTCGCGCGCCTGTTTTTTTTTTTTTTTTTCCCGTTGTATCGGTCGCCGCGAACGTCGAGCGAGTTGTTTATTGACCAGTGAAGAGAAGCGGTGACGTCGAGAGCGTTACTTTCTTTTATTACGAGGTGGGAAGTTTCGGAAATGCTTACGGCCGCCGTGCTGTGTTACAACGTGGAAACTCGAGCGTTACGTTTCCATTAGACAACGATTTTAATAAAAACGTCCGCGCGCGACGGAGGAGAATCTTGATATATAAAAAAAAAAGGTGGCGCGTTTTACGAGCGCGGCTTAGCCGGGATTTAGAACTTCCCGAATAAAATCCGAAACTTTACGGCGGCGGAACGCTAAACTGCACCGCGGCGGCAGTCGTCGTCTCGAATTTATATATTCGCCCTCGAAATCTTTCGTCGGTCGTGTGCGCTCTTGCGAAAATTCCATTTATCTCTCCTCACTGATTCCCCGGTCCAAAACACTCTCGATCGTCCGCATTGCAGCGGCAACAACAATACACACTCGTAACCCCGAAAAAAAAAAAGAGGCGAGGAATCCGCGATTGCCGGTAATGAAAGTTGGTCGCCGTATTATAATACACGTATAAAAGCCCGGACTGCTCCGTCGACTCGTAAACATTCTAACTTTACCGATGGGGGCATTCGTTCGAAAGAGGCTTCGCTCAGCGCATAACGTACAATAAAATGCTCGAGCCTCCGGGGCTCTCTTTCTCTCTCTCTCTCTCTCTCTCGCTCGTATATAGAGAGAGAAGTAGACAAGCGTATATAGGTACATGGCAGCGAAGCAGCGAGAGAGAGAGAAGTAGGAGGAGGAGGAGGAGGAAGAGAGCTGCGTGTGTACCTATAGACTGCAGAAAGTGTCGACGAGGCTCTGGCAACCCCAACGAATGAGCGGCCGGCCGGCTAACACCATGACGTCACCGCGGCCCGCGTATCATTTTTAGCCCGAGAGCGAGAGAGCGAGAGAGAGAGAGAGTGAGTCGCTGCAGCCAGAGAGGTGGGGAAGCCAGTCAAGGAGCAGTCGGAGGGAGAGGGGAACCGGGGGGTAGGGTGGGGGGGTCGACGTTTTCACCGGCGCTCGTATTATAGCTGCCGCTGCAGCGCGCGAGCTTTCCCCGAGAGCCGGGCGGCTACTAGCCGGCCTGAAAACGTGGGGCGCGGAGCGCGGAGAGCACACCTTCCTATATACGGATGACCGTATTGTTGCCCGGAGATTCCGCTACGGCGAATTCGGCGAGAGAGTTTTATTCGACCGAATGGAGGTCGCGAGAGAGCGAGCGAGCCATTTTTATCGCGAGGGGGGAGAAAAAGCGGGGAAAACACCGATGGGTGCGATGAGCGAGAACGGGCTTGAGTCGCGGAAGAGGGAACTTGCACGCTGCACCGAAGAGAAGAGTCAAAGTCGAGGACGGACCGGGAGGAAAGGGTCAGTTTCCCCTTGAAAATTATCGCGGAGAGAAGAGTTCGGGAAAAATTACTGTGCGTTTAGTAAAGCGGTAACAGATTTTGCTGTAAGCCAAAAAATTACTATATACTCTTTATAATAAAGTTTGCCAAACTTTTTGTAAAATTTGATTGACTTTTATTAAATTTTACTAAAAAGTCTAGTAATTTTTTGACTTACGGTAAGTCTGTTACGGCTTTACTAAACGTACAGTAAATTTTCCTGAACTTTTCTCTCCGTGCAGTTGGAAAAACCTTTATTCTCTCAGCTTTTTTGATATACAACGTGTATCCCGGGGGGATAAATAAATTCAACTCATCGTCGCGATTAGAATCAAGACGAACGATCGCCAGTCCGCGTCCCGCAACCGACTTTCATTACCTTAATTGACAAAAATTTTAATCGACCCGTAACATCCCCCCAGCAGCGGTGCTCCGCACCGCTCAAAATTTCCGCTCCTCTCCAAAAACCTCGTCCTCTCCCGGCGCCCGCGTTTCCTCGAGCCCCCATACATACATATCGCGCGGGGAAAAACGGGAAAGGAACGTATACACACACACTCGGGGAGCGGCCGCGGCGGCGGCGGCGGACGACGGCTCGAAAAAAAAGGGCCGCGGGGAGAAAATGAGCGGAGAAATGAACAGTCGCCCGCTACGGGCGAGAGAGAGAGAGAGAGAGAGAGAATAAAGAGAAACGGGTGACGGGGAATGCTCGCGCGTCCGGGCGGCACAATAGTCGAGGATGCATTTTTATTATATATCCGAGCGCCCGAGGAATCGCTAATGTTCCCCCCCCCCCCCCCCCCTCACATAGCCGAGGGGAGTGTCTCCCGTCGTTAGTCGGCCGACTGTATTCCTTCCGCGTCTCTCGATCCCCGCGCTCTGCACGCACGCCGGGATCTTGGAAAATGGTGTGTATGTGTATCTTATCGGGGCCCGCCGCCGTGGGAATGTATGTTTGCCGCCGCCGCTTTTGCGCCCGGACGGAATTGAGTAACGGTGTGCGCGCCGCGGAGAGCTGTAATGAGATTTCGCCAATTTCGTTTGTGTCGCGCCGCGCACAATGCGGGAGGGAGAGAGAGAGACCGGGCCTGAGGAGGAGGCTCGGTGCTTAGGAGAGAGAGAGAGGCGCTGCTGCACCGGACGAAAACGAAGGTTGGACGAGAACGGGAGGGTAAGAAGCGGAGAGCGAGTGTTGCTTTTCGAGAGCTAATTGCGGGAGAGACGAGCGTGGATGAGGCGATGTCGGCGGGGTAACGGTTCCCCGATCTCTCTCGGTTTTTGTTGCTTTAGCGCGGTTTAAAGATTTTTGGCGTTGAGTCCGGCGAAAAGTCCGAAAAAAAAACTCTAGAATCCCCCCGCCGCCGGCCGCAATCAAGCGACAAACCTCTCCGTCCGCAAAGCAAAAGAGCCCTCCGCTCGGGCATCAGTTTCTCCAAGAAAGCCACCAGCCAATACACTCCGTATCGGGTTGTGCATGCACACGCGCGTTATACAGCCAGCCGCGCGCTCTCCTCGGCGTTCGCGAACGTGAAAGGGAGAGAGAAAGACCGAGAGAGAGAGAGAGAGAGAGATAAGCCATGGCCGGCTGCGCTGTCACGTGCGCCGGAGGTCTCGAGAGATTCCAACCCACTGACACCGAGCCGCGACCGCCTCGCTTCGCGCGCGTATATATATACGAGCCGCGCGCGGCGGCTCGTCTCCCCGCGCGCAATTTCGCGAAAATTGCCCCGCGCAGCGAGCGACGGACGGAACGCCGCCGCCGATCGCGCGGCTATTTTCGAGCGCGGCGCGCTGGAATTTTAGAAAGCTCTCGCAATCGGCGCTTTTGTTTTTGGTGTTTGTGCACCGAAGTGGGGGGAGGGGGGAGGTGGGTGATGGTGCGAAAGTTCCGGGACGGGTTTTCCCCCGGCCGAGCGGAAAATTAATGGGAGTAGCTGCTGTGCTCTCCGCGGGTCGGTTTTGTTGGGTCGCTGTCGGCGAGTTGCGTAAAGTGTTTGGGATATGTGCCGGCGGTCTTTTATGGATATGGAATTCAGCGCTTGTTGAACAAATTTTTGTGCCGCGATCGAGCGCCGCTGCTGCTGCTGCGTTGGATTTCAGTAATATATAACTGTTCGAGAGCCTTTTTCGAATCATTGGCTAATTAATCGAATTCGCCGAGCCGCGATAATTTTATTATTATTAATTAACATTGCGTGTACACGCTGCTTTAGCTCTTCAATTAGTGAATTAAGCGCCGCGCGGTAACATTTGTATTTTCTGTTGGAAAAATTTAAAATGCCACATTAATAATACACCGATTACAATAACCAGAATTCCCATTATACCGTCCACTGAATAGCGAAATCCCCCGTTTATTCAAATCCCACCTCCGTACAACTCGATAGCAGAACATTTTCGCCCTCCCGCAGTTCCACATAATCCCTCCTCCACTCTCCGGAGTTTTCCCTAATTGAAAAAGAAATCCGCGCTCGCTCACACACTTTTTTTCCACTTCGACCGGGAATAAATAATTGTCCGCGGTCGCCTCGTAGCTGTGCGCTTGTTTGAATTCTATTGAAAAGCAGAGGCATGACTGGTGCGCGCGCGCACACGCACACCGACGCACATTGTGTCAGTCGTCGTCGTCGAATTGACGGCGGCGGCGGCGCGATGCGTTGGGTCAGTAATCGCGTAAATATTCATCGGGGCTGGGGTCATTCGACGGAAGTGCCGCACCGCGCGCACACACACGCCGAGCGAGCCTCGACGCCTCGGTTGCTGTAGGTCAGTTTATTTATTTAAAGCGCGGCTGCTGCCCGCTGCGTAGCGCGTTGCGACGAGGAGAGAGAGCATAATTGGCCAGCTGTGATTTTCGATTCGCGAGGATGGTAATGTACTGCGAGCGCGGTTCAAGTGCAATGGGCTTTTTTGTGTACTTTCGTTCGTCGAGGCTTGAATTAACTTTCAGAACAAGAAGACCGCTTTTACGAGGGCAGATAGTTAACGTTGATGGGCTTGGTTTTACGTAATGCACTGTAGTAGAACTGTTTATGATAATGGCAACGTTATATTAAATCCATTTACTATACGTATCTTTCCCACGTCTCTCACTACCCAATGATTCGTTTAAAACCTAACTTTACGAAACTTTCAATTACCCTGAAAGGCTTATCAGCAAACGAAGCAAAACCCAATCTTTCCCGCCCCTTTTATCAAAATCAACCAAAATCCTCCCCAAATACTCGCCAAAAACCTCCATCGGCTCCTCCGAAATTCCATCCGCGAGACAGAACCAAAGTAACCCTAGTCCCCGCCAAGGGCCGCGCAGCCGGAAGCGCGACGAGGCGTCGGCGCAGCCCGTAGCGAGACACGACTCGGCCGGAAATCGGAGAAGGCGCCGCGCGACGATCCTCGCCCGGCTCTTTATCTCTCTGGCTTTGTCTGCTGCGGGGGCCTTATCGGGGATCCTCGGCAATTACACGCCGACGTGTGTTATATACATATATACGAGCCAAGTCGAGCCTCGGACAAGGTCACTCGTAAGTAGCTCAAGTTCACTCATCGGTATTGAATTACGATACTTGCGCGAGGAAGAGAGATCCCTTCCCCGGCGGCGGCGGCGGCGACCCGTTTGCAATGGCTGTGCGTATCGTCGTCGTCGTCGTCGTCGTCGTCGTCGTCGCTGCTGCCCTGAAAAGCGGACACCTCCGTTTACGCTCCGGTGCCCGCGTTCGCGGGGCCCCGACTCTCCGGTAAACCGGCCGGCCTGCGATTTCAGACCGATCCACTTGTTGTTTTGATCGCGATTTTCTGACGTCGGGGTGGTCCGAGGGTTGGGTTTAGACGCTCTTTTATACCGACTGGTGGAATTATTGGGATCTAAGCCGAGAATGAGGTTAGGTATCGTTGGGAGAATTTTCGAGTGAAAATTAACCCCTAAATTGGGGTAATCGCAGGACGATGCGATTTTCTGGATAATATTTAGCTCCTTTTAGAATAATATTTACTCCAGTTAGGGGGTTATTTTTACTCGAAAATTATCTCCGGTTTTTCGAGGATCGGATGCATTTTGTGCAACTTTGGACTTTTGCATTAAATTTTGTAAGATCTTGATATTAAAATATTATGTTTCAGAGTTTAAGCTCGTTGTTTTAATTATATATGAAATGTTATTTCGCATCGTAACCGGGTAAAATGCCGGTTTTAATTAAATTTTTATTGATCCCTATTAGTTGTACGTTTAACTTCAAAGATCATTCGCGAAAATTATTCTCGCGAGCACGAAATTCAACGACCGGGCTCGTTGAACCTTTTAAAACGTAAACATCGGAAAGTTAAAAATCTAACAGTGAATTTGAACTTTTTTAATGTAATGTGCGAATTGTAAATATTTAGCGATTGTTTATACAATGGTTAAAAGCTTTTTACGATAAAAAAGCTGCTATATTTATGCTTTTGAATAAAAATCTTTTATTTATGAATTCGTGCGTAAAAAGCGGCAACTTGCAATTCTAATTTCTGGTATAAATATCGTGTTTTAAACATGATATGAACCGCATATAAAACTTATCTTAGCAGTTTAATACGAAATTGTGACTATTGCCGCTTTTTTCAGTAATGCATTCAAATGAAAAAAAAAAAAATGCTCGTACAAGGCTAAGCACACCGTGACCTTATCTCGAATGAAACAAATTAATATAGGTTATATTAGTTTTCGTTGCATTATTTAATAGATTAAGTATTCTCAACATTTTATGAGTAACGTTTGAATTTTAGAAAAGAGTACAGGAAAAATCGTGAAATAATAAGTTTATGAATTTTATTCTCGTGCCAAAACAATATTTTCTTTTTTTTTTTATTTAATTTCACTTTGTTTTTACGTAACTCTAATGTGCTTTTATCAATTTATGATTTCAGTAAAAAAATCGAGGTTTCGAGCGCTTTAAAAATCGTACAATAATTATTTATAGAATTATCGGTTGTCATTGAACGCCTTATCTGTTGTAAAAATAATAAATAAAACAGATTTTCTATCGTTCGATACACTTAAAAAATATGTATATAATTCTTTAGAAAATTGAAGATTAGATTTCTAAATCAACGTTACAAAAGTCTATTACTAAGTCGCGCTGCTATCTAGAAAATATTCCTGAATTCAAATTTCAAAACCATTAGACGGATTTCAAGAACGAAGGTCGAATATATGTAGGTTTTTTTTTCTCCAAAAAAAGATTATTCGAAACTCCAAAGACGTCAAAATTGAATATGCAAAAAACATATAAACCGGTTTAAAAACTATTTCGTTGCAGCTCGATTAAGTTTCATGTTTATCCCATCAATCTTGTTTTTACTTTGAAAAAAATCACATCGGAATCTAACCGAACCTTGCCTAGCTCGTTTCTGCATCAAGTCAAGTTTCAGTTGAAGGCTAAATGTTTTGAAACTCATTTTATAATTCCCTACTTCTACCGGTCAGTCGTCGACTCTTATGTCCTTTTGCATTTTTCGTTCGAAATTCCATGGCGACTCGTTTTCCAAACGAAAACCTGCCCTAAACTAACTATCATCCACCGTTCCTAAACGCCGTTCCACCGTATAAATAGGTTAACTTATTCATCCTTCCTCCCACTCGAATTATAATTCCCCGCGAGATCAGTCTTGACACTCGAGCTCCGAAATTATCCCATTCGTAAATTTCGCTGCAGTTCTCGCGCCGCGGCGAGCCGCCCACGCGATGTCAAAGACGTTAATACAACCGGAACATCTGCCCGGAAGTGACAAGCCGCGTAACTCAGCCTCCCTCTCTCTCTCCCTCGGCGGCCGGTCAGAAAAGTACGAAGGAACGCCGGTAATTAGGGGGCCGCGCATGCGGGCATATATATATGTATAATACGCAGAAAATCGAAAGGGAGAGAGGAAGGCCGGCCGCAAGGGTTGCCGTCGAAACGCATTCACCTGTTCCGGTGCGTGAGTCGAGCTCGCGGCTCGAGATAAGGGAACATCTGAGAGCGGCCCCGGGAGAGGATGTGTGCCTCGCGTTTCCTCCCCGATATGGGTGTATTAATTGCAGCCTCGCTAACCAGAGTTCAATTATTCTTTTTTTTTTTTTGCGAATTGCTGGTCGGTAACTGCTTTCGAGCATTTCGAGTGTCTTTTGTTGCTTCGCCGTGAAATTTATTCTTCCTGTTGCTTCGGGTATTGGCGTTTTTTTTTTGTTCTGCAAGTTTTTTAGACGGAATGAGAGTGATTTATGACGCTTTGGTTTTTTTGCGATAGAAATTAAAGTGAATTTTGAATGGTATATTGAAATAGAAAGTGATTCGTATAAATAGTTAAATAATTATCTCAAAAAGCTACTGAATCACCGCGCTAAACTTTAGCATTTCCTCTCCGTCTTCAAAACTATTTCTGAAGAATTTCGAGAGTTATGCAGATGTCGAGGCGCCGTCGACATTCGCATCCTATTTTTAAAAACTCTCTCCATTCCGATCCAGATCGCGTTTAATAAAAGCCCGATTTCTCCTCAAACACTCTCGAAAAATCACGCGGCAATCCCCCCCTAGAACCGAAGACACTCCGTCGACAACAGCAGCTTCTCCTCGCGACTATAAACAACGCGCCGCGCCGTCAATAGCCGCGCAGATTAATTCCTGCGCGCCCATCGTTATTAATTAAGAAAGTAATAAGCGCACAAAGTTTTTCCCCGCACGCACACATACACACACACATACGCACGGCGCGCTCTCGGGTTCGTCATCCTTGTCGTCTGCCGGCGAGACGTGCTCCACATTCGCGTGCGTCGCGTCCGCTTGAAAGCGCGCCGTCGGAGAGAGAGAGAGAGTCGCTCGCTCCGCCTGGCGGAAAGAGAGAGAGAACGAGCGACGTTGGCGTAGGTCTGGTCCCCTCGTGCATCATGCGTGCAGCGTGCACGCGAGAGTGCACACACCGACGGCGCGGCGGCGGCGGCGGCGACGACGCCGGCATAGTTATTTCATGCGCAGCCCTTTTTGACACGCATTAGCCGTGGGAAGTCAGCCGTGTGCGTGTGCGTGTGTACCTGACCAGACTGGCCTGGGGGAGAGGGGGGGGGGGGGAACAGCCAAGGTGGAGTCTCGAGAAAATTGCCCTCTGCTTCCGTTTTTCGCCGCGGCTATTTTTGGCCAGGAGCTGATTGCGAGCTGATGCCGGGAGAAGAGTAGCTTCTCGGAAAAATCCCGTGCCAGCCAGGCGGCTCTGATGACAATGAGTCGTCGTCGGCTTCTTGGTACGGGTTGGCTATTTTTCCCCCCGGAGATTTTTTTCAATCAGCCGAGCGCCGCGCGCATCCCCAATTGAGCCAGATGTGTGTTCTGTGCTTTTTAGCTCTCTTTTATTTCTTCGTACCGCCGCGACGGAAACGCGCAAACTCTCTGGCGAGAACGTATAATATCGACTCCCGGGGATTAAAGATTACGAGCCCGACTCGTTTTATCCGAGAGAGATGTTTTGTTTTGCCGCCGGTGGGTTAGTAAACACGAAGATTTTAGTTGTAAATCTTTGCTAGATACCGAATGTCTAATCGGTATAGTTTCAGATAAGGGAATGACACCTGAAAAGCCCGGAGTTGTATTATCTATCACTTGTAAAAATAGCAGTATCTATTTACGATAACCGTTCGATGGCTTCATTCATTCCGCGAGAAATCAAAAGCGTCGATCTATTTAATTTCGTTTATATAAAACGTCTATCTCGACATACCATTTTCCACATCGAAGCCAAGGAATTCCATTCAGCTATCGCAATGAATTTCGCGCGAACCGCAACAGTACATTCCACTCTCTAAAAAAAAAGAGTTTCTTTAGCGCAAGAAAACTGATATCCACGTCTTTTCGCGCTTTATCTTATCTCCGACCGCCTGTATATTCGTCGTATTTTCACGCACGAAAAGCACTGAAAAGCACAACATGATGCTACTCGTGACCTACCTGCGCGTCTAGTATACTATTATCACGAAACTTCTTCATGACTCCCGATTTATAACATGTATATTAAGCTGGCTAATCCACTGTCTTAAATATGCCATAATTTTATTGCTAATTTATTGCCAACTTTTGCCGCAAAAATAAAATTTGTATCTAATAACCAAATCCGAGGGACAATGGATAATACGCCAGCTTTAAATACAAGCCTTTAATAAAATACTGACATTAACGCATAACGCACCGAATCGAGAGGCGCCCTCTAGCGTTGCACCCTTTATATCGCAGCGAAACGAATTTCCGGAATTCCGCGGATCAAGAGTTGAAGGATACACTTGTACTCGGGCGTACGCGCATGCGTTTGCGGTCGTTTTCAAGTACCCCGTGGCAATTACGCGCGCAACGCACGATGACTATTATTTCGAATGCATTGGGCGCGCGGTGGTTTGCGTAAAAGAAAAAAAAAAGAGGCACGCCACCACGGTCTCCGTCGTCTTTGCCAACTTTCTCTGATTTTAATAAACGTGCCGCCAGTTAACGAGTCATTTTAAAACTAAGACTGTTTCCCCGGTAATAACGGCTTTTAAAGGCTTGATAGCGAGTCGATTAAAAAGTTTGCTGCACGAGAGATGTCGCTCGTAATTGGGACTTGTTAACTCGCTGTACTTTTATTGTTAAAAGCAAATAATTAGAAACGCGCTGCGTTACGCAATTTTCGATACTTCGATCGAGCGGTTCTCTGTAAGGATATATAGTCTATTAGCGGAAGAAAACGTTGTTCATCCCTTGTCTTTTAAGAAATTCTAATTTTTCAGCAGCCAAACTATATAGCATAACCCCTTACCTATACAATAGTACTTTGCTCTCGATAATTAAACGAATCTATTTTTCTGTCTCGCAGATGGTGTATGTCAAGTACTGTGTAAAGGCAGACGTTCTACCTCAGTGCAATGTGGTTAAGCGGGGAGACACGATCAGGTGATAAACACTTCTGACCATTCATACTCGGACCCTAATGCAAAGGGCCTCCGACGAATATCCTCACAAGCAGAAGCAGCAGAAGCAGCAGCAGCAGCAGCGGCAGTCTTTCGAAAGTACTCAAGCTGATTGAAAGAAAAGTACGAAACGCTGAAACCCTCGGCCCTGTTGACGCAAGGAAGGCAGGGCATCAAATACTTCTACCTTGGAAAAAAAATACCTCGAACCTACAAGTACCTTCAAACTTACCTTCTATCGCAGCGCAATAGTGCCTACGCCCCTCCCACACTGTATTGTTAATAAATCCCAGAGGAAGGGAGAAGAAGCCAGAATACCCACAAGAAAACTCAGTTCAAAGAAAGCTATAGCAATCTCAGCACCGACGCTCGAGCCTCTAAAGTAGCCGATTCCAGGAGACAGAGAGAGAGTACCTGCAAGACAGACAGAGAGAAGAACAGAGTATATTTATGATATAGCGCGGAGTCATAATAGCTTAGTTTGTTTACCGGCTTTGCGGGGATAATCTAGGGAAAACGAGTGAAAGCGAAAACCAGGAAAACCCGGCGAATGTCAGCGAAGCTGCCAATCCAGCGGGACGCCGAGCCGAGGCTACGCTGAAAGCTTGCGGCCGACTTGGAGGTGAGCCACACTCGATTCTCTCCCATTATCGCTCGCGGTTTTCGTCATCGTCCAATTACCGGCCTGCAGGCTCTTTTGTCTGTATACATCCCTAACCGAAGCCGGGAGAGACGGAGATGGAGCCTCGCCGCGCTATCGATTTCCATTAACGATTGTCTGACTGCAGTCTAGTTCGTATCCGCTCCGAGATAGGCGATCGGCTACGTATATCTGGCGCATCTCTGTCTCACCATGGCTGCTGATCGTGTATACAACGTCGATGAATATATTCGACGTTTTCCGCGCTGCCCGGACACATAATGCAGTCGACGGTTCGACGTTTCGCGGGGGGAGTTTTGGAAAGTAATTTTCGCGTTATATAAATGTGCAGATGGGAGAGCGGATAAGTGGGTAGAGAGAGAGGCTTTTTAATGCCATGCAGCCGCGTAATCAATTGAATCGCTGATTGTGGAAATGAAGGAAGCGTGCGCGGAGAGAGAGAGAGAGACTCGTGATGATCGGCGGGTCGGCGCTTTTAATTTCAATGGATGCATGTGAAACCGACCGCCGCTGAATTATTGCTAAATTAATCGACGAAAATACAGCTCCGCCGGAGAATTATTCGCGATATGAAAGTTATGGACGGTAGCTTTTTGCCCGGGAAGAAAGGATCCGAGATTTATTCTAATTTTATTGGACCTTTAATCTTTCGACCTGTAACGTTTCGCGAAATTTATACTTTTAATATATAACGGCTGTTGCTTTTAACAGCTGCTTTCCTTAATAAGAATTTCTTTATATATAAAACGAATTTCTCTCGAACCTACATCAGCCATTGGGATAAATCATTTGATCCGATTACAATGGATTTCATAAAAAAAAAGAGTAACGCGTTTTGTTCCCCTCGATGAATATTAAAATTCTATTGTTCCGGTCTTCCGGTGCATTAATCCCATTCGCACGAAATTAATTTCTCCGAAAGTTGATCACAATACCGACTAGTTATCGAAAAAAAAATAAATAAATAAACCCATCGGAAAAATCTTTCTTATACGATTTTTCGAAAAATCGAAGTCAATGCCGCCGCGCCGGAATTGGAATATTAAACCACACCGAGAGGCGCCGCGCATCTCCTTCCCCCGAATCGCAAGTCGTCATATAAAAATGCGAACGAGCCGCGCGAGTTATTCCGCTCGCTCGGGATTCGAAATTTCGAAAAGATACGTGCTGAAACAGCCGCACGTGACGGCTGTCTCTCGAGCTGACTTCTCACGTTACCGCGCGTGCGTGCTTTTTTCTCCTCTCTCTCTCTTCCTCTCTCGCTCCGCTGCGCAGCGCACTGCGACGACGACGACGACGACGACGGCGAGGAGAGTTTCTCGCTTTTTGCGTGTCGCAACTGCACACACATGTGGAGACGCGGGCCGCGGGGAGGAGGGAAGTTTGGCGCGCAATAAATAAGAGCGAGAGAGAACGGGGATCGCGAGCAGTATTTTTAAAGCGGGTTTACGCTTTTTTAAGTGGGGCAGAGATTGCAGTTTTTATTTTCTCCGCCGCGCGCGCTTACGCGGACGAGGATGAGGACATCTGTAACAGTTATTGTACGCGTTATTTTTGCCCGAGGCGAAAGGGATTTGAGACTCTCGAGTTTGCTACTGATTAAGCTGTGTAGCTTTATATATATATATATAGGCGGTGTGGATAATGTTGTAAATTTTTCCCTCCTATCTCTTCTCGAGACTTGTTAGGTTTCTCGGGAAATTTTACGGTTACCTCGGCGAAGAGATTAGTTTTGCAGCGAAAACCGTAACTCTGCTTCGGATTTAAAGCGAGTCTGCGTAAATACGCTTCTTAACGACGACAGTGCAATATTGCGGGGTGATAACTCGAAAAAGTTTCTTTTTTTGGATTTTAAACTTTCCAGAAGTCAATGTCGTCGAAAGCCATTCTTCCGTGAGCCGTGCAAATTCACTTAAAGTCTGATTTTTCAACCGCTAAGAATAAAACTTTATTACATCGCCGGAGCACCGCAGCCTTCGGATTCTGGAAAATTGCTTAATTCTATCCGCGTTAATAAAACTTTATCTAGCAGATAAGCAGCCCCCCTAATCGCGTTCCCACAGCAACAATTTACCATAAATCAAGCCGCCGTTACGTCAGGCAAATTATTATTTATGAATTCGGCACTAAAAGCGAAATATATCCGTGCGCCAATAAAACAAATCCCCTTTTATTACGGGCTCCTTTAATTACTTCAATGATTGAACCCCCGTACCAAATTGCCCAGGCCTCTCTTCATTAGAAAACTTATCCGTCGCCGCCGCCGCCGCCGGGTGGAAACGCGAAACTCGCAAAAACGAAATGCAATTCCGGCGCGGAGGACGACGCGCGCGCACACACACACACACACCGCCGCGCGCCGCGTCATTCATATTCGTTCATTACCCCGCGCGCCATTATCTCCGGGCTTTACAATCTCTCTCTCCTCCTCTCCCGCGTGCCACTTCCATCCGCCGTCTTAATTCGCCAGGTAAAGGGCCGCGCTTTACGGCCCCGCGGCCGACGTTTACTGCCGCGCGGGGGAGCTCTCTCTCTCTCTCTCTCTCTCTCTCTCTCTCTCTCAGTGTGCGCGCGACGTCGAAGGAGGCTCGAGCGCGATTTACGACGGCCTGGACCCCCCCCCCCAATTTTTCCGCAGCCGAGATCTTATTTGTCGCCTAGGCTATTTTCGAGGAGCGTAATTGCGCCGGCCGGCTCCGCGTGATTTATCGACAGTCCCGCGTGGCTTTTTCAGAGCGCGCTGCTTGAATTTTTACCCTTTTGCCGCGCCGCGCCGCGTCTTGTTTCACGGCTTTTCTTTGCAGACTCGACAAACGAACTTTCCGGCGGGAGAGGAGAGATTTTTAAAGAGAAGCGAGAGAGGTAGTTTCGAGCGGGTACGAAGTTGGTCAATGTTTACCGCGCGCTGCCTTCTTGCCGAGCTTTTTGTAAGCCGACTCTGTTTTTCTGACGTTTCTCCCCCCTTTGATATTCCACGGTACGACTGTGTAAAAATGCCTTTATTTATGGTTCGCAGCTGTAAATCAAGGGCTGCTTTTTATTCCCCGGCTTTTTGCGCAAATGTTAAAAAGCGCTTAGAAAAAGGTAACAGGTTATAAATGTTTACGCAAGCCGTAAAAGTGTCAAACGGTGATTTGTTGCTTGTATTCTCGCGTTAACGATTTTTATCGACACGTCGCGAATGAAGTTGATTTAAGCTAATTGCGATCTGAATTTTAGATTTTATTATCCCATTCAAATCAGCAGCAGAGATGAAATACAATGTGCCGTCTAATTGACATCGATCTCTCGAGATCGTAGTTTGCTTCGTGCCTTTTATCACATCGTGTGCTACGTTCCACTAAAAGCGCGTCTTGACTCGAATATTTCTTCATACTTCGTGTGATTTTAGTTGGATTTAAGCCGAGTTGAGAGGATCCATTAAGACACAGCAGATAACCTAAATATTTGATGAGCGTACATATAAATTTTAGCGCTTTATACCGTTTCCTTTCATCGTTCGTCAATTATTTCGTCGTTTCTCGTTACACCGGCTCTTTACGTATTCCTTTTATCGAAGGGCGAACTTATTCCCTACGACGAGCATGAACGGCTATAGCGCACCGTAAGACCTCGATACATCAATAACATTCGCTGACCTATACTATATTTCTCGCTTTACGAATACTTCAGCGGAAGCGTTCAATCCACGGGATGACGTTATACTCTTTGGTATATCCAGCGATGCAAAATTTCAAAACCCAACTTGCTCCGACGTCGAGGGATGATACGGGATCTTATCTCGTCGTTGGACATCTTATATATATTCGAGTGTCTACAAACTTTTTCAAACAGTTTCGACCCCTCAACACTGACGTTGATTAGAAACTCCGGAGTAATGGATGAGCAGACCCCTCTGGTCTACGACACAAAGGGTACGAAACTCGCTTAAAAATTCAGACAATAAAAGCGGCGAATTCAGCGAAAAAAAAAAAGAAAAAGCGCGCGCACACTAAAAGCCAGCGGCAATATTAATCAATACGTCATTTCCGCGCAATAAGTCATCCACCCTCTCGGCGCGCGAGGGGATATGAAACTCGGGCGGCCCAGAGTCTGACTGCAGACGGCAATTTCGCCGATAGTCGTCGTTACTCTGCAGAAAAAAAGAGAGAGAGAGAGAAAGAAAGAGGTGGCTCGTCGCTTTGTAAGATAAATTTTTTTATTATTCCCGGCCGAGAGTCGAGAGAGAGAGAGAGAGCGAGGATAGATAGTGCACACGAAGGGTACGTCCGGTCTTGTGTAAGTAAGCTCGAAGAGAGAGGGAGAGAGAGAGAGCACATTAGCTCGGGGGAGGCCTCGGCTCAAAGCCTTAGTAGTAGTGAGCGAGAAAAGCGGCCGAGCCGCGTGCCAACCCTTGGCGATGCGCGAGGTGGTATTGATTTCAGGGCATAAATAGACCGCAGACTCTATTATTCAAGGCAGTCTATATTTCCAGGCGCACTTTTTGCTTTTCACCGCCGCCGCTACAGCCGAGGAATCACCGCGTCGTGAATGCATTGTTGTTGCGATCCCTCGGATGTTGGCTTTTGACGAGTGGCTTCCTCGAGTTGGGCGCCAAGGTTTCCTGCGTGAGGCTCCTTCTCTTGCCTCAGAATTTCGTTAATTCAAAGTCACTGTTGTGATGGTTCTTGGGCAGTAGTTGGTTTGGAAACGCTATCCTTTGGATTGACCAGTCTTAGACTTTAATATGCACGACTAAACTTGTGCACGTCAACGTAGGAAGTAATTTGTAGCTGCCGGGTTATTTAAGAGTCAAAGTTGACTTGTGATCGATGTGAGGTAGGAAATGCCGAGCGCGAAATAAAGCTATATTTAAGTGACTATTATAGAAAGTAAATCTGATTAACTCGCGGCAGGTTATTGATCCTATTTTCAACCTCTTGGTTCAAATGCAAAGTTGGCCACTGACGCCTAAGTACGTTGTCGTACACTTTTCTTTTTGCACATGGATTTTTAATGTATTCCAATTGTGGAACAAGTGTTGCCTAGCCAATTAACCGGCTATTACAGGTTATAAACGGGATACACATTGCGTTCTTGCATAGTTACCAGTCAAGAACCTCGCCAACAAAGTTGCTAAGAAACCGAGTGTACAAGTAAGAATTGTAAGTCATCCATTCCAGTCGAATCAGCATAGTCGCAGATCTGCGATAAACAAACTAGCTTCTTTCGACGCTGATTAAAAAGTATATTAGCCTTTGATTGAAACGTAAACAGCTCGATAAAATAGCAAATATTTAAGCTGCCCCATCCACTATACTCACTTTATTATTCATTGTTTTTTTTTTTTGCCGCGCGTTTCTAAACGCTGTTTACAAAAACGAAAGAATTCCATCCGCGAGAGAGGCAATTATGCCAAGAATTTAACCAAGTTACCCATAACTCACTGAATGTATACTCCCCGCGAGATAATGAATTCCCTTAAAGCCTCGTTTAAAAGTTCCGTAACAAGATTAATGCCCGACGATATCACACCATTCACGAGAGTGTATGTAAGTCGCCGCGGTACGATAAGACTTTTGTAATGAACCCAGTCGAGCCAACCGTAACAGTCCATCCATTAATGATCTCTCAATAGCTCGAATAGCTTTAAGCTCGAGGAGATTTGCATCGTTGTCTATTTACGTATCCCGCGTCTGATTCATAAACCGCGGCTAGCACAAAATCACATTCGTTGACCTCGTATGAAAACCCATCGAGTCACGGAGAGGAATAACAAGAAAACGAACCGAAAGAACCGGAGGAGATACGACGAGAGAAAACACGATCGCTCAACTTTTCCATATACATTTTCTCTCGGCCGCGATATATTTTCCTTTCCGGCCGCAGTAAAGCCAATTTTTTGTCGCTCTCCAGTCGTCGACGACGAGCGTTCGGTTTACGTGTCGGGCTACGTCTGCTTACTAAAATATCAGCCGGCTTCTCGAGTGGCGCGCGTTATTTATACGGGTTATCGCGGTTATTGTGCCGCGCGATCGACGTCTGCACGAATTTCAGGGCCGAATTCGAGGCGAAGGAGAGGAGACGCGCGACGAGACGTACATGCATGTATATATGCGCACGTGGCGAGAAAAAGGCCCCCCGTTATCGGCTGTTGTTTCGCGCCCGGTAAAGAAAGCCTCCTCTGCCCGTCCCGCCTATCTGTTCCGCAAGCTCCTTCAGATAACCTTATACGCTTTTGTTTACGTTCCGCGCCTTTGTCTTAATTTGACGGACCGTCTTCTTCGTCGTCGTCGCGGCTGAATGATATTCTTAATTTGATCGTGTCAATCGGTCACACCGCGCGAGTTTGTTAGGGGAAAAAAAGGTCTTCTTGTGTTGAATGTCGTTGCTGCGAATAATGAAACTTCGAGAGAGTCTGTATTATAATTTACGGCAAATTGAGATATCGCCCCGACGACGTGTATATATATATATTCCGCGCAAATTGCGGGCGGAATTAAGCTGAAAACGTGACTCGCAACAGTATATCCCGGGTACTTTAAAGTATAAAACAAGACTCTCTCGGTATTTACGTAAAATGTATTTTTAAACCGTACACCGCACCGAAACACAAGAGAATATTATTTTTCTCGCTCGGCGAGGCACGAGCTCCAGTGCGCGAGTCGTGTGTGCTTGCGCACGAGGTGCTCTCTCTCTCTCTCTCACTCTCTCTTCGCGCACAAAAACAAGAGGCTGCATTCCCGCGCACTGTACGTCCGTCGTTGAATAAAAACTAGGTGCAAAATCCACGAGAGAGAGAGAGAGGCGGGTGGCGCGAAAAACGCGCGCGGAGCGTGACGAGGGGGAGAGAGGGAGAGAGCTCATTCAGAGCGCGCCGGGAGAAAGAAGGAAAATTAGTTAGCGCGAGAGAGCTGCGCATCTTCTTCTAAAAAAAAATACTGCTCCAGTAGTACTATATCCCCATTCATGAGCCTCCGCGCGGAAGCCTCTCGAGAAATAACAATGTCTGCGAGAGAGAGAGACGGAGCCGCGGAGGTGAGCGGAGATCTTGAACTCGAATGCCTTCCCGGGATGTAGAGTCGCGCGATATCGATTTTTCGCAAAGTCGTCCGGGATCGAGTGTTTTTTTTTGGGAGAAAATGTTGGAATTTCGACTACTTTTCCGTTTTTCAAGGTTGGAACATACAAGGTTGGTAAATTTCGTTGTTTCTACTTTAAATTTCGCGTCGGATTCCACGATTTTTTCGTAGCCCGGTTATCTCGAGAGTGCCAATTACGAGGAGTATTCGAGTCACGTCGAGTCCCAAAAGCCCGAATCGGAAAATGTTACCATCGGCGAGTTTCAGGTGTCGCAATCGGCGCGCCGAATCGACAAATTCAACCGAGATCTCCGAGCGATTTCCGATACACAGCCGCGCGGCTTCACTTCTGTGTCGCGAAACGAGCGATAACCTCTCCGTCGCCAATTCCTACTCCCAAGGCGGTCTTCCGAAAAAAAAGTTCCACGATAAAAAAAAGTGCCGCCTGCAGCTCCGACTTACGCAATTGCTACTCTCCGTGCATCAATCCCTAATCAGCGCGACAAAGGCCTATCTCTCGAATTTGCAAACTTGACCTTGCGCCTGCTTTTTTTTCTTTCTTATCTCGAAATTTGAATTGATAATCCGCCGAGTTATCTGCGGCTTCGGAGATATGTAGGCGATGACACGGCGCCGAGGTGTTTCGGGAGACGCATTCCTATTATATACGTGCCCGGCACGTCGCTCTTTCGCGGCGAGCGCAAGTCAAAATCGGCGGCAGATAAGCACCGAACGCGAAAAGTGTCGGTGGACTTTGGAGGAAAAAAGCGCGCGGAAAATGTAGGTTTAATGAAAATTTATTATCGGCTCGCATTATATACCGCGGCGGCGTTTCGTTAAAAGTGCAATGATCTTGGTTTTGAAATTTAGAGTAGGCTGCGCGTCCCCGGCATTATTCAAAGCCGTCGCGAAATTCGTGAGCATTTGCACGTATTCGGTTTGCCTGGCACTGCTTTGATATATGGTTAATTTTTAAATGAAGAGCAAATAAGTTTGAGTAAATGTTCCGCGAGTAATTAATTACTTTAGGTTCAGCTGAGTTGGAAGTATCGATTACAGTTTTTATTGCTGTTATTCACACAATTTTATCAGAATATATGTACATACGCATTCCGAAATTCGGCAATTAAAAAAAAGAGCTTTTTCTTCCGAACGTTGCATAATATTTATCAATTTTTTACTCGATCAAAGATCAGTTCTTTCCAGCCACTCAACCGTCGATATATTCAAAAACAGCAGCTTTCGATCGCTTTTACCGATATCGCATTAACTCACATCCGCACTCGGCTCTCGCCTCACCGAAATTCAGCAAGTTCAAGCCCCCGACGCCTCTCGCGAAAAATCAATGCCTCTCCTCAACGAGGCGACTCCTCTTTCTCTCTCTCGGGGCGCTTTGTTCCTCTCGAGGTTTTGCACGGCGCGGCGGCGGGTGTGTATATATTTTTAGCGGCGCCGGGTTTGTGTATTGCGCGAAGGGCGGCCCCGCGGCCGCCGAGAGTCGTCGGTCCCACAATTAACGGGCGCCGGATAACCGACGCGGCCTTATTATCGGCGCCCTCTTCGACTCTGCGCGCATCACGATTTGTCGTGGCGGCGGACGGGAGAGAGAGAGAGAGAGAGTCTTGCGCCGAGTCACGACGACGGCCGGCTTTCGGTAATTGTTTCTTTGTTTTTGCCGGACGACGAGGCCGGGAATGTAATCGGTTATACGAGTCGATGCATCCACCGAGGGGTTATCGCGGGTATTACGCTCGTCGCAAGTTCAGCCGTCTGACTTTGATCGGGAGGAGGAGGAGGGGGTGGGAGGGAGCCTGGAAAGTTTGGTTTTATTTACTTGGCTGCAGTGCGGCTGTTCCGCTGAAAAAAGCTTGTAAAATGTTAGAATGGATTATGCAAATTTACTTTTTTGATAAATATGCTCTTTGCACATGTGTATTTAAATATTGGTTTATTATTCTCGCGATATATTCAGAAAAATTTTTTGTTAAAATTATGAGTTTTTTAAATTAATATTTTAATGGGACTCGGAGGACAGACTCTCGTATTTTAATAATTTTTACCACAATTTTAGTATTTTTTTCAATATATTTCGTATATCTTACAATAATTTCAGCAAATTTTATAAACTATATGATAAAATTTACTGAAATAATCGTAAAATATACGAAATGTATTGCAAAAAATACTAAAATTCCGGTAAAAATCATTAGAGTGTAAGCATCTCTTCCGAATACCATTAAAATAGTAATTTAAAAAACGAAAATCTTAATTTTTACAAACAAAATTTTTCTCAGCTAATTCGTCCCTACAAACACCGTCGAAAACCTGCGTCCTCGAAATTCGCACACCTCCTCCCGAAACTTCCAGACGCTTTTCTATCGCCTCGAGATTTCATCCGCCATTAGCGACTCGTCGCTTGCCGACTGCCGAGAGAATTAATCGGGCGCAACCGAATCCAGAGCGCGCGATTATCTGCAAAGCGACGAACGGAAACAAGTACAATGTCGCATTTGCACATTCGCCCCTCTCTCTCCCATTCTATCTCTCTTTCTCGCTTTCTTAAACACCGAGCGTTTCGAGCGCGCTGCTTTTATTATTAAAACAAAGAAGCGGCCGATAGCCGCCGCGCGGGTATCAAAGTAATGCGCCTCCGCGCGCCGCATAAACAGCGGCGAGCTCGCGAGTCCCGTTTGAAGTCGAACTTGGCGCTTTTTGCCGACGCGATAAAGCGCAGTTTTCCGCCCTGAGTTATTATTGTTTGCGCAAAAGCTTCTTCACCGCGCGCAAATAAATTTGCATCAATTACAACAAATTCGATCGAATCCGTCCCCTCGCGATTCCGAGTCAAATCTCCACCTGCATTCCTCCCCCGAGCCTCCCCCCCCGAAAATGCCCTCCATCCGCCGCCGAGTCTGGCGTCTCTATACCCGGGAGTCTGGTCGCTTGAAAAAGCAACAAAAAAAAACATCCAACCCTCTCTCTCCCCCGTTACGCGCGTGCGCACTCCTCGCGCGCCGGTCCGCTGGCCGCTAGCCTTGCTCTATGAACTAGGTCGGCAGGGTCAATGCATGGCTAGGTCTGGCAGCCGCCCCCGCGGCGCCGCTATCGAGCGCCCGCCGCCGCCGCCGCCACCGGGAGCAGAGCCCCGTGTGTAAGCGCTCCAGTTGCAGTCGGCGCATGCGCGGAGGTGGGGAAGGGGGGGGGGGTGGGGGAGGCAATCGATGCGCCGCTCCCTACTGCACTGCTGCTGCCGCTGCCGCTGGCGAAGAAACGCTCTGGATACTTTCGCCGCTCCGCGAGCCTCGAGGATATCGATCAAAGAGGGAGAGGGAGGGAGGGAGGGGGTGGTAACGGCGACGGGGGAGAGATATGCGTTTTTCCGCTGGGATTTCGGAGGTTCGCGCGAGTTTGGATGTTTGCTGGAGCGGGCGAGTTCGAATGCGCGATTTATAGAAGACGAGCGAGGTGGGATCGACGTTTGCGTAATGGTATTTCGGAGCGTAAATCACGAATTCGATGCGCGAAACGGCGCGAGGAGAGCTCGATGCACCCTGTAAACGTCGCGGTGAGAGGAAATTCGCGCGAACGTCTCATATCAACATGTATAAGAGCGACAGGAGAGGCAACGAATCCTCGATATTCTCTAAATTCCGGCGCGAAACGCCTGCTTGGAAAATTCACCAAACCATTTCCAGCTCGCGAGTGCCGTGCACTTTCCCAGCGATCGTTTTGTTTCTTCTCTCAGCCAACGACTGCATTGTCCATTAAGCGCATTAAAGTAAATACTCGGCGCAAGTTCAACCCTCTCTCGCTCGGCGGAGAGAGAGAGCCGCGCACACTCGGAGAGAGAGAGCTCGCAATCAACAAAGCCCTCCGTTCAAAGGTCGCGGCGGCACGCAATGCAGGCACGCCAATCAGAAAGGCAGGGGAAAAACTGCAAAAGTATCCAGGCGGCCGGGTCTCTTTCCTATTCATCCCCCCCCCCCCCCCCGAACATTAAAAATCCTCGCTCGCGATCGGCACGCAAACGAGCGGCATTCCGTCCATTCTCTTGGTCCTCTCTCCCTCTGACAAAGCGGCCGCGGAGAGAGAGAGAGAGAGGAAAAAGGAAGGAACGAGTTGGCAAAATTACTCGGCGCTCTTTGAGTATCCCGTCCGCGGTGATTTGCAAATCACGGCTCTGTGTGTGCGCGCAGGACGACGACGACGACGACGACAAAGTCTCGGCCACAAACGCACGGCGCGCGGGGCTCTGTGTGCGAGAGAGAGGGAGAGGAGAAGAAACTGGATCCAGGGTCGATCAATACGCTGTTTTGCGGCGCGGCAGTCTCTCGAAAGGGAAAGACACGCCACCGCCGCCGCCGCCGTCGCCGCCGGGAGAAAGACCCGAGCGCCGGAAGGGCGGGACGCCGGGAGGGAGGGAGTTATCCCGCGGGATGAATCTTTCCCTGCGCTCTCTCTCTCTCCCTCTCTCTCTCTCCGGCTTTCATATTCCCCGAAAACTGGTTGCCTGCAAAAAAATCTCTCTCTCTGTATGGCAGAGAGCGAGAGCGCCTTTGTGCGCCGGAAGAATGAGGGGTAAACAAAAAGCTCTCTTTCGCTGCCCGCGAACAATGAGCGAGGATCGAGCCGGGAGAGAAGGATTTTTGGCAATGCGAACGCGTCTAGTTGGGAGCGGAGTGCAATAACCAGGGATGGCTTCGATATGCTGATTCGCGGGGAGAGGCTTTATATCGAAATGCCTGAATTTCGAGCTTTCTCGGTTTTAAGAAGAGACCGTTAGAGATCAACTACTAAACGACGATTGTACTTGTTGCTAAAAAAATTCCCCGAACCGAGTCGCGCTCGGCGGTTGAACATCCCGCCTGGCTCTCCTCCTCAGTCTCGCTCCGCCGACGGACGCCTCTCTCTCTCCCGCTAATTACGGCACCGCGGCGCTAAAAGGAGCGTCGAAGGCCGCTCGCGCGATAGCCGCTCTCTCGCGCGCGGAGACGAAGAGGCAGCGGCAGCACATCGGCATGTAGGTCAATGCCTGCCCTCGCTCCAGGGTTCGCTCTCGTCTCTCGCCCCCGACGAACGAACCTTCGACGGAGGCGGCGGCTGCCGGCCCACGCCGACAACACCCACGGCGGCAGGATGCGCGCTGTGCCGCCGCCGGCGCTGCTGCCAACCTCCCCCCCGCGACGCTCTCTCTCTCTCCTAACTAGGCCACCAGATCGATTCTGCAGTGCGGCGCGCGGGCAAGCTCCTCGCAAGCTCTCTCTCTCTCGCCTCCGACACACGGGGGGCCAGGCCTGCCAACCGGCCGTAAGCACACTGCGCAAGTCGCTGCGGACGGACGCCGCTGCTGCTGCCGATGCAGCTGAAAGCGGCCTGGGCGAGAGACGAACGTGAGGGAATTTTTGCGGGTGTTTTGTAGAGAGAGAGGGTCTTTCGGTCTCATGACTCGACGGACGTTTCTCGGAGATGTTTTCTTTGCGCACTTTGTAAATACATTAAATACATTTGGTCGAGTCGCTGGTTTACCGGTGATTTTCATTGATATTGTAATTTGAGAATTCTCTAAAGTTCACGCGCCTCGAGCGCCTGGAGAAAGAAACCGAGTTCGCCTCCTCCTCCGTCGACTTTTCTCTTTATACCGCCTGAATGCGAAACGACCGCGGCGGCGGTATACGTATCGGCGATGTAGGTGCATTGAACAGGCCCGTCGAAGCTCGCGGAGGAACACGTATAGATAGAAAACGGCTCTCCGATATCAGCCGCGCGGCGCTCTATACTCTCCCGATGAAATTATAACTCGAAGAGCTCCCCATGAATTATTGTGTACGACCGAGAGGCTATACGCGAGCTCTCCTCGATATTGTGCGCCTCTCTCTATCGCGGAATCGAACGCGACGCGTGTCTTTTTTCTTTCTTTTTATACAACGGAGCAATATGAATTTAGACGCGCGGAAAACAACAACGCCGGGAATCGAGACGCGACGCGGCCGCGATGGCAACGGGAAAGGCGGCGTATAGTCGGGGAGCGAGACCCGGTCGATGTGGAATATCGGAATTTGTTTTAATTCAATTATTGCACCCCTCGCTCGGAGGAGGAAGAGAGAGAGAGAGAGAGAGAGAGAGCCCCGGGTATATTAATAGAGGGCTCATCGACGCGCGCTGCATTAGAGACACACACGTCCGGCCCCGGCTCGTAACCCGTCCTATTTTCGGAGAGAGAGAGAGAGAGAGAGACAGAGTTGAATATCCGTATCGGCGCGGATTCTGTATTTGTTTACCCGCGACGCGCGATTCGGGAGCGCCGCGAGGAGAGGAATTTCGCGGGGAGGCGAGAGGGAGAGGATGGGGGAGTTTAATTATAGAATTTTGAGATTTTTATGAAGGTGAGCCGCGCGGTTTGTAAACAGAGCGAGAGTTCTCTCTCTCGATTGCGGGGCTCTTTTTCGCCCGGGGAAAATGGACGATATGTTGACGCGACGAAAGCTGGGGAATGAGAGAAGCTGCTTTGACGGGGAGAGTAACGTTTGAAAACAGACTTGAGTTATTTTAATACAAATAATTAGTAGCCTTGTATATGATATTAAAAAGTACAGTTTAAAGGAAACATTTAAATTCCAGCTCACCCCATCCTTATAAAGCCAATTATCACAAAATTAAAGCAATATATAATACCCGCAGGACCGGAAAATACCACAAAAAATTCCCCTCTCCATCGAGAAGCCCTCAATAACCCAATGAAATCGCTCGGACTGACAGTCAAGTTCCTCTTGCCTTCGCGCTTCGCTCGTCCGTCCCAGAAAAACACAGCCTCTTTATAAATCCCGCCTTTCCGCCGCCTGCGACGTCCGTCGACGAAAAAAAAAGGCGAACGCGACTCGAGGAGGAAAAACGTCGTCGCGACGGGGTAGGTCAGGGTTATATACCCTCTCCTCTTTCTCTCTCCCACATTTTTTTTCTCTCTCTCTCGGCTGCTTGTTTTTCCAGCGCGGCTTTGATTATCGCCATTAGCGGGAGACGCGCGCGATGATTGCACGTCGATGCGCGCGGCGAGGAGCTGCTTATTGCCGAGGTTTTTGCACCGTCGCCGCTGAACGGCGAGAGACATTTTTCGGCATTCGTTCCGGCTGTTTTAGCTCCTGATTTATGCCGGGGGAGCCGCCTTGGACGCGCGTCCGTGGAAGATTGACTAATTCTCTTCTCTCTTTTTCGGTAGCTCGGAAGGTGTGTAATTCCGTCGCTGTGTGCACTCGAGTCGAGGCGCGACGAATCTCTAAAGACTCTCGCAAACTCTTTTTGAATTTTTGAGCGAGAGCGCCACTCTCTGACGGTAAAAGACATTTGGCAATTTAGTTATACACCGGGTGAAAGTTTTTATTGAGAAATTTTTTTTCACTCGGCATGCAACAGCGTCGTAACGACTTTTCCGTCGATTAATATAAACACATTTCCAGCTGTCACCGTCAATCGACGAATCTCCTCGAAAAAAGAGAAACCACGACATTTTCCTTGACCCTCGAGTGTCGCATTAAAAAAAGCTCCGCGGCTTTTCCTCAATTATCAATCCAGTCTTATACGCACACACACACACATATATATATAAGCGAAGCATCAAAATATCCAGGCCTCTCAATCAGCTCCAAAATAAACCAGACAGTCGTCGGCGGCGAATCGAGGTTAAGCTCATACCGCATCGGCCGGTTATTGCGGCCTCTCTCTCCCTCTCTCATTGCGCGCCGGGCGAAGACAAACTCGGCGCGCGGCGTGCGGCGCGTAACAGTGACCGATAAACGAAAACAGTGCCATTAAAGCGTCGGCGGCGGCGTCGGCGGCGCGCGAATCAGCCGCTCTCTCTCTCTGTCCCGGGGTTGTGTCTCAGTTCACCTGTCGCGCGTATATATGTATATATAGTCGGTGACTCGAAAATTATCGCGCGCACTCTCGGGTTTCGTCAGTCTTCGCGCTCCGGTGAAATCGATTGGCGCAACGACCTGCACTCGCGGCGGCCGAAATTAAGCCACGCAGTTGCCAGCGGGGGACTTTTGCGGTTTACCGGGGGGAGGGAAGCGACGCGGGACGATTACACGGGCCGCTTCTCTCTCTCTCTTGGTTTTTCGGACTTTTTTACGGGAGGGTGTATAATAATCGAGCTATTTCGGATTCGCGGATTGTTTTAAGAATGTGGTTTAGTGGTTTAGTGCCTCGCCGCGATTGAGTTTCTCCGAAAAGACTGCAGTTTCGAAAAGACACGTGGAATTTCGAACGGCGATAAAACGCTTTATCGTTTCTTTTATAACGCCTTCTCGGATCTAAAAAGACTCGCGGCTTGCCGGTCCGGATTGACGGGAGCCTAAAATACTACTAAAGCAACGATTAATAATCAATCCTCCAGCAGAAACGACATTCTCTAGTTCGAGATAGCCTCGAAAGAAGTGGAAAATAATCCCGCGAAAGCCAAGCGCCGCCAATTCGAGCGACCGACATTACGGCTCTCCAAAGCCAACAAATGACAAAAACGTCGACACGCCGAATTTAAAAGCCTCTCAAAACGCTCTCTCTCTCGAGCTCGAAAGAATTGTAAAAGCAAAAGCTGCACGCACCACTCTCGCGTTGAGTCAGTGCCCCGCGATAGACGCACCGTTGCTCAACCCGCGGCGCTCGGCGCGTTATATATACAATCCGCCGCTCGAAACCGAAAAACGCGGCAATTACCGTCCGTCCGAATATAAAAGGGGCAGAGACACACCGGCGAGTCGCGCGGAAGGTATCAATTAACGGAGAGAGAGAGCCCCGCTCGGGGTCAGTAGCCGCGCGCCGCGTTTTTTTTTTTTTGCACTCTCCGCGGAGAGTGTCGCAACGCCGACGGAGGAACCGGAGGGCCGGTAATCGGAATTCGCTGCAGCCCGCCGCCGCCGCTGCGTGGCTTCCCCTCGCAGTGTCTGCTGGAAGTCTGCGTTCTGCGAGCGCCTCGGTCATTGAGCTATGCGAGAGCCTGGATTCTGCATCGATCGCCAGAACAGCCCGGCATTTTTTTTTTGTTTGTTTTTTTTTAGTTTCGAGGGAAATCGGATAGTTAGGTTCGGATATATAGTTATATATTGGGCTGTGATTTTTTTTTTTTTCGTGGAACGTCGCGCTTTGACGAAATAGCACGGTTGGTCATCGACTGAGGTGACTGTTTGTACGAGAAATGAAAGGAGCGCGCTGCTTTGCGAATGTTGCGCAACGAAACTTGATTCTCCTCCGGCCATTTTTAATTCCGAAAGTTATTATTCAAAGCGAAAAGATAAATTACAATAAGTTAGCAAAACTACTCCGCGAAAGGAAACCATTTCCATTGGCTCGGCTTCCGCGCGGCGCAAAAGGCTCTCAAAAACAGCCGCGAAATTCGACGTAACTACGTACATTCAAACGAGATTCTAATCCGCCGATCCTAAACTCGACCTCCACGCGGACCAGTCTACGTGTTTTTCGGCCGCTCGTTTCCTGCATTCGTAGCGAAAAAAAAACAGCGCGCGTATATCGGTCGAGTGCCCACATGTACGTACGCGGCCGCGTGACGAATTTCAAACGCGAAATATCGCTAGATAAGTGTGTTTTTTTTTTTCAAGGAATACACACCGACTTTTCGAGCGAGCGCAATATATCGAAGTGGGACAGGTGAAAAAAAGTGCGAGGAGATGCCGGTTAATAATCGTCTAAAAATAGAAAAACACTCGCCGCAGAATCCATGACTCTCGCTGACAACGTGGCTCGATTAAATTTTTTAATGAGCATCGATCCCTAGTTTATTTAAACGAAGCGAGAGTCTCCGTTGAACGAAGGCACAACACCTCGGCGAACGGACTTATAAATCATCTTTGTTTTACCAGGTCGTCACTTAAAAAATATCTCCGCCGCCGAAAAAGGCAGCAGCATCACGTACATAAACGAGTCCTTACTCGCGCGTGCGCACAATGCGGGAGAGAGAAAACAACGCCGAGGAGATCGTGCAAGGAGTCAGAGACCGAGGCGTAAACACGCGCCTTTTTTTTCGGGGGGCCCCGGCGATCCGCGCTTTCGATTATATATATATATATTCGGCTGCGTAAAAAGTCTCTCTCGAAAGTGGGCCCCGCGCCGACAGTTTCGGCAACCGCCTCGAGTTCTCTCTCTCCTACGTGGTACCGTTATTGCGGGGAGCCCGCGAGCGGCTTGGTGTGCAACGCGCGGCGACGACGCGCGTTGTGTCACGTGATTCATTAGCGCTCGTGGGAGTGTCGAGCGCGCGGGGAAACGTTTGTTTGTTTCCCAGATTTCTTCTGCCGCCAGGCGGAGGAAACGGATTGCCTTCGAGAACTCGAGGAGGAGGGGGGGGGGGGGGTAGAGGTACACTTTTTTTTTTTTTTGCTGGAGGTTTCGAGTCACCTGACGAGGTTGTTGCGCGGCTTTGCGCAAGCGCCTGTTTACGAAAAGAGCGAGGCGGCTGGTGAAACTCGCCGGTTTTGGCGCGATTCGGTATAGTTTCGTTCGGAAAGCCGGGGGAAAAGTGGGCTGGTTTTGTGTGATGTGCATGCCTGTTGTGCGAATGGGATCAAGGAACAAGTCGGTTGAGCGGAGTGTAAACAAACGTATATATTAAAAATCAGTTTGGTTGTGTATACATTTATTCCTATTAGCCCGGCGACGAGGATTAATTAGAAAGCGGTTCTTTTGGATCTTTCCACGTGGGTTTTTAGCGCTCTTATGGAGATTGAATCGTAAAGTCGACGAATTATCGGAATATATTACGGGCTCTAAAAATACATCAGAGGCCTTTCAGCAAAATCAAAGATCAGTTTAAAAGACACGACACTCAGATTTAAAATCTGGTCTAGCCAGTAATCTCTTATAGAAGTTTAACCAGTTCCCGCCCAGAAATGTTATTGTACAAGACCAAAAAAATTGAACATTATCCGAGTCTTACCCATTTGCCAATTGCATTACTACCCCACACCCACCCTCGAAATGCTAAAGCACCCAATTAACCCTCAGTTCCTCTGTTTCAGCACTCTTCAGCAATCTCGATCATCAGTCCGGCAGCCAGGCCCAGCAGCAGCATCGCACCATCCATCCTCGTCGCGAGTGTCGCACCGCACCATCCCGAGAGAGAGAGAGAGAGAGAGTGCGCGAGTGGAAAAAAAAAGAAAGATCCTCGTGTCAAAAGCTCGACGAGAAAGAGTGCCGCGAGAGTGCTTCTATATACCGCGGGGGGTTGTCGCGCGGTGGTGGTGGTGCGTGCTAGCGGCGCTCAAGTCCCCGCTCGCGCGTCACGGTGGCCAGCTTAGTGAGCGGCAACGTCGCGGTGCGCTACGATGAGGCGTCGGCCGTCGTGGGGGCGGGAGCGCTCGTGCTGGCCCCCGCATCCCGGCTAGTCGCGGCGGCGCCCCCCGGCACCCTCGCCCAGCAGCACCCGACCGCCCAGCACCTCGGCCACCTGAGCCACCTGAACCAGCAGCAGCAGCAGCAGCAGCAACAAATAGTAGTCGGCATGGATAACCAGGCGGAGCTTCAGCAGCAGCAGCAGCAGCAGCCGGCTCTCGGCCTGGTGAAGGCCGAGATCCCGGAGGTGCAGCAGGCCTCGCCCGGCTCCTCGGGCTCGGGCAGCAGCTCCTCCCGCGGGGGTGGCATGTTCGCCGGCATCGCCGCCGCCGGCACCAAGCGCCCAAGGCCCGACGACTGGCTGGCCCCGGAGTCGCCCCAGGGATCGCTGCAGACCCAGCAGCAGCAGCACCTCTACATGTCGCAGCAGCAGCAGCAGCAGCAGCAGCAGCACGTCCAGCAGACGGTGCACCAGCAGCAGCAGCCGCCGATGGCCCACTCGACGCCCATCAGTCAGCAGCAGCAGCAGCAGCCGAGCGTCATCGGCTCACAGCCGCCCAGCAATAACGGATACGCCAGCCCAATGAGCTCCGGCAGCTACGACCCCTACAGTCCCAACGGAAAGATTGGTATGTACCGATTTACTGGGTCTTTTTGCTGGGGCGAACGGTTCGGGGTCTTGCGGGGGCGTTAACCCCCTAGTTGGCGGAGATAATTGGGAAATTAAGAAAATTAAGACTATAGACAAAGTTTCTATAACTGCAATTACTTGTTCGTACAGAGTACTGAACCGTTCGTTCTGCGATAAACTTTTTCTAGACTTTAAAGATATCTGATATATGTACACTTTTGAAACAAGATGAAAGTTTATAATAGGAGTAATCTAAACGAGCGCTTATACAATTCCATAATTACAACTTATTTACCTTAACCTAATTGCCAGCGATAAACTTAAATGATAATCTTTAGTGGAAAGTTTATTTATTCTCAAAGATGTCGGCCGGAAAAAAAAAGAATGTTTTTAAACGAAGCTACTCGGTATGCGTAAAGAATTTTTTTGCCGACAGTCGGCCGCAAAAAGTTTTAACTCTTGTACTTTCACCGCCTTTTAAAAGCCAAATCGTATTGCCGGCAAAACTCCGTTTTCCGTTCGACGCACTGAAATTTCAAACAATTACCTGTACGCAAATCGACAAATGTTTATCTCGCGCGTCTCCTGCACCGAGAAACGAGATACCGATAAAAACCGAGCACACGTCAAACGCAGTCGGCTCTCGTACTTTGACATTTCGCGTCGATGCGATCCCCTCGTTGCGCAACAATTATACATATTCCAACGAAGCAACAACACTACGATTCCCCCGGCGAATTAGTTACAACCTTAAAAAGGTTTTTAACCGGCGCGTACACGGGGTGAAAGCGAAATCGGTTTTCGTATCTCGTAAAACTCGGCGCGCGAAATGGCCAGTCTTCCATCCGGAAGCCTTTCTCTTTTCTGGCACCGATGCCCGGTACACATTTTCGGATACAACGCATTAATTTCATTATACGCGCGAGAGAGAAAGCGTTTTTGTTTTTTTTTTTTCAGCATTTTTCCTCGGCTTACACACAATTATATATATATACATACATTTTGCTTTCTTGCTTCGAGGTAAAAGTCTCTCTCGTTTCTAGCCGATGTGTTTTTCGCTCTCGGCGGCGGCCGTCGTCCATCGCAATGTATGCTGGACGCGTTTATCTCGCGCGCGGTATGTAACTCGGCGCGGAACGGCGCGCGTGCGTAAGAGGCCCGTTTCTTGTTTTGAAAGTGTGGCCAATTGGATGGCCTCGCCGCTGTGGTTATTGTGCCGCGGCGGTGATAAATATAACTGATTCAATTCGAATATTCTTCGTCCGTCGTCTTTCCCGGAGTGATTAGCGCGAAGATCATTTACTACATTCGTCAGACGAAACAGCTCAATATACTTTCCGCAAAGAAAACACTGGGATAAATCAAACGGCAAAAACTAAACCATCCCCCGACAGCCGCGCTAAACGCCCTCGAAACATCGATCCTCATCGCGGGGAGGACAATAATCGCAATCTTCCTCCTCCTTTCATGCCTGTATCGCGCAACAGCTACTCGACTCGGCCGGTGTTCTCGGCCGGGGGCATGAATTAATCATGAAAAGCCGCGGCGGCGACGCGAGAAAAACCCATTCGCCCTTGGCTTGGCGCCATCGTCCTCCTCCTCCTCCTCGCGAATATCGCGACATCCATTTTCCGCCGTTACGGCAGAGGCGCCGCTCTTTCTCACGCGAGAGAACGCCGAGAGAGGAACACTTATGGGAAACGGAGCGAAGTGGAACGCGCGGCGGCGGGGCTATTAATATTTCATGCCGCTCTCTCGCGCCGGCCGAATATCCCCCCGCGGATGATGGTTATAACGAGCCGATGTTAATCCGCGGAGATTTCGCGAGAGTCGACGGGAGCTCCGATCGAAAATCAATATTTACCTGGGGGAGGGAAGAACGGACGCGGTTGCACCTGAATGGCGACGAGGAGCGATGACTCGGTCGGTGTTCGCGTTTGTTTTTCGGGGCGTTTTATTCGAGCGGGCGGTAAAGAGCGCCGGAGGTTTTTGATTCTCCTTTGCCCGAGAGGAGCTGCACGCGAGGCTTTATTTGCACACTTTATTTCGCTCTTCGTTCGTCTTCGTTTTTTCGGGGTAAAAGTCAGAGTCGCGGGCTGCAATTCGGATTTAACGACGCTGCAGCGGGAAATTAATCGAACCGACGATGGACAATAAACGAAGGACGTATAAATTTTTCCGTTTTTCGTACCGCCGTACGAAATACGGGAAAATTCACTAATACCGCGAGAAACGGCAGTGTTCATTTTACCCGATGTGCAGCGACGTCGGAACTTTTACCGCCTCTCGCTTCGAGACACACTCGAAACAAAAGTCGATTCAGCAAATTGGTTCGGCACTTGCTGCGCATTCTATACAGCGCCCATTGAATCGTAATATACGTATAGGTGGCAGATACGAGTCTCTCTCGCGCCTTCGTAACCCAACAATACACCGCGGCAGCCGCGCTCTTATTGAAAGGAGATAAGGTATATAGCGTGGCTGACGTTCCAATTTTCGTTCGAAGTCTGTTTGGCGTACATTAAAGCAACGGCGTAAATTGAAAAAAAAACCTTCTCCCCGCTTCCTCCTCCAAAAAAGGAAAAAAAAGAAACAGCCGCCCGCTAACGAGGCGATACTCCCGGCCAATAATTTTCGTTTCCTTCGCTCTCTCCCTCGAGCGGCGCTCTCGGGTTTTCGTCCGCCGCCGGCGTCGGCGCTCCTTCGCATGCTAATGTGATTTATGGATCGCGGTTGAAGACGTATTAGGTTGCGGTGGCTGAAACGCGGGACCCGTCGCCGACGGCGGCCGTCCTTTTTTTTCGGGGGCTTCTGGAGAAGCGCCGCTTCCTCGGTGTGCGTCTTCGCCGCGATCTCGTCGTCCGGTGCGTTCTTTAAATAGCCCGAGAGAGCCGCGCGCAATCAGTGCAGCCTCTTGCCGCCGTTAAAACTCCGAGGAGCGAAAAACGGGCCGCGCGCGCATAAAACTCTACTCTCGGTTCGAGGAGCGAATCAGAGAGTGCAGAAGAAGTCTTCGTATATATTGCCCACTTCCATCCAATCCTCCTCAATTCGCTCGCCGCGCCGCGGCTCTCTTTTATTTACCGCGGCTAAGCAGCCGCGATAAATCTGCGTTCCCACCGACATAGAGAGAGAGAGAGAGAGAGAGAGAGAGAGAGAGAGCAACGCTCGAAAGGCACCTTGAGCTTCGAGAGCCGACTTTCCTCGTTGCGCAAGCGCGAGATCGTTTTCGCCGATTAAATCACGCGAGACACAATGCCGAGAGAGAGAGAGAGAGAGAGATCGCCACGTGCGCTCCAGTTGCGGTCGATCGAGAGCACTGCCAGGGGCTCCGTTCTCTCTCTCTCTCTACGAGGTGCACCGGGTTCAAGCGCCGAGATGCCGAGTTTGGAGCGGATGGAGGATCCGCTTGGATAGAGGGTGGTTGGGTCGGCTCCTGCTTTGGCGGAAAAAGCTTCTTTGTACGATGATGATTGATAGGGGTGATTGTTTAAATGGTCGCTAAAAGACGATCCTTTTCGTGGAAGAGGAATTCTTCGGGATATTAAAGCGAGACGAATTTCTAGATGGGATTAGAAAAGGATTTTTCGTTTGTTATAAATAAATTTTCCTTTCTGACGAAACAACGGTTTTTTCAATTAAATAGAGATTTATTTATAAGAAGCAGAATTCTTTTCTTTCAAATCTCACTCAAATATCGAGAATAATTCCTGTTAGCATGAAAAGAATGCATTCCATCTTAAAAGTTTATTCCTTTCTAATTAAAATCTTGCATTCGTCGTAATTTTTTAATTTTGCCGTTGCTACTAAGCCTTCAAAAGTAATTTCTCTACCTTCCCCGATAAACACTGTACGCAACATCTGCTCGTTTTCTTTTCATAACGCGGCCAAAGTACGTATTTCAGCCGCGGTTACATGTATATTGTGCAGTTTCTATTTGCATTGTTAAACGCGCATTGGAAATGTTACTGTACTTTCTAATAACGTAAAAAGCGGACTCATGCAAGAATCATCTCTCCGCACACTTTCTACGAAAATATTTTTAACGAGCGCCGAGTGAGAGAGAAAAATTCGCCACGGATAATAAGTTTGTTATTGCAAACGTTATATTTTCGAAATTCGCGTAATGCATTGTTTTTACCCGTCGTTTCTAGAAAGTTGTTTTTTTCGCGTTTCCAGAGATTCAAAGCCACGAATTAAACAAACCAGATCGAATTTTAATATTCCCCTCGAAAGCCCGAAGAAAAAGTCGACGAATCAGCGTATATAAAAAATAAAACCCCCGTATCGAAAGAGGCAAGCAACCACCGCGTAAAGCATCGGCAAGCGGAAAAACGTGAAACGGCCGGACACCAGTCGCGGCTCTTCGCTCTCTTTCACCTCCTTCCCTACTTTCCGCGTAAGGCGAGCGGAGACGAGGCGCTCCTCGCGGAGGTGCGCTTTTCGGGATGGATTTACGACGGGAGCTTGCGGTGTGGTTCTGTCGAAATATCGACTGTTGAGAGTTGCTGTGGTTATTCAATTTGCGAGAAACTATGGTAATTTTTCTAGAGTTTTACTGTCTGTTAACAAATTAGTTAAGACACGTGTTAAAGGAAAAGTCTTGTATTCACTTCTTCTGGATAGAATTTTACACCCCCAAGCAGATCATCCTTACAAAAATCACCTCCTCGCCCAGTTCCAAGTCAAAACCCCCAGAAAACGAAATAAAGCCCATCTCCACCCCTCCGAAGTTCCTTAACGAGCTCGAAAATAGTACCGTCGCAGATATTCTTCCCCGCGTCCGCCGAAAAGGCGGCGCAGATGTGCTTTTCAGCAATTAGAAAGCGAGCCGGCTGCGCGAATGCGGGTTCCCGAAGGCGACACGTGTATATACCCACATCGGCCTGCTTCTTCTTTTTTTTTTTTTCGACGAGCCGCTACCGGGCGAATGTGTCGCAATCGTTAATTGGGCGGCGACCCACATTAACGGGTTTTTACGGGGTGTTTTGATGATGCGTCCGAAGGTGAAAGCGGAGTAAGACGGTTTGGAACGACGACGGTTTGCGATCGAGTTTTTCGTCTCTTGCGAATGGTCGGGTTGATAAGTTTTTCCCTCGTTCTTTTATTAGGTATTATTGCACTTTATCAATTAATACTTAATTACAAAAGCTGCTCTTGAAAAAGATAGATTGTACGAAAAAACTACTTGCCGCTCGATACGCGACTGCATAATATTGTTATATTTTTTGCGGGGAATACATATCTGCAACGTTTGATAAGAACAAAAACTGGCTAACAATTATTATTCTCGAATCGAATCAATTGTTTCGCCGGAGCCTTTAGAAAATTATTAAAGCGCGGATTATCCTTTTTCATATCCCCCGGTGAAAAGATTTTGGGATAAAGAACCGTTTACGCAAGTAAGAGAGCAGACGTATATCTTGATGAATGCGAATTAAATGAACGTTACTCTTGCGTAATTGCATTGTTGTATTTTAAAGTAAAAGAATCACTCGAGAGATTTATTGAAAGCTCATTCAAATCGTTCCTTCAAAATCCATTACCGACGCACGAAAAATTCTGAATGCCAAATCTTCTCTTTAATCGTCGTTTGTACACTTGAAATTTAATTATTCGAAAATTACTCGAAGAAAAACGAAGAAACCCTCCGTCGCGAATCCTCCCACCTATAATTACCCTAACTCCCCCGTCGCCGTTCGAAATCTCCTCTCGCCGCAACTTCTCTGAGCCCGTATCAGCTGTTATCAGCGATCGACAGTTTGGCGATCATCTCCGGTCGCTGCCTTTTTTTCGCGGCCTTACCGTTACCGGGCGAGATCTCTTACTTTTCCCCGTCCTGCTCTTATTAACGGAGAGCCGGTCGGCGGAACCGGTTTTTTTTTCCGCGTGCCACTTGGCGACTCGCGCCCGTTTGCACATCGGGAGGAACGCAACGCGAGAAGGGTTGGTCCCCCACGACAGAGAGAGAGAGAGGCTCTCCTCTCGCGGGGAAGGATTTCGACATTCGCTCGGTGCTTCTCGTTTATCGCGCGGATATAAATATTTGCCTTTTTAGATAAAGCGGCAACGCGGGTTAATAGGCTGACGATGCGAGCGACTTGTATGTACATGTAAAAGTAAAAGGTGCATTAAGATTTTTATCGGATGTTTATTGAGTTTCGTAGCGCCGCATTATTAATTGTGTAGGTCGAGCGATGCTTTGAAAAGGCGCCTCTTTTTGCCACGTATATACGCTCGGTTTTTCAATTATTTCTTTATCGCGATGAATAATTATTGTTTTTCTCCCGATAACAGTCGAAGCTCCGCGCGCTGGAAAAGCGCGCAATGCGTCTTCTCGCCAGCGGAGCACCTTCATTCTCAATGGTATATTGTAATACCGCTTGAAAAACCTTCCGATCGCTCAATTTTAAGAATCGGCAAAAGTATAATTTACACGCGACATTCGCTTCGTTCCGCACTTCCCAATACACCGTAAACGCCGCGAAAGTGGCCGAAAAGCCCATTCACCTCCCCGGCGGTCCGGTCACCGAAATACCTCCGCTCATTGAGCGCGCGGCGCGCACAACGCAGTCCGCGCACACACACATACACACACACACACACACATACATTCCTCTCGCTCGACTCGGCTTGCGCGGACTGCGTCTGCGCGTCGGCGGTTGATGTAGGTCGTTGCTTCGTAATCGGGCTCTCTCGCTTTGGAGAGCTTATCAGCCCGCTATCGCGCGAGAGAGAGAGAGAGTCTCTGACCCAAATCGCCGCGCGGTGCCGAAGGTCTTCCGCGAGCGGCTCGGCTCCCGCCCGAAATTCAAAATCCGAAGCCGATCCGCCGCGGACGACGATCGCGGAAGGAGATCGCTCGGCGGGGATAAACGAGCGAGGAGAGTCTCTCGCGAGAAACCGGATCGATATACGACCCGCCGCCGCTGCTCTCGCTTCGCTCGATATAATTGCCGGGCGAATCGGCTCGTTTACCCCGTTCCTTCGACGATCCCTGCGTTTTGTCCAAGGAGAGCCCCTCGCGATTTTTGTACGGAGGATTAGAGGTTATGCCCGACGGAGCGGCCGATCGGAGCGCGCTCGGAAAGGGACACTCGCCCGCCATCTCTCGAGCTTCGCTCTCGGCTCTCTCGTCGGACCCTTAGCTTGGCCGTCCCTCCAACAGGTGGCGCGCCGGGGCTCTTCCTCGGCCGCGACTCGCGGGAAATCCGATTTTTCGCCACGTAGCGAATATCCCTTTCCCTCCTCCGCCACCTCCTCCTCCTCCCTCGCGAGAGAGAGAGAGGCGGCGGCGGCGCTGCGCTCGAAAAAGAGCGAGAGCGGAGAGCTATTCATTACCCGCGAAACGAGAGACGGACATGTAGATGTGGCAGGCGCGAGTGGCTATCCTTGGCAGAGAGCATTGTCCTCCTGCCGTGTATACCTGTTGCCCCTCTCTCTCTCTCTCTCTCTCTGTCTCTCGTGCCGCCCGCCCGCTTTGGCCCGCCGAGTCACTGACTTTGACGAGCGCGACCGCTGATTCACGTCCCGGCGACTTTCGCACTCGGCCGATTTCTAAGATGACGACGACGACGACGACGCTGCTCCTGCTGCTCCTCGGTCCTTTGCACAGGTGGCGGAGCTGAAAATGCGCTCCGATCGCGGGGAGGGGCTTTGTTTGCTTAGTCGAGCGCGGCGGATATGCGGACCAGCGGCGGAAGGATGTTAATTCCGGCAATTTATAATGCGAGTAATCGGCCGCGACGTTCGGCTTGATTTGTATATATATATATATATAGGAGTGCATCCTGCACCGCCGTGGAGGAAAATGGACCTCGTTTTTTTTTCTGTTTTTTCTTTTTCGAATTATTGCTCCGCTCGTTTTCGACGGGGGGGAAACTCGTTTTGCGCAGGCAGGTGTCGGAGGCTGCTTTTTTTTTTTGAAAAAGGCGAGCTGCGCGAGTGATTAATTCTGGTTCGACAAATATATCAATGCCATCAGATAAAGCTGTTTATTGACAGAAGAAAAATGGGAGATGAGTCCGCACATTTTTTTTTTCTTTTTCGGATCGACTAATGTTTTGTTTCAATTAGCCGCGAAGTGAGAGAACGGACAACCTTAGCATAAAAAGTTCGTGAACCGCAAGGAAATCATTCGAATTAATGAGTTTATTATTTTTTTTTAAACAGAGCGTTCGACTCCGACGTAATAAAGGAATAACAAAAAACAAAAGTAAAAATCGTTATCGTTCAAAACATTAAACAGCAACGAGAAGCCGATCTCCAATTTTTCCACTTTCGTATACATTTTAACAGTGCAACGATATTACCTTCCAACCATTTTTCGCGAACCTTCGCGCAGCCGCATCATAAACCACCTCTGAAATTTTCCAAAGGCCTCCCCGTTACTCCAAACCCATCCCAGCCTCCCCGACTGCCGATCCCGATAAAAAAAGAAGCCGAACCGCGTCGAAAAAAAAAAGAAAAAACCTCCATCGCGTGCAAGCGATCCCACGCGGATTTTCGCAGCCGCCCATGAAAAGCCGGAGCAGCGCCCGGAAGCTCGTAAACTCCTCCGCCGCGGGAAGGTTCAGCGAACGATCGATTTTTCGAACCGAGGATCGAAGCCCTTCGCGAAGCGAGGCGAAGGGCGACGCGCACGCATTCCCGCGGGGGGTAATCGCCGCGCGCGCGCGGCCTTATTGCGCGAAAACGAGCGCGACGAGCTTCGAGGCTTCGTTCTTTCTTTTTTTTTTTTTTTCCTTTTTTCTTTCACCGTTTCGCCACACCGGAAGCGCGGAGAGGAGAACGGCGGGAGTCGGGAAAATGCCTCGAGCTTCAAATCGCGGGAACTCGCTCGCGGCGATGGGAATCGAGGGAACAATGCGCTAATTTTAGATGGAAATGGTTTCGTTTCAGAGGGGGTTTGAGGAATTGCTTTTGGTGGATTTATGTGCTTTGAGGTGGCAGTTGGCTCCTCGTGATGAGCTGTTTTTTTTAAATGTATTCTTTCAGTCGCAACAAACAAACACAAGGTTTATTTATACATATATCTCTAATTTATATTCGAGAGGATACAATTGAGGCGTAAACCTTTTCTAATAAATAGTCAGAATGATTTTCTATAAGCGGCTTTTCTTTGAGCGAAAGCTTAAGCCGCGTAGTTTCGAAAAAAATGTTCTACTTAAGAAATTTGAAAGTCCCCCAGTCTTATATACAAGACTTCAAACTCACTTCAAACTTTTAACGCCACTCAGCATTTCGGTATTAAAAGTAGCTTTAATTTTTTCACCCACTTTTTCCCACCCCGAAAAATCCATCAATTACCACATTCCACGTTTAAATCCCCCCCGACGCCTCCCCGACGTGCACGAAACAGAAACACACCCCCGCCACCCGAGTGGCTTCTCCCCAAACGTATCTCAATCCCGGCTCACTTTCATCGGCAGCAGAACCGTCTGAAAATCGGCCTCATTCTGGCTTTCGCCGCGGAACGGAGTTCCCAAGTTTTCCCTATTATTTCACGTAAGCGCTCGCGGCGCGTATTGAGCCTGGGCGCGCGTAATGCGTTTTTAATTGCGCCTCCGCGCGTCCGATGATAAAGTAGAAAGCCTCGCTTTGGTCGCGGGGAAATTTAGCGTTCGCGACGAGAGATTTTTCGAGATTGGACAATGTATTTCCGTCGAAATTGTCGTGTAATTGCACACTCGCCTGCTTAAAAATAACAAAAACCCTCTATTATTAATTTTCCTACAAATCCCCCCAGTGCATCAACACCTCGGCAATCCCGAAAACTCGCCGCTATCGGTCCTCCGCCGAGCGCGTTTATCGCTTAGAAAAAAAAAAGGCGCACGCAGCACAGAGACACTCCGCACGCCCGAGAGTGTGGGAAAGCGAGGGAGAGCCGCCGCCGCGGCGGCGACCTCGAACTCGCGCGAGCGAGACCTCAACCTCTCTCGCACCTGGCAGTGATTCGCATGCGGGAGGGAGATTGCCTTTATCTGCTGCGCCGCGAGAGCGTTGCGCAACGCGCGGAGAAACGCCGAGGACGATGTATACGCAGTCAACGGGGTTAACGTAGCGGCGCGTATTCTTTTTTTTTTACTGTGGGGTTCGCTGTAAAGTTTTTGTGCGATTGTAAATGCGTTGGCGGTTGGTATGTTTTGAGTTTTTTGGGTCGGTAAATAGGAACCTGAATTAAAACGAGGTTATCGCGAGGAGGGCAAACATGTTTCTCGGTTAAATTAGAGGTGTTACGGATGATTTCGTGTGTTTGCGTAGTTGCACGCGTGTTTATCGGAGTCTTTTCGCCGTCTCATGCAAATATTCTGTTACGGCAAACTCGGTTAAGTGGCAAATACACCTGCGAACGGGTATATCATTGAGAAATTACAAAACCGTAAAATGATTCATTGAGAAAATATAAGTTTTGTTTGTTTTTCAAAATATACGCGTCACATCGCGACGACGACGATATGTTTCCTCCTCTCGGCGTTCGGTAATTGAAAAGTTTGCCTCGAGTAAAGTTCGAGTTGATTGAATGTGAGCCCTGTTTTTGGCCCGCGTGCACATGTCTCCACTGATTCGGGATCATCAATCACTTTATTATAAAACCCAACTCTTGAATTCGTAATTGCGAAGGCGGCACGTCGAATGTGGGTCAACCGCGTATATGACACCCGAATGAATTTAATTTCGAGAGGCTGGCTTCCCTCTTCGAAAACAATTCAAACCGCTTACATGAATATATTTCGAGCCTTTTAATTCCCGATAACCCGATACCCCCGCAACGACTGCAATCCTTATTGCCTCCTCCGAAGCGAGTCCGACGTCCGAAACAAGAAACTTCAGAAACTCGTCAAAAAACGATTTCCAACCCCATTCTCGCTCTCCCGCCCGTCAATCCCCGAATTCGTCGGCAAAGAAACACCCCCTCCCTCGCGTCGAAAAATCAATGCACGCCCAGGGCGACGGGTCGGTCCGCGAGACAATACAGCGTCGAAAAACAAAAGCTGGCAGTTTTCGGGCGCGCGACGCAGAATGCGCTCTCTCTCTCTATATGTATAATACGCGACCGTGCGAGTGCGGGGGGAGGGGAGGGGGGGAGCGAATCGATAGTCCAGCTCTCTCGAAACGGTCCTCTCTTCGCACGTGCTCCTCCCCCCTCCCTCCGGCGCCCGACTCCCGGGCGCATATTTGGGTTAACTGCCCCCTCCAGTTCGAGGTCGTCGTGCGATCTCCGCGTCGCCAGACGTTGCTGCTGCCGCTGCCGCCGACTTTCAGGGACAGGCCGCGGGGGAGGACGGGGGAGGGGAATCGCGGGAGATGTAAGTCGATTAAACGCGGAAGAGAGTATATAGGAACCTTGCGGGCCGCGCGGCGAGGCCTTGGCGGAAGTGCGCGCCGAGCTCTCGGACGTTAGGCTGATTAGGGGGCCTTGAGGGGGAGGGAAGCGAATGGGGGATAGAAGAGGGTTTTCCTGAATCGAAGATGGGACGGGTTAATATTTTATTGGGATGAATTTCGATGGGGGACGGGGAGGAGGCGAGGAAATTGGGTCATGGTTCGGGAAGAGTCGTTTGGAGAATAAAAAATTAAGTTCTACGTTAAGTGTTTAGATCGAGTTTTCGGGTAGAGAAAACACAACTTTTCCTCTCTTTGAAACAGTATTTGGAATATTAATTAACAAAAATATCTAAATTCTTTTAAATTGTTTACAAGTCAGCGAATTCCGCGCAATCCTAATTACAACCCGATTGCTTGTAAGTTCGTTAGTCGGAGAGGCAGAAAATCGTTCGCTCTCCTGAATTGAATAAGCGAAAATCCGCTTTAAATGCAATTCAAGTGCCATCAGAACGATTCCACGAAAAAACCCTTCAAACTCACATGAATATGCAAAATTCACCTCGAAGCTCAAAGAAATTCTTCGTTATTTTGTCGCGGAAATGGATTTACGTTAAAAATAGTCCTCGTTAAAAATAATTTCACTTGAACCTGTATTTTTTTCCGGTAAAACTCCAATTTCCCAATAATACAATACTCGCGAAGGAACAAAACTTCTTCCGCTCCGCCTCTCCCGAGCTTCGGCAATCAGCGCCCCTCCAAAAAAAAGTGCAATAAAACCCAACCGCAGTCCAAAATCCGCGTCCACTCCGCGAGAAAAAAAGCGCCTCTGGAGAAAAAGCAAGCTCGGGGGGGCCGCTGCAACAATAGCCTCGAACAAAGCTCCCGGAGGGGAGTTAAAGCGCCGGGGGGGCGGGGAGGGGGTTAAGATGTCGATATCTGGCTGCGACCCAGTTCCGCGCCGCGTCCCGGGGAAGAAAGAGAATCGGGTCGCGCGACTGGGTCACCGCCTGGCTGACCCTGCAGTCGCCGCCGCCGCCGCCGTGCGTATACGGACGCCTTCCCCCGGAGCTTTTCCCGGACGCGCCGCCGAGTGCAAAGCTCGCGCGGACGGCGGCCTTGGCGACGGGTTATTGTTTGTTTTGCCGTCGCTTACCGGGAGAGTCGTGGGTGTCGATCGGCTTTTGAATGGATGACGAGTTGGTAATTAGATGTCGGTCGGGTCTGCGGCTGGCGAAAGGGGCTTTTGATCGAGGCCTAGTTTACTCGGATGGTTCGTTTATTGTAGACTTTGTGAATGCACTTTACAGTTTTTTCGTAGATAATACTTGGGGATGGGAAAGTGTGTCTAAATCTTGAGGAATGTAGGTTATCAAGTTTTCTCGCGAATAAAACTTACGCTTGGAATAAATTTTATTTTTCGTGAATAAAAAAAAAAAAAAAAAATACAAAACAATCGTCTTGTTTCTATAGCAATACTCCAATGGTTATTTTCCACGCAACAGAAAACCAGATATCCATCTGTTCTCCGATATACCCACGATTTTTCATCGACTCCGAATCTCGCCCCCGTCGCATAAATACCTCGGATAAAATCGACACGACACCGCGTCGCCGATACCATTCCCTTTGTTCTCTCTCGGCCCATCCCAGAAAAAGCTCGCGGCCAGAAATGAAGAAACCGCACGGTTCGCCTAACCTTTTCCTCGCTTATCTCTCGAAAGCTGCAGCAGCAGCAGCAGCTCCATTAGCATAAATCCGCATTTTTCCTCTCTCTCTCCCTGGCGGAGAGTCCTCTCGATCCTCATTGTGTCTGGAATACCTCTCCCCTGCGCGTCCTGATTAATTACACATTCCCGGGCGGCGGAATATATATCTCGACTCGGCGCGTTTCGCAAGGAGAGGAGGAGTCCCCCCCCCCCCCGCTCCCCCCGATGCACCGCGGCGATAACCCCCGGCGTTCGCACGGAGAGCAAAACAATCGCTGCGCTGCGCCTCTCTCCTTTAATAAAGGCCCTCTCTCTCTCTCTCTCTTTCTCTCGCGGACTCGCGCGGAATAATAAAAGTGCATCGGGAGCGATTCACACGCACGAGGAGGACCCTGCTGCACACACCGGGAGAGAGAGGCGGGCAGGGGCTGCTGGCAATCCGGTTCGGGAGCTCTGCTGCCGCCGCCGCTGCTGCTGCTCGTTTGCTCGAGCGGGATGTGTGTTGCTTAAATCTTGATGCGAGCCTCTTTGCCGCCGAGGCGCGGAGAGAGATGTTAGGCGTGTTTTTAAATGAGCTGCGGGGAAAGGATGGGTAAGAGTTTTAGGACTGCTGAAGGAAGGATCGCTGGCTCGAGGAAGAGGGTTTTTTGGATTTTTTTGAATTAAAAATAATTTTTCTGCTTTCGAGATCTTCGGTTACATTCTGCGAGTGAAATGAAACCTTGTCATCGATAGAAACGGGATCTGGAGTGTCTGTAAATGGATTGCTAAAAGTTCTCTTTTAGATTGGTATCTTTCATGAAAATTAAAAAGTTTTCAATTTCACCTACGAAAATCAATTTTTCTTATTTTACCACCAAAAAAAACCCTCCGTCAGTCCCCCCCCCCCCACCCTACCAACCTCCCCTTACGAAACCGACAAACCATAAAAATCCGCTCCCCCAATCGAAAAAGTTCACTTCCCCGCCGTTCTTCTCGTCCACGGGGCTGGACTCTCTCGGAGGGGAGTGGAGCGAGGGCGCTGCGGCCCGCGCACACACACGGGGGTTATCGCGGAATGGGGCTGCGCGCTTGGCCTAATTCCCCCGACCTCGAGCCATTTCCGAAGGACAGCCCAGCCGCCCCCGCCGACGACCTCGTCGCGCGGCTGCGTCGCCGGAGATGCGTTCGGGGTGCGGCGCCGGTGTTCGAGGGGTGGGGGGTTGCGTATACGGGGTTGAGTTGCGTTCGGTGGGGGGGGTTGAATATGTGTATTCGTAGTGGAATTTTTTGTGAATAAATCAGTTTGGAATGAATGGCCGGCTTTTTTAGATTTATACGTACGATTAGAGCCTCCGTAATCGTTATTTACGGTGTTCGAGATCGCGAGTTTTTTCTTTTTTTTTTTATATGTTACACCGCCTTCTGCCATCTTGATAATTTTCAGTTTTCCATTTACCCTGGTAGAATTTCCAGCATTGAAAATGGCCAGAAAAATAGTTAATAGATAAGTCCCGTGGCTATTTAATA
>JAWWEO010000009.1:3642440-3806566 GCA_035582975.1 Ormyrus labotus | reverse complement strand
AACCGACGCCCCCCCCCCCCCCCCCCCGAAAAAGTGCAACGTCCTTTTGCACCCAACTCAAAAATCCATAAATCTCCATCTCCTTCGGCTATGCCTCCTCCGGGCCCGTAAATCCCCCCCGGCATTTTCCTTCGGCTCTCTTTCACTCGGTGACTCAGCTTGAGACGCGCGCGGCAGAGAGAGAGAGAGAAAAAAAAACAAAACTCTCGCAGCTGTTCCGCAGAGGATTTCCATGGGTCAGTCACCCCTCTTTCCAGGGATCGCTTCATCGACAGCCGAACACGGGTATCCTCCCTCGCTCTCTCTCTCGTGTTCGTCTCTCGGTGTGTGTTTCCGTTAGGAAACTATGAAATCCGGCTCCGCGCGCCGCTCGAGAAAGAGAGTTCCGAGGCGGATTAGGTTTCGTCGACTGCACCCTTTCTGGGGGGCTCTCGAAACAATCGAGTCGAAAAACGAGGCCGTTTCTCCGGGTGACGTGAGAGAGTTTTTATCGTCGCCGCGGTGCATTTCGAGTGCATTATGTGCACACGCGGCGGAGAAGCGTGGAATTTTCTGGTGCGCGCGCGGCGCGTTTTCAGATTTCAAGGACAGCCGAGTTTTTGTAACGCGGCGCGCCGCGGATCGACCAATTTGGACCTCTGGCTCGACGCGTCGAGATTTTCTTTTTTCGCTGTGTATACGCGGAGTGGCGCGTAATTACGTTGGAAAACTGGTTTGGGGATAAAACCGCGTGCTTTATCAACGTGTCCGCTTTAGTGGCTACTTAAGACGCCGAATCAAAAATGCAAAAGCATCCGCGAGAGATCCATGGTTGGGGTCATTTTCCGCTTTCATTACCATGTATTTTTTGCCCGCGGAGTATATATATTTATTAAAATCGCGCCGATTGTAAATTAAAATTCCCTTTGAATACTGTCCCATTTTGAACACCGGTTTCTACATAAGCGATTCAAAAAGCCACCGAGTCCGTTCTCGGTTTCACTCCCAAAACTTCCCAAAGTGTCTCCTCAAACTCTCGCAAATCCCAAATCTGCGCGGCGAGTCGAGTGCAGCGCCTGAAAAAAAAAACGTCGTTTTGTCTCTCCGAACAAAGCCTTCCTCTCCTCCTCGACTATCAGGCTAACGAGGCTGCCCGAAAATTTGCATGCGCCCGAGAGAGCGATCAAACGAGAGAGAGTCGGCCCTCATTGTCGCGGCGCGCGGCTTCGATTTTCGAGGCGGCGCACAAAAGCCGGCAGAGAGAGAGAGAGAGAGAGAGAGAATGAAATCGGGGGAAGGCCGCGCTCTCTGTATTTTTCTCCGTTCCCAAGAGCCGCGACGGCGGTGGCGGCGGCGGCGGCGGCGACCTAAGCTCTCTCGCGAGAGAGAGAGAGAGAGAGGCTAAAAGCCACTTTGTTATGTTGATCGCGGAGTTTGCCGCAAAACCGAGGAGCGCGTGAGAATCGCCGCGGGGAATTTGCATGCGCGGGACACAAGGGAATTGTGAGAGAGATTAGAAAAAAAGAGAGAGAGAGGAAGAATGGAAGGCGAAGCCGCGGAGCACGACGAGAAACGAGTCCTCTCTCTCTCTCTCTCTGCTTTGCTTACTTCCTTCCTCCGACCGTTGCGACGCTCCGGAGAAAACGGGGATTCGAGGTAAAGCCCTTCGGTTTATAAAACCACGATGTTTCATTAGTTTATTAAAAAAATGTATTTCGCGTAGTCGTCGGAGCAGGTTTCTATTTTCGGTGTGTGCGAGATTTTCGTGCCGCCAAGAGCCGAAAGAGAATCCGCCTGCGAAAATTCCCAGGTCCTTGCCGCGCGACCGCAAAATTACTCTATTATTACAAACGCGTCGAGAGCCCCGAGCTGCTCGCGGGCATAATTGACCGGAAGCTCGTAAATGACTAAGTCTCTCTCTCGTTTTTCTCTGTTTTTCTCTCTTTATACTCCGACGGAATCGCCGGGATTTACTTAATCCAACCCGAAATTACGGCCCTCCGCCTCTCTCTCTCTCTCTCTCTCTCTCTCTCTCGAATACTCTGCACGCAATTTATTCCTTCTGGCTAAAATCCTTGTTTTCTGTTAATTTCATTTAGACGATTACATCAACTTTTTAAGTAGATTAGCAAAATCAAGCGCGCTGCGCGCGCACTATCTCGATCGCCACCATTGTTAGGGCATCCATGGGGGCCTTAAAATGCCTGGCCCGATGCTTTAAAATAAACTTGTGGCCCTTCAAAGACAGTCTACATATTGTTATTAGTCTCTTTTATATTTATTCTACAATTTACAACAATGTAACATATTATTAAACTTTTCAATGGGTCCATAAGTTACAAAAAATATTTTAGTTCTATAAAAGAACAAAATTTTAAAGTTAATATCATAATAATAAACTACATACATTCATAATAAAATACATTTATTAATTATGAAATAATAGCAATAATCACACTCGTTGAACTTACTAGATGGTTCAAGACTAAAGAGAATGAGTAGCTTTAAATATTTTACCCATTTTACATTTAAAACAAAAGTCAATACATGCATTTAAACAAAAATTTAAATCAAATTTATGAAAAAGTTAAATTAAATCTACCTTTTCTCTTCAGAATCTTGAACTACCTTGTAAGTTCAACTAGTGCCATTGTTGGTTCATTTCCATGGAATCTATTTCACTCGTTGCCTCTTTGGAGTCTTGACTCCTCTTAGAAGTTGTACGAGTGGCATTTTTGGCTCATCTTCATAAACAATTATAGACTCCATACCTTTGCACAAAATAGCACTGGTGCACCTAAAACTGAAATTTTAATTAAACATTTTACATTTAATACAGAAACAAAGTTGGTTGCAAACTTGGTTTGAAGGATTCCTTGCATACCTGTAAAATAAAGTAATTTATTAAATGAAGTAATTTTTATTACATTAAAAACTAACAAATTTCAATAAAAAATTTAGATTAAACTTTTAAGTTAAATTTCAGTATAAATTTTTAGGTTAACTTTCAAAATAAATTTCAACTTACTTTACTTAAAGTAATTGTAGGTACTTCTTGTGTAATCTTCAGCCAAATTATTTTTAATAATTTTTTTATTAGATGAGTTAACGCACGTCGATTTAAATTCAATAGCGCTCGCTCTTTTTGTCGTGAAGGATTGTAGTGCCATCTACATCTGTTAATACCCCTACACGAATATCAAACTTTTTATATTTAAAAACAAAATAATTAACCTGAATAACTAAAACCTGTCATTTATTTTTGTAAGCTAAAAAACTTTATTTAAGTTAATTATATTTATTTAATTATTTAATTTATCATTTTTATTCCATTAAATATAAAATCTAAATTAGCGACTTTCGTCCGAGAGCCAAAATTTGCGCCTTTTATACGGGAGTCAATCACAATCAAATCTATAGAGGCTTCACCTTTTCCGGTCATCACTTTTTTAAGAGGATTTTTATTTTAAAAATTTACGCTTATCACAGCCATCTATTGCGTTCCCAAAAAAACAACAAAAAACGTTCACCCTTCAGCTTGACTTCTCTATATAATACTCCAAACAACTACCCACTCGTAAAACTACTCTCAGTCCCGACTCCTAAATATACCTCCTCTTTTCGGCTTCTCCGAAGAGCCAGCGGTGCAGGTGACTCTGTTATAACCTTGCTGCTGCCCCGGCAAAGCCAGAAGCCCGGCCCGCGGCTTCTGCGCGCGAAAATAGCAGCCGCCCTAAACAAAAGCCGCGGGCAAAAAAAAGGGCCTCCGAGAGCAGAGAGCGCTCCTTTCCTGCGGAAGTCGCCGAGATAGGAGAGCGCGCCATATGCAGCAGCGGGCGCGCGCGCGGCTCTTGGCTCGCGCGAGACACACACGTATCCCCCCGCGCCTCTCGGGAGAGGCTTATTTCCGAGTGCCGGGTGCCTCGACTCGCGACTTCCGGAATATGCGTGTCTTCGGTTTTTCGCTTTAAACGCGAGAGAGAGAGAGAGGAGAAGCTCTCCTTTCGCCGCGCGCCGGCCCCTGGATGTGGTCAGGGCGCTAATGTTCGCTCGAAAGCGGGACAATGGGAGCGCGCCCCAATGTAAGCTGGGTGCTGTGCGCCGCGCACGGAACCGAACAGGTGGCTCTCCGGAGCGGAGAGACGAGAGCTAAGAGTTAGGCGAATCGCTGCTCTGCTTTTTTTGCCTTCTTTGGCCGGCAGTTTTTTTTTCTTTCTTTTTTTTTTTTGGACGGCTTAACTATGGGAAAAAGGTTCGGAGAAGCGATCTTGGCTTTTTTACGAGGGCGGGGAAGGGAAGGTTGGGGTTTGGCTGTTGGGTAAGAGTTGATAAGGCTTGAAAAAAGTGTTCTTTAAACATCCGATTGCGCTCTCAAGGCGAGGAGAGACGGGAAAAGTGCGCTAAAAGCTCCAATAGAAATTTTGGACGCGTAAACAAATATTTAAATGAGAGTAAAGTAACAAGTTTATGGCTGCTAAACTAACCAGTTAACTACCGTAGATTAGACGAGGTTCAAAAATAGAATTTAGATTAAGTTTGACATAAGCGGGCGCCCACATGATTGTTGCGAATTTTCTGCTTTCAAAACATTGCGTATATTACCACGCTTACGAATTTTCAAACCGTATATATACGCGTCCCTTTCAGCAATTCGTCAAAATAACCTTTCGAAAGCCGTATACACACTTCAAATCTGATTTTCACTCCTCCAACATACATATTCCGAGCCTCTCCCACACGAAATTTCCCGCGCCGTATTCCTAATAATCCGGCGGGGGGGAATATAATATGAAAAGGCAGCCCGCGGCGCTGCTTCTTCCCCCGCGAGAAATCGTAAACGAGCGGACGAGATAATGCCCCTCTCTCTCTCTCTCTCTCGTACCTGCTCGATGGCGGATAGAGATAGCCGCGACCGCCGCCGCGGCGTATATAGAGTGCAAAGCGGCCCCGCGCGGGAGGGGGGGGGGGAACACGAAAAAATAGACCGAAAGAGAGAGCCCCGTGTGTTCGTGCTCGTGTAGCGCGACGCGCCGCGGAGAAGAGGGCCGCGCCGCCGAGTCGAGGAGGAGGAAAGTAAAAAGAGAACGGGAAACGAGGCGAAAGAGATACCGAGGCCCCGATTACGCTCGCGGCTGCAGGGGAATGAGAGAGGCAGGTGCCGAAAGAGGCCCTTTTCGGGAATTTTCGTTTTGTATAACGAGCGGAGTTCGGGGGGAATCGACAAAGTGTGCTTGCATGTATTTTGTGTGTATTAACGTTGTTTTTCTCCTTTCTGTTTCAGGTGAGTCTCTCGCGCTTGTACATCTGAAAATAGTCAGTTTTCGAGAGGCGAACACGCGTGAGTATATTACGTAAAGTGAAAAGCTCTCCGCTCTCTCTATTTTAAACGCAATATCTTTCGTCGCAGGTCTTCGAGACACGATTCTCGACTACCTCCGAAGGCAAAAAAACTTCTGTAATAAAATTCGACACGAATACGGTCGCATTCCGGAAACTTTCCCCCGAAAATCCCTTCTCCAGAAAATCCTTCCAAAGGTAGGCCTCGATAATCCTCCTCGGCTCCGCGAGCGTAACCGGGTCGGCGCACAGGCCGAGGAGAAGGCACGAGCAGCCTCGCAGAGAGGCGCTCGGGAGAAGCTCGCCGCCGCCGCCGCCGCGCGCTTGGCCGAGAAAGAGAGAGGAAGAGCGAACTGGAAACTTCACTTTTTGTTCGCACTCCGGCCCTCTCTCTCTCTCTCTATCTCTCTCGGGCGACTTGTCCGCGCGCGCGGCTAGAAGTCAGCCGAGGAGGCCTTGATGCGTGGCGAAGGCCTCGCGATGCTCAACGAAGCTTCACGCGACTCTGTAATCGTGTCCGGTGTGCCTGCCTGCCCCCTTCCCCCATCCTACTTCTCCTCCTCCTCCCCCGAGTCTAGTTGCCTCCTCCCGGTCGCGGATTTTCAGTGCCGCGGCCGCGTGCACGTGTCGACTGGTATTTTATTGCTCTCCGCGGCGGAGCTCTCCGGCACATAATGCGGATTCGAGCTAATTAGCCGCGGGAGCTTCTCACGGGGTGTATATATATATATGATGGTTCTGCGCGAGCGCGAGGTACTTAGGCAAATTTTTGCTAATTATTCCTTTCTTCGGAATAGAGTTATTACCCCGGCCGGCGAGGCTGCGGCTGGTTTCGCGCGATTTTTAGATAAAGCCGCCGCGCCGAGTGCAAGGTTTACTTTTTCACGTTGTATACAGGAGAGGTGAACTTGAATTTTTTTTACGCCGAGTTCCCACGTGAGGCGACTTCTTTTTTTTTTCTTCTTTTTTTTTTTTATCTTCTCGTTCCTCGCCGGATTCATGACTTTTCGTGTAATTAAGCAGCGTTGCCTGGCGGGTTTATATAAATTTTAATCGCGAGCAGCTTCCTTTGTAAAAGTATACTCGTGTAGTACTACGTTTATTGTGCGGCTGCTGCGATCAATCAAAGTGTACGTTGTAAACTTCTCGTATTATTCTCGCGCATTCAGAAGAAACTATATTAAATTAAAAGGTATAGCCACAGTCTGATATGGGAATGGTAGTTAATATATAAGACAAAATAGTGTCAGTGAACCTGTTCACCTCACTGACACTGTATACTATCTCCAAAGGTGTCAGAAACTATATACTGAAATATGAAATACGCGGCTAAATTAACAGACCAAAATATCTGATAAATTATGCCTAATTGCGACGACAAATCAATTTTTTTTGGCACATTTCCACTCCTATACAGGTTCTAGTCCAGTTTAAAAAGCGAGCGAGCGATTAATTGCACGTATAATCCGAAAGCAGACGTTACAATTGACCTACTTGATTAGCAGCTAAACGCACGCCAGTTTTTCCACTAATTTTCTCGGCCGACAGCGACGCATACATAATAAAAAGGTAAAAGTCTCGCGTGCCGAGCCTTGAGAGATTCTCCGCCGTCAATCTCCAAAGCATTAAACGCACTCATTAGAAACATCTCGCCGAAGGGAGATTTTGAAACTTACACATTAGAAGGCTTCCGTCCCGCATTTAGCGCCGGCCAGGTCTCGTTTCCCCCGTCTCGGAACGAAAATAAGCGGCCGAAGAGGTCGAAGGAACCCGTTGCGTCACCATTGTCGAAAATCGATTACGTCCCCCGCGGGGCATAATTGCCGTCGGTCCGGCGGAGAGGAAGGAACGCGAAGGCGAAAATAGCCGCGGGAAAAATCAGTCTTCGCGAGAGAGCTGCGGCCGGGAAATCAGTCGCACGCGAACGCCGCGCTGATTCTATTTTCATTTTTTTTCTTGTGTTTTTTTCTTTTTTTTTTTCGAGCCGCGACTCGAAAAGGCACCGTTCTAATTAATATCATCAGTAGGCTCGCCTTGCATAACGTCGTCGTCGTCCCATCGTCCTCGTTTCTTTTTTTTCTTCTCCGCTCCGCGATTCGTGTCGCTCGCTTACCGGGATCGGAGAAACAAAAAGAGAAAAAAATCCGCTGCGTGGAAAACACTCGAGAGCGGTGTGTGTACATCGGACCCGCGGAAAACGGCGGATAAAAAGCGTTGAACTTCGCAATTAGCCTGGCCTCGATGGAAAAACTATGCGCCGTACATTAAATTCCATCCGACCGCGGCAACAAAAAAAAAAAAAAACAGGACGGGATTTCAAAACGAATGCGTCGTTCCGAATTACGCAACGTTGCACACCTTTAAACCGAGCGAAAGCATATGCCTTTCCAAAACACATCCCACCGGGATCAAAACCTCGGCCCTTGTATATACAAGCAAGCAACAACCTCCAGCGATCGTACTCTCCTCGGCCGAGGGAGAGTCGGGCTGGAAAAGAGTGGCCTGGTTTTCCTGGCCGTGACCCAAGCCACGGCTGCTCTCTCTCTCTCTCGTATATACCCGAGCGCACGGCGTAACAGGTGGATGACGTCAGATCTCCCCCCTCCCCCTCCTACTCCCTTCCCGGCGGCCCTTCGCTCTCTCTCTCTCTCTCACTCCCTTCGCGCGGCTTTTCCCCGCCGAGCGCGGAGAGAGAGAGCCTGGTTTTTAAACCGACGAGCCATGGAAATCCCCCGGGGTCGGTGCAGGCTGCACGGGATTTGCACTGTGCTTCAGGATCGGATATATATATATGTATATATGGCGTGGTGGGAAAAAACAGTGACGTCTCTGCCGGAGTTTAAAGGGATTTTTTTTGTTTTATTGCTCGGGGAGGAGGTTCGAGGATGTTGATTGTAGCCTTGAAAATCAAGCGTTTATCGAGGATTGACTGTAAAATGCGATTGCCCGATATTTATAAAAATCAACGAGGCACTAAAGTTTTAATGCGCGCCCATTGATAAAAAAATCGCTCGAAAAATTTCACCTCGTCGGAGAAGTCAATTTTACGACCATCCCGAGCTGAAAAGCGAGCCGAGCTCCGCTCAAAAATGAGAGGCGCTTAATTAAGCATCAGGCATTAAAGAGAATTATTTACAGCCGTTGATCCAAGCGCACACACAAAGCGAGACGAACGGAGAGAAAGTAATTTTCGATAAGCGACCAGCCCGTCTAACGCGCCGCGCAATCAATCCGTTCACTTTCCACGACGGAGCTTTCGACAAAGTCATCCAGTACCCGAAAAAAGAGTTAACATCCAGGCTCCTTCGACGAACGTCGAAACTACAAGATTTTATTTCCACCCGAGCATCCGCGCAACTCGCGTAACTTACACTCGGAACGAGCCGCGCGCGCTCGCGTCAACAGGCGGCTTCGGAGAAGATCTCGTTGCGCCGCTGCAGAAAAAAAAAAAGCGCAGCGCGCGCGGCGCGCGCAATTTCCTCTGCGGCGCGGCGAATAAACATCGCCGACCTTGGAAGCTGCATTCCTCGCTTAAAAACTACGGCGCGGAGCGCGAATCTCCCGGCTCCCGAAACCAGTTCCCCCCGCGAGGAGAGAGGAGGATCATCCCCCCGCGGATGCATCCGGCGAGCCCGAAAAAAAAAAAGAAGGAAAAACGGGCCCCCTAAACAAAAGCCCCGCGCGACTCGTCTAATTGCTCTCGCGAGGGAATGTCCCATTTTCTCGTCTCTCTCTCTCTCTCTGGGAGTAATATTGAAAACGAAAACGGCGTCGCTCTCCTCTCCGCGAGAGAGAGCCAACCGGTCGAGGCTCGATGGAAGAAAGAAAGAAAGAAAGAAGGAAGGAGGAGAGCGAGGAGAAGGGGAGCCGAGAGTTAAATAGAAAAGAAACTAAAGAACGGGGTATGTAGAGGCAAGAGGAGAGAGAGAGAGAGGAGAAACAGGATCGGTCACACCGCGGCGTTAAACTCGCTCCTGGCATTCTTGACTCTCCCCGCAGGAGTCCGCGCCGCCGAGAGTCCGACCGGAGAGCGAGAGAGACAGAGAGCCTCTTTCTTTCTCGTCCGATGCATTTATTTCCCTTTCCCTCGGCGAAGACGACGACGCTGCTGCTGCTGCTTCTTCTTCTCCGCCGAAGGGGATCTCCTGCCTGCCTCTGCCTTCGTTTCTACGCCGCGATATCCGCGCCGCTGCAACGCCCGATGATAATATATACGTACGTGGCCCGCCTTGTTTTTTTTTTTTTTCACCCGGGAGCGCCGATTCCACGTCCACCGCCGAGAGTCGGTCTAACGTAATACGACATCGGGCGGCCCTTCCATTCATGAATCCGAAAAATCGATACGCGCACGCCCGCGCTCTCGGGATCGTTGCAGCGTAGTCGGCACGCAAAATTCCCAGCCCGCCGCTGCTCTCTCGCGTCTTTGCGATTTCGTTGAACCTGCGTCGTCGTCGTCGTAGTCCCCCCTGACGTTTACTCTCTCTCTCTCTCTCTCTCTCTCTCTCCCAAGGATGGCCTTACGCACACACGGCGTACGCTCCTAGCCGTGTCGGGGCCCTCCTCCCCTGCCCCTCTCTCTCCCTCCCTCCCACCTCCTCCGCTCTCCGGCGGCGCATCTCCTCGCTAACCTGCTGTGCATGCGCGGCTCGGCGTCGTTTCGCGCGTCCCCCCGTCCTCCCCTCCCCGCGCGCCTCCTCGCGTTCCTGGCGCGCTCTCTCTCTCTCTCTCTCTCTCTGCGTCGGAGCGCTCGCTCGCGGAGCCGCCGCGCGGCTCTCCTCAGTCAGTGACGAGCCGCGCTCGCATCGGGAGCCCGAGAAGCGCGCCGCGTCGCACACAGGCCAGCCAGAAGAGAGCTCCTCGTCGGCTTGCTCGCTCGCTCGCTCTCTTGGCCCCCCCAAGCTGTCAGTCAGTCGGGCCGACCGAGAGACGACGACGACAACGACGGCGACCGACGGCGTATCATGTCGTTTCCGCGCTCGCGCAACTTCCGCGGCGCCGGCAGCTCATCGCGAATGAAATAGTTTTTGAAAAGCGGAGAAGAGAGACGAAGTATTACAGTGCAGTGCGCGCCAGTACGACTGGATTTATATATATTTGTACGCGTAACCGCGCGACAACGAGCAATAGTAGTGTGCCGCGAGTGTGATAAAAGTGGAGCAGCTGACTGGAGATCCGAGATAGTCACGGGCAGCGTTCCCTTTTACGCGATCGTGACCCCGTTTTCCTCCTGCGAGCGAGCGACGACGCTCTCTCTCTCTCTCTCCCTCCCGAGTTCAAGAAAGCCCTCTCTCTCTCTCTCTCTTCACTCTCGGATCAAGGTCGAGGAGAGCGGGGGGCATCGGCATCGGGCAGCGGGAGGCACCAGGGTGGAAGTGATCACCGCTGTGGACCTGGCGAAGGGCGGGGGCCGAGTGGCGGTGGGGGGCCCGGTCGGGGGCGGCGGCCTCCACCTCGTCGGGCCCGGCGCCGCGGCCATGCTCCAGACGGCGATGCAGCCCCGCGTCCCGGCGGCCGGCGTCAAGCGCCGCTGGGGCGGTCGACCCCACTCGGGCGCCCTCCAGGAGTCGAGCTCCGAGGTGTCGAGCTCGGGGGTCCTGTCGCCGCCCCACTACCAGCCCGCCACCCCCGAGAGCGCCGGTCCCACGCGCACCGCCGAGGACGCCCAGCAGCTCTGGGACCTGGACGTGCACGGCAGGCCACTCGGCCACCACGGACAGACCCTCGTCTCCACCACCGCCAACCTGCCCATCGGACTGCCCGGACACGAGGCCACGTCGCCCTGTCCGACCCTCAGCGAAGGTAGTCAGTCCCCCATGTCTCTTTGCTTTGGAAGTGCATAGCCGCGGTGTTCGGGCGCTTATATCTCGCGGGAGAGCGAGTCTGATAGCGGCGAACGTTCGCCGCTTATCGCCGGTCGACGAGAGCGAGTGTGTATGTTGTGTTTATTAGCCGCGCGCGCGGCAGAGTTCATTGACGAGGTCGAATGCAAGCGAGTGAGTGAGAGAGAGAGAGAGCCGAGAAACCGATCCGACGACGAAGCGCGCGCGCACTTTTTGTGTTCTCTCTCTCTCTCTCGATCGCGCAGTCTGTTCACCTTATCCGATGTACGCACTCTTCTTTGTCTTATCTCGAATTTGAACGTCGATACGGGCAGATTAGGCAGGCCAAACACTTCCTTAACCGATGTCAGGTTCATTCTCGAATGCACTTGCTTTTCGAAAAAATTGAGCGAGCTCGATTTCTTTTTTTTTTTTCTTTCTTTCGATAAGGAGACGGATCGTCTTGTCGAGGGAGTCCGGGGAGATTAATAAACTCGTTCCTACGGACTCGCTGCAATTTCCGGGTCGCATAATAATGCTCCCCTGACTTCGGAAGCTCGGGGACCGGAGAAGTATGGAAAAACTGGCGGAAAAAGTATAGACATCGCAAAAGTAGGCGAGGACGTACAAGTTCTCCGGAGAGAGAAATGAGTCCTCCGCATCTAGTTTTTTGCCCCGTTGTTTTTGTCCCGATAAATCGCCCCCCACCTCCAAGTTTTTGCCAACGTGTATTAATCTCGCCTGCCTAAAGACGATTATCAGGAGTCTCGGAGAAAAATCATTCGCGATTAAATTATCAAAAAATCTTCGAACGCTTTAAAAATCAGCGTATCGATCGCTCGCAAATAAAAAAAAAACCGCCTCCGCGGCAATAACCGCCTCGGCGAAAGGAGCAACGGTCGCGTAACCAAACTTCCACGGAGCACCGCGCAGCATTGCATCACCGCGTGCAACTCCGGGCCTGCGTTGCAAATATCCCTCCTGGAATTCCCCGAATCGGCCGCTGCCGCCGTCGCCTCCCCTTCCGACGCGCCGAAAAAAATGTCAGCTGTGTGCGCGAGTGCGCGCCATTTTTAAAGGTCCCCGCGGCGAGCTATGTAACCTTTGGCAAGGGAAGCGAGTCCGCTGGGAGTATGTAAGGTTCGCTCGCGTGCATTTCGGAAATTGACCGTTTATTTACTCGTTTTTGCGCGCTGTTAATTATAATGAAGGTATACACCTCTTTCGCTTGCATTAAATTTGCACTTAAACAAATAGCGAAACGTAAACAAGCGTCTAAGATAAGGCCGATTTCGACGGGGAGTCACGTTTATTAGAGCCTATTTTTACTCGGCCGATTGATATCGCAAAGATCCCCAAAAAAGTGTGTAACCAATCGGTGTATATAATTCGTTGCACCAACGAAGCTCGCATAAATAAAACACGTCGCCGGCCGAAAAACAAGACCGACAATAAATTATAAAGCGCAACAATAATTCGGCGAATCGACCAGATAGACGCGCGGTCGGCTCTCGTTAAAATAATCGTCTAAGAATTCTTTCTCTCTCTCTGTCAGCCTTGGCCGTGTGCAGAAAACCGACGACGCTGCACACACACACAATAATCCCCGGCCCGGCGATAAGACCCGATCGAATTAAGAAAGCGTTGCGCGTGCATTTTTTTTTCTCTCTCTCTTCCATCATGATTGATGACCTCCCGGCTCTTTGTTTACTCCCTTAATCCTGGCCCCGATAATTCCTCATTACTCACATCTGGCGGCGCGCGACGATTATCGTCCGACCTGCGCTGCGACGACGACGACGCCGCGCGGCCTTGAAAGCATGTGTCGCTCGCGCGACTCCTTTGTGCGCCTCTCCGGTGCACTTACGTAATTAGACCGCCGCGGATGATGAGCGTTCGATCGTTCAGTAACTCCTCCCCGGCGACGTATGTTCCTCCGCTTCCTTTATCGGGATATCACGTGCGGTTTTTCTTTTTTTTTTTTACGCGAAAATTCCCGCGGACGTTGTTGGCGGACGATCCGAGTGGGGAGAGAGGAAAGGAGCGGCCTGCCGCGTCGGCTGCTGATGCGCGCATTTTTTCGCGGGAGAGCCTCGACCGACGACTCGGCGAGGCGCGCGTACGATCGTGTATGCCGACGTCTAGCGGGCTTATCTAATCGATATAACTCGCGAGGAGCGACGCGGAACTCGACTTCTTTCCCCAAAGAGTTCGCGGTGCGCGTAGCTCGATTTTGAAGATCGGACTCGGGAGAATTTTAACGGAGGAGTTGTTAATCGGTAATCTCCGAGCGAAAAGCGCGAAAAGCACACAGATCCCGCCCGCAAAAACTTTCCGTCCACCTTCCCCGACGCGATTACTCAGCGCCTCGGTATTCGCTTCATCCCCGGGAGCTTCGTTATATCGCTCCTCGGGGCACAATATCGAGGATGTAAAACAATGCACCTCTCGGCCGCTTTATATATCAGCGCGGCGCGCGGCACGTACGAGCGCGGAAATCGGCGCGCGTTCCTCCCGATTTCCGAGCGCGGAGAGCGTCCACCGCGCTTAATCGCCGACCGATTGACTCTCTCTCAAGGCTGCCTCGTCGTCGTCTCGGCGAGAAGAAAGGTGTGCGTTACAGTTAGTGCCGGAGGAAGAAGAAAAAAAAAACAGGAGGAGGATATTCTAAAAATAGTTACAAAAAGCTAACGGTCCGGCTAATGAGATCGCCGCGAATTCCTTTCTCGAGAGTCGGTCGCTTCGAAAAATTGAATAATCATTCGCGCCGCGCGCGCGCGCGGCATTGACACAAATCACACTCGTGCACACATTTCACCTCGATGCACGAGACGACGACGCGAGAGAAAGAGATATAGGCACGCTCGACGGGCGGAGGGACCTTGGCTTTTTTAATGGTGCGCAACTAATAATATAAGTCATTAGCGCCGACTGCGAAGCGTCGAATTATTATATGTCCCCCCGTTGCGTCACAACAGCCGCAACCGAGTGTCGGCAGAACGGATATCGGAAGCTTTCCTGGAAGCCGAGAGAGAGCCTCCGTCCCGCTCTCGCTTTCGGATTTGAAAATTTCCAGAGGTGCTTTATCAAAAAATCCCCCGACCTCGAACGGTTACGTAAAAGTGTGCGCGAGCGCCGCGCGTTACGGTTAAATCGAGAGCCGGCTGATTACGCCGGAAAACTCGACTCTCGACTCTCGCTCTCCGGCTCCGCTGTGTAGTGTGCCTCTCCGTGCCGCGCGCGGCCCGAAAAAAAAAATGAAACTTTCCTCTCTTCCGCGAAGGTCTCGCGGCCCGTTAACGTTGCTCAATGTCCTACCGAAACCGAGATCCGTTCGTTCTCGTTTTCCACTCTCTCTCTCTCCTACGCCCGAAAAATCGGAAAGCCAGGCTCCTAAAAAAGGCGCGTGCAGCGGACAAGATACACACTCTCTCTCTCTCTCCGCAGTAGCAGCGGCAGCAGCAGCAGCAGTAGCAACGAACGCTCCCGCGTCGACGACCCAGTCACCCCGTTCTATTTTGGGCAGCTCGCCGCTGCAGCGTCGGAGCGTTTTTAAACTCGGCGTCCGTCTCTCTCTCTCTCCTTCCTCGGACCCCCCCTCCCGCCTCTCTAAATATACGCGGCGGCGGCGGCGGCGGCGATGCAGCCGCAGTCTCGGGCGCGCGGACAAAAATCAGAGCTCTCGCTCTCGCCTCTCTCGTTCGCATGCGCGACCGAGAGCGCCTTTGATCGAGGGGGGGCGCGCGCTCTTTTGCAACCGCCGAGCGGAGGGAGAGAGAGCGACGGCTCCGCGGGTGCCTGCAAAAGAGCCAAGATTTACGAGGCGGAATGCGGGGGCATTTTTCGAGAGCGCGATCGAGAGAGAGAGAGACGGAGTTGTTTTCGGGGCCGGAGGTGTATACTATATTTACGTTTTTCGACGGAGAGCTTCCGAGCGGTGGGCGCCGTCCCGCGGTTTTTCATTCAGAAGGGACGACGAGATATTTAGAAAACCAATTCCCGAAGGATTTCTAAATTCCAGCCGGTAATTACCCACCGACCGATTCGAGGTGTGCAACGGCGTATCCGCGCTAGAAAAGCCGCGTCGATAAATCAATAATGAATGACTTTCACGTCAAAGTGAAATCTCGCGGTCACCCGGGGAACGCGTCGGAGTGGGAGGGAGAGAGAGAAAAAGCAGCGACGGCCTCTCGTCCTCGTCGATAAAGTCCGTCGTTATCGAGGTTAGATCTTACCTCCGGTTCCGACCGATCCCCCGGAAGGAGGGACTAAAGTGGATTCCGTCGGGGCATCAAGGTCAGGGGCGGAGGGGGTCTTTATATATTTCCTCGCGAGTACAGCCTCCTTTTAGCCGCTCTCGGGTGTTCGCCTTTGATTTTAACTGACGCGCCGGGCTGATGACGTCACCGCGGTCGTCCCTGCGGAGATTAAAGGGACGAGGTTCAAGGCCGCCGCGAGGAATCGCGCGAGTCTTCGACCGGCCGAACTTTGCTGCTGTTTGAAATATGTACTCGCGGGATTAAACTTACAACGTCGGATCGACAAACGCTCAAATTTACCTTGCATGTATATGTTGGACGATTGTTTTCTAAAAATACACAAATCGACGTCGCCTGCATTCCCGGCGGCATTAGCAATTCTCATCGGAGCCTCTCCCCTCTCCCCCGACCCGGCCTGCACTCCTCTCTCTCTCTCCTCGTTTTCAAGGTCCGCGGCACCCGCCGTCCGCTCCCCCATAATCGGGCCGTGCAGGCTCCGAAAAAAAAAGGCGCGCGCGCGAAACTGGTATCAACAACCTCGGCGTCGAAAATAGCCGTCATCGTGTATCCGCGGACTGCACACGGGCGAGAGAGACATAGAGAGAGGGCACACTGCAGAGAGAGAGAGACCAGCGTGCGTGCGTCATGCGGCGAATGTGCGCAGCGGCGCGCGGCCGTTAACAGGAGTTGATTGAACCGGCGCGCGAGTTTAGAGAGTCTGCCCTCGCCGCCGGGCAGAGCGGCGCGCGTTCAAGGTCTCCTGCACGAGAAGCGCAGGCGCGCAGCAGCGGCAGCAGCACGTGCGTGCAGTGCCGTCCCCCACCTCCGAGAGCTCCGCGAGAGGAGAGGCGCTTTTTGCGGAGGAGGAGGAGGACGACGATAAGCCGCGGTGGTTTTCGGAATTTTGGCGAGGTGCGCGGGTTTTCGCGGGTTCGGACGAAGGAGAGAGGGACACCGCTGAGTCACGGGAGCGCGCAAGAAGTTTGCCGGTCGCAATATAAAAACAGCGCGTCTCCGCCGATCCTCCGAAAATTCAAACCGACTCCGCGTCTCTCATCCGAAAAATCACCGGTACAACGTAAAAAAAAAACTCGTCTTCCCCGAGAAAATCCGTCGAGAGCTCCGCGCGGCGCCAACCGGATTCACCTTGGCCCGCTGTGCTGGCCCGAGGGGAGGGGAGGTCCTTCTCCCCCCTCGCCTCGGGCGGTTCAACGATTTCGTCGACGACGCCGAGAGCGGGGTTAGTGGGTCACTCTCACTACGCCGCCGACGCCGCCGCCGTCGCCGCTGACGAGTCGGTGACAGCTTCGGGGGCAGGTGCAACGACGCGCCGCGAGTGCGTTCAATGATCCCGACGCTGTTTTGCCGCGTGTCGGAAGCGGAAGGGCGGCTTGGGAAATTTCGTGTAATCGTTTTACAACCGACCGACTGAAAGAGTGAATTTCGGATTCGTCGCGCGCAAAGTGTCGCAACGATACATACGGCATCGGACGTCGTGGCCTCTAATCTAAACCCGGCGCTTATCTGCCTCCGGGCGCCGCGCCGCCGGTGGAAAATTTCGAGGCGGCGCTTCCGCGAGCGCTTTCTCGCGCGCGATCGGAGTCCCCCCGATCGGGAAACGGTCGAGCACAGAAGTAGGTCAGCCTGCTCTCGCACGTGGCGAGAGCGAGATTTCCTCCGGCGCTTTCTTGCCTCCCCCTCCCAATCTCTCTCTCGATTCGACGTACAGGCCGCGAGACTCGGCGGATGTAAAAAATTATATCGCTCCCCGCGAGGAGACGGTGGTATTGTTGTGCACAACCGGCCTTCTGGGGGACGTCGAGAGTCTTTTGTCGGCGACACCTTTCACCCGGCTTTTTGAGTAATCGCTCTCTCTCTCGCGCGACGACGGGCTTCTTCTATTTTCGGCGGCCGCTTGGCCCGCTCCGCTGCGAGGAAAAATCGGCGGATTTTCCAAAGATAAACCGTGGCGAATCCACCTCTCTCTCTCTCTCTCCGATGGTAAATCTCGTTATCTCGAGCGTTGATAATGCAAGCCTGACAACCCGGCGACCTATTAATTAACTCCGCTCGTCTCCAGCGAAGTATATATCCCCAGCAAGCCACGACGACGACGACGATCGCCCCCGGCAATTGTCTTGCTGCCGGCCGAGCGTTCTCTCGCATCTAATTGAACAAATCGATCGAGGGATTTATTTCGGTCAATTGAGCCCCGACGTAGGAGGGAGGGGGGGGGAAGAACCAGAGAGGCGGAAGAGGAGTTTTGATTTCGACTCTCGGGCGCTTCGACCTCATTCCCATTGATTGATGCCCCCGCGCTTCGGCTCGCTGCTCGCACCTCGTTACTATTTTGCGTCACGTGTACACACACACACACACGCACGTCGACTCCTCGAGGCCGGGCGCTGTTCCTTATATTTTTTTTTCTTTTTTTTTCGCGGTTATCATTATTATCGTTGCGCGCGCACGATTCTTTTGCCGCGTCCGTCGTGTGTCCGTCGTTTGACTCGAGTTAAAAGGTCGTTATCGCCGAATGTCTTATTCGGAAGGGGGCCGATTAATATATCTGGAGTATAGTGATTTTCGTCGATTGCGTACGAGTGTGTATTATGGAATCTATTGGGAGGTTGTCGTTCGACGCAACGCCGAGTTTTCAATTAATATTCATCGGGTGCAGCGTGGCGAAAACAAAAGTTTCAAAAGTACGCGGATTATCTCACGTTGGAAAAATCACATTTTCTCGCGCCTTTTCACTATAAATTCAAGCTGCGAATCGTAAATTTCCTCCCGAAGCTTTTCAGCGATAAATCAACCGTCCCGCTCGAGAGAAGTCTTTAAAAAAAAAAGAATAAGAAAACTCTCGCAACAACCGAGCCGCATTGAAAATACCACGTCGCAGCGCCGAAAAACAAAGAGACCCACAAAAAAAACTAATAGAACTCGCGATGCTCGAGCCGCGATAAACCTCGCCGTCGTCGTCATCGTCGAGAACACCTTTCGTTAGAAGGAATTCCGAAGCGATCGCCTTTCGAGGTCGAGAGAGCTGCGTAGAAAAAAAAAAGGCCGAGAGAGACAACACAAGTCGGCGCGCGCGGGATTTGAAGGTCGCGAGTTAACGTTTTTCGGCCGGTCGCGTCGCGTCGCGAGGAGCGACGACTAGAATACGAAAAACTCGCGCCGCGGCGCAAAAGCCGGGGACAGGTATATAGCGTGTGTATTAACTTTCGGAATGTCGAGAGAGGGGCTCTCCGACTCGCCGGTCGCTGACTCCTCTCTCGGGCCGATTTCGTCGTGTGGATTTCGCTTGCCAGAAATTCGAGGTTTCGGAGCTCGTACAAGTCGGAATCGGGGAAAATTTCGGCTCGGGCGTCGATGATTCGTCGGTAAATAACGTGTGATTTTCACTGATTTATTAGTGGCAGCTTCAACGAAATCAGCTGGTATCAACCAATTCTCTGTAAAGCAGGGCTTCTCCCACTAGTCGCTTCCTGCATTACCGACCGAGACTCCTTTAATCGCGCGAAAGATCCATCGCGATCTCGATTCGGCCCGAGCAGCCTATTGTCTCGATAAGAGGCCGCAAAAACAGCTTGCGCCCGTACCATTTCGCCTCTCGTTCAAGGCTCTCCTCGGCGGCTCGATCCGCGGCCAAAAAAGGAGCGCCGTGACTAATCGATCATCCGTTTTTCCTTTGTGTCCGACTTTTCCTCGAATCGTTTCACTCGACTCGACGAAATTACGTTATACACGCCTGGCTCCTACGGCCCGATTCTATTCTCGCGCGTGACTCGCGTTGAAAAAAAAAAACAGCGAGCAACAGCATTGAACTTGTCCGCTTATTTACATCCACGCGCAGTGCGTTAATCCCCGATATATATGTATATATATAAACCAAAAACTCAAAAAACGTTTCGCGGAGCGAAACCGAGGCGGAACGAACTGGAGCGTCTCTCTCTCTCTATCCTCGTCGGAGAAGAAGAAACGTCGGCGGCCATGCAGCCTCCTCCTCCTCCTCCTCCCCCTCCCCGCGCTGCACGCTCGGCTGCATGCGCCGGCGGACAAGGCCAGGGCCCGTCGTTTTTCTTGCGCAACGAACCCTCCTCGCCGGCCATCCTAGCTCCACTTATGGAGATCCTCCGCTGGCATTGTTTTACGGCCGGGCAGAGAGAGAGAGAGAGAGGAGAAACGAGATCTCGAGCGGCGGTGTGACTGCGCGACTCGCAGCGGAGGAGATGACCGTGCGTCTATTCTTTTCGCGGAGAGCTTCGCCGTGCTTTTTTTGATGATTAAGGAGGAGTTGCCGGATTTTCGGACGGACCTTCTTTTGGAAGGGCGGGTTTGAGTTTTATTATAAAGCGCTGACTGTTAAAATTCATTTTTATACTTGGAATGATTTTTATCGGATAATCGAATGAAAATAAAAATTTGATATAAAAAACGATCGTTCTAGTGCGCAGTGTACACTCGGTGCGCAGTTTAACAGTTAAACTTTACCACAACTTTCCTATCTGAAATTTATTCACCGGCAAAAAAAAGCAGCCTCCCTCGGGCCTCATTAAAAATAGCAATTTTACGATCATTAAGCAAACTAAACGAACGCTCGAAGCTGCACGCAAAAAAATGCCGAAATTGCGGGTCTTTACCCCCCTTCCCCTTCTCCGCGGGCGAGCGCAGATCCCTCCACGCGCCTCTCGGCGAAAAAGCACGCAAGAAAACGCGCGGGCGATTTTAACATTCCAGCGGAAGTTTCCAGGAACGAGAAGCTACTGCTACCGCGTCTCTCGCGGGCAGCTTCCACCTGCACCGCCGCCGCGCGCGCTCGGGCAGTTTCTCTGCCAATTACGGACGGAGTATTCAATTTCGAGGCGTCTTCTGGACTTTTTTCGCCGACGTGTATAATATGCACACACACCTCGTAAAAGGGGGAGCGAGAGTCGGCAAAGTGATTTTTTTCTTTTCAGGGGGGGGGGGGGGAACGAGAATTTAACTTGCGCAATCGTCGCGAGAAATCGCCGGCTGGCCCTTTTCGCGGTTGGGAAAAACCGGGAGAGGCTTTTGAAATCGACACGTTAACTCGTTGGACAGCCGGACGCGGAGGTTAGAAAGTCGGGGATCGGAGGAATGTCGAGATAATGGCGGGACGCCGTGAAATAATAGTTCGGCTGTTGACTCAAGAAAAAGTCGGAAAGTTGTTTTCGTTTTCGAACGAATTATTTTAGAAACGGGTTTTTTTTTTTTTTTTTTTTTTTAAAAAAGCCCAATCATCATCGCGAAGATTGCAGTCGCGAGAAATTTTAAACCACGGCGAAATGGTAAATATTGCGATCTAAACGCCTCGCTACTTAAACTATATAGAGCAGCTTGGCATTAAGCTTTTTATCTGCGAGGCCTCCGTCGCCTCTATAAATAAAGCCGAAGCCTCTCGCCCGTTATTACCTTAGAGATAAATCACGGATACTTTATCATCTTACGTTTCCTTAACAGTTATTACGCCTCGCCGATACTGCTGCGCCGGTATAAATATTTTTACTACTTACGGTACACAAAAGTGTGCGCTCTCGCTTTTAACTGCCCGCTCGCGCAACGACACTTGTAAACGTCATACCGTTTACCGGCGGCTTTTATTATGCGTTCGACCTTAATTTTCAGACGCCGAATCCTCGACGCGATTTTCCAATCAAAAAAAATAAAAAAAATCTCTCACCGCGCCGACTTTTCCAGGTCGAAATCCGCCTGTTGCGCAATCCGGATTCTAAAACCGGCGGAAGTCGTTCTCGCGCGCCGCCGAAAATATATCCCCCCCCCCCTCCACCCGCAGCATCGACTGTCATCACAAGGCGCATCCGGCGGAAGGAAAATCCGTGCGGAGCATCTTTTAGCCCGTTGCGTTCCTATGTACAAGCGCATGCGCGCGGCACGTAACTCCCTACATCTCACGGTCGCGCTCGAAATCTCGTCGGCCGATCGGCGCGCCGCGCGGCTTTTATACCGTAAAAATGAGGCTCTCGCGTGTGGTCGCGAAAACGAGAGAGAGACACACACAGAGGCCGGCTTTATCGGCTGTACTCGCGCCGCGCGCAGGAATTATTACACAAGTGCACACACTGTGTGCGCCCGGACCTTCTCTCGGACAAACAAGTACTTTTGTCCGACTCGCGAAGTCGCGGACTCGGAGGGAGGACGTCGAGCTGAAGCGAGGCTTTGTATAAATACGGTAGGCGTCGTAACGAGCGTCGGATCGCCGGTGCTTTTTTGCGCGTATTCACCGCCGCCTGTATCTCCGGTTCGGGGAAAGAAAGAGGAGACTAAAGTTAGAGTTACCGGACGCTCCGGCCGGATTAGTTTCACGGAGACGAGCGGCCGCGAAAACGACCGACGACGAGAACGATTTAGTACGACTCGACAGGCGATATAAATTCATCGTTGCTCCGGTGTAAATTCAGCGCTCGATTAGCTAAGTTATTCGGCGGTCCCATATTTACGTAACTCCGTTCTCGTTCATCGACGGCTAAAACGATCGGCCATTAAAGTTCCCTAATCCGCTCGGCGTCGAGAGAACCGCAAGCTTACCCCGGACCTTTCTCAAATTTCCTACCGTTTTTTTTTTTCGGGGCAGTAACCCGCCGTTCGTTCGCTCCTCGATCGGTGGCTTTACGAGCCCGTAAAAAAAAGAACTGTACGTAAACAAAATGGTCTCGAAGGGAACCTGCAGCGAGGCAGAAGCGCGGCGGCAGCCCGGCGATCGAGCGGAAACAGAGACTTCAATGCCGCCACGCACTTCTTTTCTTGCGCAACGGCCGCCGCCGCCGCGGCGTTCAGCTCGCCGAGCGGAAAGTCCTCGCGGTTTAGCTGGCGCACTGTTGATGCGCACGTGAGCTCTCTGTGGACGTTCCGCGAGCCGTTTTTGAGAATTTATTATCGACGACTGCGGCTTGGGAATTATGCTCGCTGCGGAGGATTTGCGATGCGTTTTGGGGTCGAGAAGCGTTGGAAAGTCGGTTGGAGCGGTGATTTTTGTGAGGTGGAAGTTGGCAAGTTAAAGAATTGGGTGTATTATAGGTAAAAATTTGAATTTTGAGTAAACATAAATACTTGTTTGAGGCGAATTCTTGGCTTTTTAAGAGACGAAACAAGGCATTTAAACCAATTCAAAAGCTTGAAACTAAAATATTCACGTCGCCTGCTATATTATGCATATTCTATATATGATATTGGTTAAGGATTTTTGAAATGCAAAGTGAAATATTTTATTATTCAATACTCCTATATGTATACAAATCGTGCACTTTTCCCGATTATTTGGGCAGAAACATTTCAAAAAGTTAAATTTAACATATTCATGATTTTTTTTTTTGAAATAGTATACGAAACCGTTATACGGACTCTTCATTCTCGAAATTTATATTTAAAAAGCGAGGAATATCAAATAAGAATTTTTATATACAATGCCGGCGTTACGTGACTGAAATAAAATGTAGTCACTTATTTTAATGGACGCGTCTTCGTACGTACTGTATTTGAAATTTGAATTAAGTGGCATTACAATATCTCGTAACATAAAATATCCATAAGTACGCCTCTATTCCCTGATCGTGATTTTGCAAAGAACACGAAAGACCGAAGATCAATCTGCAGGCATTTATGAAACTATGTTTATTCGATTGCTTCAGTAACATTTCTAACTAGACGAAAATAAGTTTACTCATTTTTTCTACAATTTTCTTAATAATAAAAATATAGGTATAATATAGTTCAAATCAATAAAACTCCGTCAAATACAAAAAATCTAAAAGCCAATTTCCAAAACCCCTCCAAAACAGCCGCGTGTCCCGCTGCACCTCGCACCAAGTCAGACCCTCCTCGCAGCCTAAAGCAGTCACATCGATCCGCTCCCGCGGAAAAAGCAGCCTCGCGTCGTAGAGCCGCCGAAAATAACCTCCGGGCGATCAAGTTCAAATCGACCCAGAAAGCCTCCTCGGCGCCCGCGGCGGTGAGGGGGGTGGGGGGAGGCACTAAAATCGACCGAGCAGCGCGCGCGGCCAGTGAGCTCTCGGCCGATGGCGTCACGCGAGAGAGACGTCGACACGGACCACCGACGCAGCCTGCAGCCGCCGCGGCGAGGATCGATGCAGGCGAGAGTCGGTGCAGCGCCGCTTGAACTTGGCCGCCCTCCCCCCCCCCCCCCCCACGAATCGCGAGCGGCGAAAACAATGCGCCGTGAGGCAATACCGCCGAAATAGACGCGGCGGCTTTTGGCGCGCGACTCGTTGCCGCGATGCGCGACTACTTTCTTTTCGCGGCGCTGTGATGCACGACTGCGTGTTGCAATATGCGCGCGGAGATTTACGATTCTCGGTGGGGAATCTTTGGTAAAACACGCGGAAACGCCGGGAAGAAGCTGCTTCAGTCGAATAAATGTCGAGGGTTAGCTGTATTCTACATCAAGAAATACTATACTCCGAATCCCGAGTCAAAAAAATAAAAAAAACATTCGCCTTATCTCGAATCCCCTTCGCTCCCTCTACCTGGCATACACGCGGCTCTCTCGCCTGCAAAAGAAGGCAGCCTCGGCTAAGCGCGGCGAAGAAGAAGCTCTCCTCCGGCCGCCGCGCTCGGGAATTTGGCGAAGGCTCGGCGCATAGAAAGGCGCAGGCGCAGCTCGCGCCTATATATAGTCCGACTCGTTCTCCAGAGTCAAGGACGCGCAGTGCTCTCTCCGATCGGAAACCTGCCTCCCTCCCTCTCCTTCTCTCTCTCGCTCGCTCGGCAAGAAAACGAGGATTATATCCTACATACCCACCTACCTACCGACTCGCTCCGGCCGGTTCCCCCCTCCTCCTCCTCCTCCTCCTCCCCCTTCCTGCCTGTCTCTCTCTCTCTCTCGCAGATTCTGCGCACGTTGAGACACTGACCGCAAGCACATAGGCGACTGCTGCCTCCGCCGCGGCCGCCGCTGCTGCTGCTGCTGCATGGGACCCGGTCACCTTCTTACGTAATGCCCCGCGTGCAGATTTTGCCGGAGCAGCAGCGGAGAGCCGCCTTTGATCCCCGAGATAATGCGCGGACGAGCGAAAGCCGAGAGGCGCTTTCCTGTGTTTCGGGAACAGGGGGGGGGACCGCTTCGCGGAATGCGGAGCGGAGACGTTGATCTCCGAGAGATCACCGACGCGCCGCCGCGGAGGTTTATTCGCCCGCGATTTTGCCGGGGTTTTAAAAAGTCACCTCTTGCGACTTTCGCCGTTTCTTTTTCGGCGACGTTGTAGCCGAGTTTTCCTTTGCTCTTGCCGGCCCGGGAGATAGCGGTTATCTGGGGTTTTCTTTGTTCGTTGGGTAATTGTCGTAGTGTTCAATATCCATTACTCTTTATCTCGAGCGTGTTAACGTCGCCGTCCGCTTCCTTATCCGTTTCGCTAAAAATGCCGCGTCGATCTTGTGTCAATAACATGTCGTGTCTTCGATCGATAGATATAGAAATATTTTTAACGAAAAGCGGCTTATATAAAGCCGTTCACTCTTACCGACTTAAAAATCTACTTGTCGATAAAAGGAGGTCCATCATTCCCCAGCAACTTCGAAAAATACTTCCCCATACTTTCTCAAAGCAACGACGGGCCGTCAACACCAAACACAACCGCGATCCAGCAAAAACTCTAACAAAATCCGATCGAACAAAGGGTCGCCTTTAAAAAAAAAAAGCACTGCGGCTGTGGGTGCGCGACCGATGGAAAATTAGCGGCCGACCTTGACGCGCGCACCGAGATATTACAGTCCTCGTCATCGGCGGCGGCGCAACAATGCGCAATTGCGGGGCCCGCGCCTTCTCGCCCTTGTGCAACGTCCGCCGGTTTTCGGAGCGACGACTCGAGGAATGCGCGGCGGGACTCCCTCGTTTTTGCGGGCTTCTTACGTGGGGTCGAGCGTTTTTTTTTTTTGGGGGGGGATCGATGGGAAGAGATGGACGGGATTTTAGGCGGTTTTTGCACTGTCAGCTCTTTTTTTTTTTTGGGTCCCGGGGAGAAATGCTTTAGTAGGAATTGCTGTACGTTCAGGAAAGTGATCGAAATTCTAGTAGATTTTATTACTGCACCGTCAGAAAAGCAGTGATTTTACTAAAAATATTTTTAAGGCAGATTTGAAAAAAAGAATGTATAAAACATTCTTACTAATATTAAAAATCCGCTTTTCCCCGACAATATTCAACGAAACCATCGTAAATCCAACAAAACCCCGAGTAAATTAAAAGAATACCCGCACTTTACACGTAAAAGAAAACCTTCCCGATTCCCCGCCAAGCCAACCCAGCAGCGTTCGAGCCTCGAATTTTAATACCACCTCAGCCATCGCTCGACTCTCAGCCGCTTGGCTTTCCTACGGCTCGCCTCGACTAACAGTAAAAAGCCAGCTCAGCTCTTTGCTGGCGCGCGGCGACGGCGAGCGAAAAAAAGAAACCCGTTTTACGCCGAGTCAAGAAAATAAAAAAAAAAAAAGAAAAAAAAAAGTAGGAAGAAAAAAAAAAGGACAGTATTCAGGTTAGAAAAGAGCTGGCAACGTCTTCGCGGCGACGAAAACGTCAAAGCCGCGGCGGCGGCGGCGGTGGGCTCACCGGCAGAGGCAGGAGAGAGAAAAGCCTGGCCTATAACGCTCTCGAGCGCCGCGGCTCTCGTCGTACTTTCACCGTGAGCTGTTATACTAGCCGCGATGCCCCGAGACGTGACGGCGAACACGGAACGACACGTCGGAATGGTGTCGAGAAACTCTCGGGGGCTATACGGACTTTTGATTTTCGATCTCGTTCCCGGAATTTTCGAGAGGCCCCTAAGAAGGAGCGATTCGAGGAGGGAATTGTTTGGGTTGCGGGATATGTACTTGAATTGATGCGGGAAAGGAGTTTTGGGATTGAGATTGCTGTAAAGGTTTTCTTGGACTTTTACCGTAAGTCGAAAGGTTTTGATACTCGATTGACTGATTATTTTTCAATTAATTTCAGGTTTTATTGTATATAGAGCATTAAATACTAAAACAGAAAAGTCAAATCTTTGAAAAATTTTCTATACACCTGACCTTCAAAAAAATCTACCAAACTAAAGTTCTGATCCCCGTCTCGTTTGCAGGAAGGGAGGACCTGTCGCCGCCGAGCTCGATAAACGGCTACAGCGCCGACAGCTGCGACTCGAAGAAGAAGAAGGGCCCGACGCCGCGCCAGCAGGAGGAGCTCTGCCTGGTCTGCGGCGACCGGGCCTCCGGCTACCACTACAACGCCCTCACCTGCGAGGGCTGCAAGGGCTTCTTCCGGCGCAGCATCACCAAGAACGCCGTCTACCAGTGCAAGTACGGCAACAACTGCGAGATCGACATGTACATGAGGCGCAAGTGCCAGGAGTGCCGGCTGAAAAAGTGCCTCGTCGTCGGCATGCGACCCGAGTGCGTCGTCCCCGAGTTCCAGTGCGCCGTCAAGCGCAAGGAGAAGAAGGCCCAAAAGGTAACCAAGAACGTTCGTATCCAATTTCCCGCCCCCGAATCAATCGCTCTTCCAAAAATACAGCCCGTAACTAACTCAATATCTCCCCCCTCGCCGCAGGAAAAGGACAAGCCGAACAGCACGACGATGAACGGATCGCCGGGCATCGTCGCGCCGGAGACGATGGGCGTGAAGATGGAGCCCGCGGAGGCCGAGCCCTACTCGATGTCAGGCGGCAGCGGCATCGTCGCCAGCATCGACTCCCACAACGGCGTTAACCTCGTCAGCCCCGAGCAGGAGGAGCTCATCAACAGGCTCTGCTACTTCCAGGACACGTACGAGCAACCCAACGAGGAGGACATCAAAAAGATCACGGTAAAAAATCTCATCGGGCCCACTTAGCTGCTGCTTTTTTTACTCTTGAGTCATCCTTTGCTCTCGGCTGAGTCACTCGCCTTTATATAGTTTTTAGCAATGCTCCGCGCAAAAAATTACTATTATCGTTAATCCGTAAAACATTTTCCCCTCCCCTTTAGGACACGTCGACCGAGAACGAGGACCCGAGCGACGAGAAGTTCAGGCACATAACCGAGATAACGATACTGACCGTCCAGCTGACGGTCGAGTTCGCCAAGAGGTTACCGGGCTTCGACGAGCTCCGGCACGAGGACAAGATCGTCCTGCTGAAGGCCTGCTCGAGCGAGGTCATGATACTGAGGATGGCGCGCAAATACGACTACCAGACGGACAGCATCATATTCGCCAACAATCAGCCGTACTCGCGAGACAGCTACAGACTGGCCGGCATCGGCAACATCATCGACGACCTCCTATACTTCGGCCGGCTCATGTACTCCATGAAGGTCAATAACGCCGAGTACGCCCTCCTCACGGCGATCGTTATATTTTCAGGTGAGCGCTTCTTCATTTATACATTGTCAATTTTGGGAAAAGGTCTAACGTCCCGCTTTGCGCTTTTATTTAATACAGAGAGGCCGAACGTGACAGAGGTCTGGAAGGTCGAGAAGATCCAGGAGATCTACTTGGACGCCCTGAAGGCCTACGTGGAGAGCAGGCGGAAGCCGAAGGCACGGACGATGTTCGCGAAGCTGCTCTCCGTTCTGACCGAGCTGCGGACCCTCGGCAACCAGAACAGCGAGACCTGCTCGACCCTCAGGCTGAAGAACAAGAGGCTGCCGCCGTTCCTCGCTGAGATCTGGGACGTGGCGTCCTAGTCGCCCAGCGCCAACGAGAACAATTATTGCGGGAGAAAGCCAGCGGGAACGACGAGCGCCGGCGCGAGAAGAAGCTGCTGCTCCTCCGTGGAGGACAACAACGTCGTCATCGTCATCGTCATCCTCGTCGCCCCCGTCGTCGTCGTCGTCGTCGTCGTCGCGCGTGACTTTTGTACTAGTGCACCACTATGCCACTGCCTCGAGATCGTCCTCCTCGTCGAAGAACGTAGATCCCCCTCCCTTAACTTACCTCTTAGCCTAGAGCGACTACACCTCGGTCACTAACCGCTTCACTGTACACACATACACACACGTACACGGGAACCTCTCTCATTATTCTAGACACCGAGACACACACACACAGACAGACATTGCTGCTTCGTCCAGTCAAGAAGCCCGAAGGATATTTTTTCGACACCGATGCAGCAGCGGTACGCGAGAGTGAGATATGCTTATCTGCGAAAGGACGTTTAAGGCAGTGGCGAAGGCACCCAGGCTGTGATACGTAGAGACAGTACAGAGACTATATAAGGAACTACCTACACTTATATATTATGAAAACAAATTATATATATATATATATAAATATATATATGAATCTATATTATACATATAAAAGAAAAGAATTATCCTGGAAAAAAGGATAATCCCTGATATCGATACATAAGTGTAATGTATTGGTGTAAGGCATACGTAGTGCGGATGCGAGTGCGGAGCGAGAGTGCGAGAGAGCGAACGAGTGCGAATGAGAGCGAGAAAAAAAATATACGCCTGTCGGCGATGCGTGCGATGCGTGTTTCAGAGACTGCGAGCACTTTGAAAGGCACTGTTGAGCAGCTGCCTCGGGTGTAAGTCACGAAAAAATGAGCGCGATTATACGATATATAATGCATAATGAATACGATAGAGTCTATATCACACACATAGCATAATAATATATTGCTAGCATGTACGTTGTTTATATGAGGGTGGCGAAAGTTGAGGAAGGGATACGTGGAAGAAAGTTGATGATGATGGGAATCGCGTGCTTGCGGAAATAACACAAATCGTTGAGGAACAAATAACGAGGTTTGCCGGAGAGATGCATCTGCTGATCTGGAAAACGGAGGGAGGGAGAATAACGTAGGTAGTAGTCAGTCAGCTTAGAATAGGTGACCGAGTTCAAGTGCAAAGCCCTGTGCCTTCAGCAGCGGACATCGGCTCACCGACAAAACGAAAAAAATAAAATATGAAAATTTAACCGTCCGTTTTAATTTTGTAATAAAATCAACAAAAGCGTAAAATATTGTAAAAATCTGAGATGAAGCTCATAAGATAACGTTTATTATTAGGGAGACGGGGGGAAGAGCGAAAGACGAAGGTAGCAATGGTAGACAAAGCAGTAGATGAGCAAGCGAGTATCAAGTGTACCTACAAAAGTGGCAAACGAGTGCGATTAATATTTCAGTATGGGAGGAACGGGCGATGGGGTCGCACGCAATTTTCAATGCAATCCGTAGCGCATGAAGAGTGTGCATGCTTTTGAGGATCAAGTGTTATATCAAGTGGGATTCTTAATCGACGCAATATGCTAGCGTATTTTACAAAAGAAAATTATATTATAAACAAACGGAACATCGTAAAATCTGTACGAGACGACAACGATAGAGCAGAGAAACGACGGTGTCGTGGATTATTCGGTAGTAGAGCCCGGGGGATTCCGGGCGACGCAGCGAAGATCGTATATAATGCAAAACATGTGAACGTGCAACACTCATTCTTCTTCGACACACTGACATACGATATACACTTACACACCAAACACCGAGACGCGCTTAATCGAGCACACGATAAATTTTGAGAAAAAAATGTCGACATTCGAATGTGCGCGTAAACTATGTAAGATTTTCGATGTTGTAATTCTGTAATTCTATGCTGTTAAACTGATCTTACGGTTATATTCCAATAGTAAATACGATTTCTTACAGTTTCAAATCGAATATATACGGCTGTACGCTGACTACACGCTTGTGTAATTTTTCGTGTTCCACTGTGCAACTTTAAAAAGGCAAGACATTCAAACTTCCGGAGTCAATATTTCGGTTTTAGTCGTCTCTTTTGACGTGCGTAAGAAACAAAAATATGATAAATTATTCTTTTTTTAACTTCAAGGGACTAGAGGCGCAATATTTCGAACGAAAGAAATCGTATATTTAAAATAAGACTGCGTAAGCGTGTATTTGACTGCAAAAAAATATAAGCGCTTGGATTCTCAGTTGCGGCGAGGGCCTTTGGGGCGAAGCGAGTTTCCCCGAACGCCGGTGTTGAAATTTCGATGCATATATTGTCTTTAAGTAGTGCAAGAAAAGAAATTTTAAAATTAAGTCCGCGATAATGGACGCATGACTTTGCGATGAAAAGTAAACACAAATTAGAAAATTATTATAAAAAATACACGTCTTTTCACACACACACACATACACAGACACACACGTACTCACGACACATGATACATTCAAATTCACGCGCATCGTGCGACAATTGAAAGAAATGTCGACACAGAGATACAAGTGACAAAACACCGTTTCTTATAAACGTTATATAGTTACGTGTTATGTTATAATATAACATATAAGTGCGGCATGTCATTTTACATAGGATTTTTGCTACCGTCGCCGTTCGGCGGTCGGGATTCTCTCGAGCGATCATGTTCGATACAAAACTTAAAAAAAGATATATACATATATATTATATATATTAAAATAGCGAAACGCAAACATAAAACAATAGAGAAAAGAGTACTTTACCAGTGGAGCGCGAGGCGTTGCAAACTGCTCGAGAGATAGACAAACGAGGAGAGAAAGTAACAAAGTTGTAGACAACAGATTAAAAAAAAAAAAAAGAAATAATAGCCGTTTTAAGTCTAGATAGTCAACCTCCGAACGGCGGAGCAGCGGCGTACGTGCCGCTCCCGGCTTTTTTTGAAAAAGTAACGTTTAAAGATCGAGAATCCGATGAAAATATATAGCAAAAAGTAAACTAAACTACGTAACGCCACAAGGCAGACACTGCCACGCCGCGGAGTGAACGCGCGAGATAAACAAACAAAAAAATATATAAAAATATACCGCGAACGTCACTGTTCAAACGAGAGAGAAAGAGAGAATGAATCCTTCTCGTGCACACGAAGGGAAGGATCAAAAAATCACTTTAGCCGCGATGAAGATACAGATGGTATCGTTTCGGAGTGAGACCCAGACCTGTTTGTGAATCGGTTCGAAATGCGTGAAAGACGGAAAACGTGTATTGCAAAGACAAGAAACACTTCCGATTATAAGACACCACATTTAGCAAGCTGCGTCCACCGCTTCACTCGATGTTGCGTTCGTTTTGTTGAGCGAAGTGCCGTATGACGTTACGATACAAATTCGAAAAGAGTTATTAATAATATTATTATTACTTTTATTATTATTATTAATATTATTATTATTATTATTATTGAAATAATAGTTTTTTAAAAATGATTTTTCCGTTATGAATTGTACATTATCGATAATATATTTTATATTATTCTTTTACACTAGCCAAATTTATTTCATACTCGCTTTTTTACTAACAAACTATCCTTTCTAACACATTTTACCTTAAATTTTTAATACCTTTTATTGTACACACTCTTCATTTTTAACGAGCGAATATTGTTTTATGCTTGATGGTTGTTATCTTTACAGAGTCTTTTAATTAAATCTAAAATCAGTTTTACAAATTTTTTTTATTTCTTTTTTTATTAAATTCGGCGCATACGGAACTTTCTTAATAAGGCGAAAGCAGGCCCAATCCCTCTTTTCAACGACATTTCACAGTAAAAAGCCGTGGAACGGATTAATTAAAGGGCGAACAAAAAGCGTGATGTACAAACAAAAAGAAATAAAAGTGGAAGCGCCATTATCAACCCTAATACCGCCGCCGTCGCCGTCGTCGTCGTCTTCGTCTTTGTCGTTAACGCGCATACATCATAAGTACACAACATACCTCATGCATAAACGTTTCTATGTAAATACATTTCGCGTGTCACGTGCGTACCTGCCATTCCGCGCGCGCGAGGGCGGAACCTTGTTGTTTTTTTCCAATTTTTTTTTTTTCATCGTTTCCTACCTCTCGGATGGGGAACGTTTTTCGTGCACGTCGCTAAGCCAAGCTCGGTCGAGAGCCATTTTTCAGGACAAACAAAAGAAACAAAGTTTTTAAGTACAGAAACGCCGTAGAAAAAAAAATAATAACGAATGTATACTAGATAAGGGACGGTATGCGATAGTGTTGCGAAGCTTTGGTGATTTCTAGATAAGGAATATATATATATATATATATATATATGACATCTCTCGCGATATAACGTAACATTGCCTATTGTAGCTTTCCGCTCCACTAAGGAGCTTCTCACGCCAATACACACAATTACACACCGTACACTTACATTTACATAAGGACTTTGTAATATTAAGAAGATACACTTAAGCCTCGTAAATAAACGACGAACGCTCTGTTTTCGTTTCCAGAGTGGACGAGAGTAAAAAATCGATCGATCGTTGATTTCGAAACTTCGTTTTTGTCGCTCTTGCAATCATTTAACCCCTCGTAGAGAAAAATGTACCGTCGATTCGTTGCAATCTAAGACTTTATTAACTGTATTTTCTTGTTATTAACAGAGCTTGCGTCGATGCGCTCATTTGTAACATTAGGAGCGGCTCGAAAAGTATGTAAAAAACATTACTAAGCTTGTAAAATTTTACTTAAGGTACGTAAAAATTGTACTCGTGTAAGTGCGTTCGCTCATTTCTCCGCGGCGCTCGTAATAATCAGGAAAAAAAAAATGTAAAGCATAAACGTCGCTGTCATCGCTTGTAAAACGAAATTGCGCAGCGAGCTTGACGGCTCAATCAACCTTCTTCGTTTTCGTTTGCACCTCATTTTCCATTAGAGTTACAAAGATGACGAGAAAAATCGCCGTGCAATAAAGTAGAGACGTCGAATCTCCGTATTCTACTGAAATGTGATAGCTAAATTAACTTAAAGAAAAAAGGGCTCTCGTCGATCGATCGCGTAGAGATTTTCGTGTCGCTCGCAGCGATTTAAGGAGGATAAAAAGAGCCAACAAAGAAATGTCAAATGAGTGAGAGAGCCCCCTATTAATTACATTGATATGTAGACTTTTCTCGCGGACCGTCGACGGCAGGTCGCCCTTACTTCACCGTAGCTTCGCTCCCCTCTGTGTCCACATAATTCTGTCGTTTCGCGCGCCCTCAGAGATAAAGCACCGTGATATGAAAATTATAAAAAGTAACAAAAATCTAATAAATATTCATTGCCTCTACACGCGTACAAAATAAAAACGAGCCTCCTCTCGACGGGGCGGGGAAGCGAGAGGAGGTAGGAGAGAGAAAGAATCAATTAGCAAACGAACTACAAAGAATAAACGCAATTCTACGTTCACGAACACTGCCAGGGGCGTTATCGAAACGTTTCGACGTCGATTTCTTTCTTCTTTTCGTTGACTCTCCCGCATTTTTAGGAGACGATACACCTTTTACCGAAAGAACAAACCACGACAATGCAGTGTCGCGAGAGGCTCGAGTTTCATCCAGAAATCTTTTACCTGCCCGGTGATCGAGAGACAGGAAGCGCGCGCGATTGTTCAAAGATACTGCCAAGCGTAGAGATCGACTCTTCGTCTGTATTATTTTTCCTTTTTCTAACGAAAAAAACTATCGAGCGAAAACAGAAAATCGCCAAAAAAAATGTCAAAAAAAAAAACAAAAATAAATAAATAAATACACGAAACATAGCCGAGAAAAATACTCCGTCAGTTCGCTTCTAATATTCTCAGAGAAAATTCTTCGAGACCTGCCGTCAACGCGTTGAGATTTTCACCCTCTTTCCTTGCATTCGACAACCCAAAGGGCGGCTTGAGGCGAAAGTTTATTTGCGACTCGTCGAACGTAAATTCGGCGAGAGACACTGAGAGACACACATAAAACACGTACATACACGCATCATCCTCTCGTGTATATACGACACATATATTATGATTATTATTAATATTATTGTTATTATTAATGCATCATTATTATTATAAAATATTAATTAATAATTAATTAAATTACGATTAATTAAAAGCGCGGGAGAAAGCGCCGCTTCTCCATGATTCAATGAAAGCGTAGCGTCTTGTAAATTATTACCCAATTGCTAAGGTTTCAAGCGTATATTAAACGAAGCGATGTACTACTTGCGGTTTTTCCTCTCCTCGTTTTCGGGCCGCGAGGAAAAATCGAGGAGAGCGAGGCGAGAGTCCGTTAAAAAGTATAGGCAAGTGTAATTTCTTTAATTTCGAAAAGCAGAGCGGCGCTTTTCGCGGTACGATTCGATTTGGGGGAGAGCGGATTTTACGATTGGTGCTTTGGAATAAATTAGACTGAATTTTATTGTTGTACGTTTTAATCGAGTGAGTTTAAATTAAAGATTAGGAAATCGCGTAACGTTTAAAGAGAAAAAAAAATAAAAAATTCCGCGGAAAATTTACCCCCGCTCTAGAACGAATTGGTATTCGAGCATTATTTCTTATTCGGACGAGAACGTACGTTTTTTATAGCGAGCGCGAAACGTTTAGGCGCGACCTTTGTATTCGTAGTTTATTATCGCTTGCGTGAGTCGATGGTTTTTTTCTCGATGGTAATGTAATTCAGAAAATGGACTGTAAAACGTTACTCAGCAATAACGAATCGTTGTTTTTTTTTTTTAAATTTCGCCCCTTTTTTTTTTAATTTACCTTTACGCTGGTCGTTCTTATCTACTGCCACTGGAGAAACTTTATTTTCCCTTTTTTTAGCAATTTTTGTACAGATCGTCAGTTGCTGTATTCTTTTGTATTTTAAATGAAAACGTTGCATAAGTTCTAAGCTCATTGACACTTTACTTAAAGCAATCGCCTGCTTTTAACGACGAAAAACCATTGACGTTAATATACGTTATAACGCGCGTAAATTAACCAATTATATTCGTAGCGAGAAAATGTACATATACTCTTTACGTATGTACGCCTATCCTTTGACAAAGACATAAAAAAAAAAAAAAACAAGCACGCAGACACACATGCCTATACGTTTTTAATTAGCCCACGGAGGACGAAAACAATCGTGCGAAAGTGGGAAAGAGCGAATGAAACCTGACGATATATAAGCCAGACTCTAATGTAATACACCAATACGAGAAAAAGAAACCACATCATCATCCGGCGCATATTTGTATTTCTACGTTACACGCAGGATCGATATTATCGCTATAGTTTCGAGAAACGAGTGCGAGCCAAAGAAAGGCCGCATCAACAAATATTATATTCTAACGATTATTAATGAAAAAAAAAAAAAAATATGATTAATATAACGCAGTAATTGTAACTAAAAGGTCCTTGCGGTGAGGCGATAGGCGTTGATTTCTTATATTGAGAGAGATGTAGAAGGCATAGAAAGTTTCACGAGCAATGTACAACTGCGCGAAGCCATTGTTTTCAGGCGGACCGCCTCCGCGCTCCTCCTCGCAGCTAAAAAACAAAAAAAAAAAAGAAAAACCTAGTAAAAAAGCTCAGTATTGAACGGAGAAAATTTTTATTTTTTTATTTTTGCTTTATCAATCCTTTCGTCGGGAGAGAGATCTTTTGCGAGGACGAGCGCCGAGGCGAAAAGTCGCGAGGAGGTTTGTAACGCTAAAATAGACTGACGACCGAGCGATGCGACGCGTACACTGTTTTAATTCTCTCCCAGCTCCCCGAGACATGTAAAGCAGCCGCTCGACGAATCGACGCCGGCGAACGCAAAGCCGAGAGAGAAGCAATCTGTTCCTGCTCGCCGGCGGCGAGTCGATGCGAGTCGCTGCGCAGGCAGAATCCGATAGATTGTCCCTCGATATCCTACCCCCACAGATGAAAAATTATATGAGGAAACAGGAAGCACGAGACAGTTGTTTAAAACGTTTGCCAGTCTACACAAGCACTTGTACACAAACTCGATGAGGTCCAAAAAGTTTCACTTGTTGAACGGTAGAATCTTGAGAAAAAAAGTATTATTATTTTGATAAACTGAGAGAGGACAAATTAAACTGCAATTATAAAGGGAAAATTGTAAATTTTTAAAGTTGATAGATATTTATTTTAGAAAAAAAATAATGAAGAGGATAATATTGAAAGATATCGAGGCGCTACTTAATGAAATCTTTGTGGACGTTGTCGATTTTGCCGGTGCCCAGGTTGTATGTACATAATAATAATAAAGATGAATAATAAACTAAAAAAAAAAAAAAACCGAGTCGAAGGATGATACAAAAAAGCGTCGAGGTAATTTGAGCGTAAGAGAAAGTCGACAAAACCATGTAAATAGCGAATAGTTTGAATAAAAGGAGAGTGAGAGCGAGTGTATGTAAAAGAGAGAGAGAAGGAGGATGAAGAGAGGAGTTGAAAAAAAAAATCTATGTATACATAGACGTACAATAAGGGGAGACGAGTCTTTTTCTTTATATATGAAATATATAAACAGAAGGGAGAAAAATAATAAAGTTTTTGCTGCCGCTCGTCGCTGGAATAATTTCGACAGAAAATAAGCCTAAAGCACCCGAAATCTACTCCGTGGCGTCCGAGTCGCAAACCGAACAAAGAAATATATTAAATGGCCCTCTCTTTTTTGTTTCCCCTCGATTAACGAATACAAAAGGCCCTCCTTTCCCTCTTTTTTGCACGTGTCTGTACATAAAACAATGTTGAAAGCAAAGAGGAAGAAGTCGTGTAGAGGTCGAACCTGAAGAAAAGAAGAATAAGAAGGATGCAGGAAATCGTCGCCAGTATATAGAGAAAACAAAAAAAAAGAAACTAAGCACCGACATTGCGTGTCTGTATTTTCGATCCGTTCGTTCGATTCTCCCCCTTCTGTTTCTTCTTCCTTCTCTTAGTCGACGCGATTAGTTACTATAAATTAATAATTGTTATCGCTTATTAATTATTATTAATTATTATTATTGACTATTACTATTATTACCAATTATAACATGATTGTATTATTGTATATTACCGATTGATTAGTTGTCTCCCGTTGAATCGTGCAATATGTACAAAAATCGAAACCAGAGAAGCGAGAGAGCGAGAGAGAGAGAGAGATGGAGAGAAAACGAGTCGATGGTCTCGATAAAAACCGCAGATAAATTGTAAGCGCGAGACGATCGGTTCGGAAGTTTTGCGAGGGTAGACGGGAGAGTGATGTGTGAGGGAAGGAAGGAAGGAGATCGGAAGTAAATTGCGCGCGAGAGCGAGAGAGAGAGAGAGAGAGAGAGAGAGAGATGGATGAGAGAGTGGGAAGCGAGCCTTCTGTCTGTTGTATAGTACTTTTATTTCCACCTTTTTTTACATAAAAACAAGCAAGATCGGCATGGACCATGCTAATGTATGGATGATATGTTCCAATACTAGAGTAAATCTCTCAACAAACGCATAACATCGGTCTCATTTATTTATCCAGACCCCTTCCAGATCCCTGCCGGTGTACATACTGTGTATGTGTGTGTGTGCGTGTGTGTGTATGTGTACATGTGTGTGTGTTTGTGTGTCCGGGTGGGTTTTAAACGATAGACAGCGAACATCTAGGCGATAACGAATCGAGGCGGGGGTCGCTTTGAGCGGCCGAGCCTCGCGGGTGATAATTCCATTGGTGGTCGGTGGTCGTGGTGGCTCCTTGGGGGGTGGCGGGAGCGCCCCGTGGGATTAAGATTTTCTGCGCGAATGGGAGTGACGACGGGTATACAAAGCTTCAATTTCTTCCTCCTCTGGTGCTCCTCTTTGTTTTTTTTTGATTTAGCAGCTTGCGTCGGATATTCACGGCGAATACGAGAAAGTTGGAGCTTCTTTGGCACGTCTTGGAAATTCCCGGAGAGGCTTCCTCGAGCCCCGACTACCTGCAATCATTCGTTTGTTCTTACATTCCGTATTATCAGTTTTAAAAAAGAAGGGATAAAAGCACACCGACCAGACGTTGCACTTGTGCGTCGGGTTCATAGCCGAGCCCTTGGGACAGTTGTAGGCCCTGGCAAAGTCCTCGCTGTTGGACAGCGGTCCCAGCACTCTGACGGGGCCCGGCGAGTGGACGCTGCTGCGGATCTTGGTCAGGGCGTCCTCCGGACGCATCGAGCCGCACCAGATCTGCGCGTAGTTCAGGAAGAAGAGCTGGTCGTGGGTCAGGTTCACGCCGGGCAGCAGCGGCTCCTCGCCGTGAGACGCCACCCATTTTTTGTAGGCCTGGTTTTTTGTTTTATATTGAAACGCGATTATTTTTCTTTCGATTAATTTTGCTGAACAATTTTAAAGACTGCTTAATGTAGTGATTTTAGATAATACACTGATAGAAAAAAAAGAGTAAAAATTAATATTTTATGATATGAGAAGGAAGATAAAAACATTTACTATATAAATAGTAAATATTGCAATCGAAAATTATAGATATGAGAAGAAAAATAATAATATTTGCTATATATGAATATTAAATATTAAAATCGAAAATTGAAGTTAATTCAAAACATGTAATAAATATTCTTATTTTTCTTCTTATATCTGAAATAACGATAAAAAATTGTAATTTTTACTGTTTTATTTCTCTCAGTGTATGAAGGATTTGATAAAAATTAGTTTTATTTGGCAGCATTTGGCAGTGCTTGACAGTGTTTCTCAAAGTTTGCAGCAAAGAATGGCTTTCACAAAAAAAAAAGGAATATTATACGAAAATATTAGTATTTTCTAAATCTTGTAATAAACGCCATTGAACATTGCCAATACTATGCAGAAAACTGCGAAATATTGTTAATCATTGCCAAGGTATATACTATAAACATTAATAAACATTGCCAAACAATGCGAAATGCTGTCATATGCTTCTAAATACTGCTGATACTTGATTTTAATTATCGATCTCCCAAAAAAACGTATATTTGCCAAATCTTGCTAAAGCCTGCTAAACTTGTATCAACACTGTTAGTTTGACAGTGTTATTCAGTGTTTTGTCAAAAATTGCTAAAATTTTTACAACGTTTGGCAACTCTTCCATATTTCAACCAGGGAAGTATTTAAATTTTCAGTTTGCCTCGTCGTTAACGAATACCGTATACGAATAATCTTCGATAAGCATTAATCCGATAATCCCCGAGACGTGTCTCCGAATTCGTTACAAAGCACCTCAAAATCCCGCGTCTCTCTCTCTCTCACCCGGAAGGACTGCTTGAGGCCGCCGTTGTCGGCGATGTTCTCCCCCTGGGTCATCCTGCCGTTGACGTAGAGGTCGACCTCCTGTACCTTGTACCTCGAGTACTGGTCGACGATGCACTGGGCCCGCTCGCGGAACGCCTGGATCGTCGCGTTGTTCCACCACTGCATCATGTTGCCGTCCTTGTCGAACTGGCGGCCCTTGTCGTCGAAGCCGTGGGTGATCTCGTGGCCGATCACCACGCCGATGCCCCCGTAGTTCAGCGACTTCGGGAAGTGCTGGGAGTAGAACAGCGGCTGCAGGATGCCGGCTGGGAACACTGGCAGAGGGGGAAGGACTCTTTTTGAAATTTTTTCTTTAGAGACTAGGAACGATTTTCGGTTTACTTTCGGGGTTTATCACCGCGCGGTGTGCCTTTTTTAAATCTCGTTTATGGGATCGATGTTATTGTTATTATTATTAATTTATTACGCGGAGGGTAATTGCGACAGATTAATTTTCACTGCTACGCGGGGCATAATATGCCGTTAAATCGAAATTTATGGCCCACCGGCACTGCTTCGCAAATCCGAAGTGAAATTACGCGAGTGATTTATCTGCGGGGTATAAAATTATTTTGGAAAAATATTCTTAGGCAACGTAATTTTTACGGGCGGCTCTTGCTGGAGAAAAAAAAGCGCGGAGAAATAGAACGGTAAATCACTCTGAATATAGCCGTATTCGGTTTGAGGAAAAATTTTTATGCCTCCGCGGTAATTCCTATTAATATATTCGGTACTTGCTTGTAAGCTTTTCATCGCGCTCGTCGGTTTCCAGTTTTGAAACTGATCTGCAGCAGGAAAACTTTGCTGGTTCATTTAAAAAACTGATTTACACGAAAAAAAAAAAATAAGAAGAAATAAACTTGTTAAAAATCTATTATCGCCCGGAAAACCGTTCGGATATAAGATCTGCGATGCGATTCGCAGGTGTTGCAATACCTTCCGTCTTACTTACCGATATCGTTCTTATTCGGATTGTAGAAGGCATTGACAACCGCCGGCTCCGTCGACCATTTGTCTTTGTCCACTGGTTGTCGCAGCTTTTTCAAGTTATGATAAGCGTCGTATTTCAGCACGGCGAATATGTTCTCGAGGAATCGATCTTCCGTTATTGTGAGCTAAGACACGTCAAATGCACAAATTTTCCGTTCAGAATTCTTTGAATTCTTCGAAACTTTCCTCATCTATTAATTTCCGAAAGTACGATATTAAAAAAAGAAGGGCAACAATCATACCATGATGTACTCGTTGCTGAGCTCGACCGGGTCCTTGAGGAACTCCGGGTAGCCGATGCGCTCGTTCATGGAGTCGGCCTTGCTCTTGGCGACGGCCCTCGTCTCGTCGTCCATCCAGTCGTTCTCGGCGAGTAGCTCGTTGAAGGCCTCGCGCAGCGTGTGAATCATCTCCAGCGCCGTCTCCTACCGAGCGAACGTAACGAGAGATTATTTCGGCGACGATTTTGCGGCTCTTATACGTCGTACTGTTTTATGGTTTTGTTTGATTTCTCGGAAAATATGTTTTAAACAATTGGCCAAATTTTTTAATCAAAAACGTTGTTAAAAACGCCACTGTTTTGATAAAAAAATTGGTCAAACATTGGCCAAAGTGAAAAAAATAGTAAAATGCTGTAAATAATAAAATTTAATAAAAGTATTCAATTATTTTTAAAGAATTCTCTACTTAAACTGATTTTTAGTTTAAATAATTTTTAAAAATTGAACAAATTAAATGTATAGAATAATTATTACATTATTTATATTTTTCAATTTTAATAATAAATTTAAATTGTTAATTAAATGTTTTAATCCGTAAACTTTTGAATTTAAATAATAAATTTAAAGATGCTTAAATATTAAATATAAAATTTTAGTTTAAATTCTTATTAATCCACCACATTTATTTTTCATCAGTTTTTGACCAATATTTCACCAAAATACTTGTCCAGAAAAAAAAATTGATGAATTATTGGTGAACTGGCAAAAAAAAAAACTGGTGAAACTTCCCACAGGGAGATAACTGCTACATTAGTTATTACTTCCGAGTCGCCGTTTATTTTACAGAGTAGAGTAACTCAACAACTTCGCGTCGAACCTTGCTCTCGTGATTGAAGTTCTCGCGGATGAAAAGGGCGCCGACGGCCATGCCGAGCTTCTTGTTGGTCCACTCGACGCAGCGCGACCAGCGCACCCGCTCGCTCAGGATGCCCAGCAGGATCTTGCGGAACTCGAGCCGCTTCTGCTGGTACTCGTCGATCATGTGGGGCATTATCGACATCACCAGCCGCCAGAGGATGTAGTTGTGCAGCGTTCTGAGGGACGGGGGGAGTGGTTAATTTTTTTTTTATTTGGCTGTTTTTTTTTTTTTTCGAGGTGACTGTTTGGTATTTTGTAATATTCGACGGAGTGTGTTTTTGTTTGCGGTTCTGGGGCTAATTGGGATTAGACATGCGAGCGTAGGGCTGTTATTGCGTACTGAAGAGAGAAATGTATTTTTATGAAATACATTTTTTAATGAACGAAGTTTTATTCGACGAATATTTTTATTTCTTGTTATTTAAATGAAACTTTTGATAAAATGAAGTTTTTTTATTAAATAACAAATGAACGCGTTCCACGCAAAGTTTTAATTAAGTTCGAATTGCATTTTCGCATTAAACATTGGAAACTCTTTAATTTATTACTGTCAACTTTGATAAAGCTTACAGCGAGCCGAAGTTTAAGCAGATTAATAAAATTCGCAAACTCGTCAAGTTTAAATACTTTGAAAATTTGCGAATACAACGCACCGTTAATTAGTTTACAGAACGTGCATCGGTAATTCAAAAAAAAAAAAAAAAAAATTCATTTTACGCTTCGAGGAAAAGCTCCGACAAATAATTATATGAAAATCAGATGCAAATTCGTCTGATTAATTAATCGTCTGAATTATGTCAACGACACAAAAACGAATTTTCGCGAAATGGATAATTAAATATATAATAATAATAATATAATTAGCTTTCATTCAACGGATATCGATACTTTCCGAAAAAATTCATTCTCTAATAAGCTGGAAAATTTTTAATTATCTTTGTAGTTTATAATGCACGCGTCGAAATAATTAACACGCGACTTAAAGTAATTATAAACACACCGAGAGAAAAAAAAGAGTACAAATTACTATTCTGTATCATAACTTAAGATATGAGAAGAAGAAAAAAAGATTTTTACTAAACTGAATAGTAAATATTAAAGTCGAAAATTGTAAATACGAGAAGAAAAATAATACTTACTATTCACGAATAGTAAATATTATTTTTTGACTTTAATATGTACTATTCACATAGTAAAAATCTTTTTTTTTTCTTCTCATATCTCAAGTTACGAATCAGAATAGTAATTTTTACTCCTTTTTTTCTCTCAGTGCATAAAATTAAAATAAAAATGCTCTATGATGAAAAGACGTTCTGGAAGCAATTAGAATCTACAAAGAAAACGGGAGCTTCATAATTCGCAGTAGAAATTCGCGAGAAAACGAAGTTCCCAGTTTTAAATTACTTTTTAATTCAAGCTACAAGAATCATCAAGAAGTTTACAACTTCCCAATCCAACCCAATCTTCAGCTCACCTCCTCGGCGTCCTCTCGATAATGCGTCCCATCTGCTCGAAGTACGGCATCGCGTAAGCGACGAGCGGCTCCTCGTCCGTGATCGTCGGGGCGAGGAACTTCTCCAGGTAGATCCGCCACTGGACCTGCGGCACCTTCTGCTGCAGCTCGCGGAGAGTCAGCCGCCGGTAGATCGACGAGGTGTCGTGCCGGTCCGCCTCCGGTAGGGACGCCTGAGGGGTCGGTTTTTTTGAGGCTTCTTTGTTTAAAGGGGGTGGAGTTTAATATAAGCGCGGAGGGGGAGTTGCAAGGATGTAAAGAGTTAACTCGTGAGTGGTTTTTTTTTCTTTTTAGATTTCTATAGGTTTGGGACGCGGGTCAAAGGCGAGATTGAAGGTTTACCTGGCGAAAAGCTACGAGTGAAAAAGCGTGTAAGGGGTAGTTGCTTCAAAGATAAAGTTTACTTAGAAATGTCGGGGGTTGCTTATTTTTAATCGGATTTTGTAACTTTGAAGAAGCTCTCGCTTGAAAGTATTTATGCGGAAGATTTCAAAAATAATTAACGAGAAAAATAAGTTTAGTTACAGTGCAATTAGAAAATATTTTTTTCGCAAGGCAATAATAACCCGAAGTAGATAGCCCGAGTTTGGTAAGACACACTTCCTCACAAATAATTCCAAGGACGCTTCCAAAACAAAAGTGCAATATATCCCGCAAACTGAAATTAATTCAAAGCCAAAAAAAAGCTCCCGCCTCCCCCGGGAACTTTTTTCCGTACATTGGCGAGCTCCTTCTCCAGCGCGATGACCTTCTCGAACTCCTCGGAGGCGTTTTTCGGGTCGGCGCCGAGCAGCACCGCGACGTTGGTCATGTAGCGGTGGTAGGCAGCCAGCTGGACCTCGCTGTTGTTCTTCAGATAGTAATCACGGCTGGGCAGCGCCAGCTGCATCTGGTCGAGCTGCGAGAGAGCGGCAATGCAAGTAACGAGAGGTGAGTTTTCAGACGCAACTTTTTTCATTAGAAACTTTTCCTTCGGATTGCAAATTTTTTTTTTTTTTTTTTGTTTTATTTACGCTTTTTTTGTCGATTTTCAACCTCCGCGCCCTTTTTTACGACTTCCGCGCCCGGGAACTAATTCTCCGATCTTCGGGATTAATTGAAAAAGTTATACTTCTGTTACATTTAATTAAATTTTCCAATTTTTTAAAGCTAATTCTATAAATCGTTAAAACTGTATCAAACAGAACTCCTTAGTGTTACTCAAAATCACTACTAGAACCGAGATCCAAAAAAAAAAAGTAACGCATAAAAAAGGCCCGGTAAAGAAAAAGCCCTAGTCTCTGGCTAAGGTCTTACTTTGCCGGCGCACCTGGAGGATGTTGGCGGAGGAGTTCTTGTCGTCGGGTCCAACCCACTGCTCGAGCAGGACGCCCTCGTTGAACTCGCCGCGCAGGCTGCCGAGCAGCTCCTCGACCGGGTAGCTCGGCTCCCGCCAGTTATCGCCCTCGACGGCCGGCCAGCCGCCGAGCTCGGAGAGGCGGCGGCGCAGCGGACTGTCGCCGATCTCGCGGATTTTCGCTGAGGGCAGAGCGCAGAATGATCGGGGCGAGGTTAGTCGGTGGGGATCGAAGGGCGGCTGGGAGGGCTTACGAGCTGCTGGCTGTTTGAGGCGGGGAGGAAGGGGGCGAAAATTTTTCGAAATTGCATATAGAAAAAAAGAAAATGAAAGCTGAGGGAATCGAGCTTTATAGGAAACGGCGTCGACCTGTAAGGACTTCGAGGGAAAGTTCGACGAGTCACCTGGGTACGTCGACGAGTATTGGCTGGTATAAATTCATTATTTATTATCAGTCTCGTAATTACCGGGATTAAACGCAGAAATTGCGTTGCGAGAAGCGCCTCCTCGAAGCCTTTTCGCAAAGTTATAATTAGATAGGCGGCCAGTATGATTAATATGCAAATTGCAAACGCGAATAGGACCTTTTTTTGAAGGTATTTTTAATTTTTTTTGTAACGCTTTTTCTCTAGATTATTTGTGAATTATTATAAATTGATGAATATTAAAATCCTGCAGTTATATTGAAATTATTAAACTTTAAAATAAAAAAAAGCGGCACTTATACGTTTCTAGGCAATTATAAATTTTAGCGCAAGTGATTACAATTAATGATAATTATTATTGTGTCTCTAAGCCGTAAAAATTTATGCGAAATTCGCTTTAACGACGTAATTAACCATCGCTGAATATCATTTTATTACACACTAAACTTGTGTACTAAACTGAAATGTGCATTTGAGTATATTAAACGGTTTAACGAGCTGCGTAAAAGCTTGGCGCATAACCTGATGCCAATGAAAATTCAATTATTCAAATTTGATTAATACCGAATAAACGAGAAGCGGGCGGTATTTTCCCTCGAAAACTCGAGCTCGCTTTCAAAACTGTACTTTCGCCAAACGGCTTTTCCGAAGTCCGCGTTAACCGTGAACATTTAAAAAAACGTTCCTTCTCGCAAAGTTTTCAAGAAGCATCGTAACGCGAGGGAACTTATACTTTTCGAGCGAAGGTCAACTCGGGAATAACATTCGGCTGGAGGCGCCGTAAAACGAATGGCGGATCCGCGCGCGAATTCCTGCAAGTAGATGCATTCCGAGTCTAGTCAGACGCGGCGAGTCGCGGTCCATTTTCTCCGCGAAACGTAAACACTTTGCTTATCCCCCCCTTTATTCGCGCCGAGGATCGCTTTGCGCTCGAGAAGCGCATCTTTGCGTCTCTGAGCAGGAGGCGAGACTTTGGTCTCAAAGATTGTCACGTTTTTACTTGAAGTGCGTCTTTAACTGGTTTTCGTGCTCGCGAGTGGGTCTGTTGTGCTGCGCGTTTTGTCGCGAGTTTTAGGCAGTTTGAATAAAGCTCAATTCAAAGTGGATCGTCGTCAAGATTAAAACGTTTTTACGGAATTTCGGAGTAAATTATTCAAAGGTAAAAGGAAACCTGTTTAAAATTTATTTAAAATATAAATTTGTTGCTTTTACTCTCGTTTGAAAATCAATCTTCAATGCTGCCCGAAAGTTCTCTTGAATTCGAAATAAGTCTTTTTACTATCTCCGTCGCGTCATAAAAGTGTCTTTAGATTACTGTGTAATACCAACTAATTATTGCTTATTTCCATTTATTGCGGAGCTTGTTAGCTCGTACAATAGATGTGCACTGCACGGCTTGTTCCCATTGTTATAGGAACTGGCACTCTATGAGGCTTCATGCAAGATAAAGTTTCAGCCATTCACAAGTGCCAACTTTGTTTAAGTACGTTCTCGGTCTAATGTACGAGCACTTCTCCATTATGACACTGTAAAGCGCAAGGACACAAAAGATTGAAATTTTCGTAAAGAGCGAAATTGTTATGTGCTGTTAAAAAAAAAAAAAATAATAAATGCGGTTAATTTCCTTTTCGAAGCTTATTTAGATCCTGGTGCATCTAAGGGGGGTTCAACTTGCTATGTATTTACCGCTACCCAACGATGGCTGGAATATAGGGAAGCTCGGGGCAAATTGGACCCTTTAAAAGCTCGAGGCTGTTTGAAATTCATTATAAGTTTTAACAGTTTTACATCATAATAATCGATCGACATCAGTTTTATTCTTTTTATTTTTTTTTTTTTCTTTTTTTTGATTCTTGATTTAAAATTTATGTTATCTAGATTCACTAAAATCCCAATCGCACCCACCTTAGCCTCTCAATAAAATAAGAAAAAAAAGCCCACCTTTCTCCGAGCTCTCCCAAACCAAGCCTCCCCCAATAAACTACCCCACGAAATCCAGCCAATACAATACGCGGGAAAAGCCCTCAAAGCCCCCTCGGCGCCGCCGCGCGTCGCGCCGCCAATACGTGTCGTTCGTTGTACCCACGGATGTCCATGCAGGACTTGTAGAACAGCTTGGCCTTGAGGGTGGCGTTGTTGTCGTTGCGGTCGGGCGGCTCCTCGAGCAGGCCCTTGAGTACGACCTGCAGCTGGTCGGCCATCACCTCGAACGTCGAGACCGAGCTACGGTCCTCCGGTATCACGTGGAGCCGGTTCCACGTGCCGCAGGCGTACTGGAAGAAATCGGCGCACGGCGCCGCCGTGCGGTCCATCGCCGAGAGCAGGCTGGCGGCTGTTTTTTTTAAAATGAGGATAAAGGCCCGGTTTGTTGGACGATTTACGCGGGACGCCAGATAGGTGACGTTTTGTTTTAAATGATTCGTAATGAGTACAAATGGTATTATTGTGCAGTGAGAGAAAAAAGAGTAAAAATTACTATTTTGTATTGTTGTTTCAGATATGAGAAGAAAAATAATAATTTTTACTATCTGAATAGTAAATATTAAAATCGAAAATTCTAGTTACTTCAAAACATATAGTAAATATTTTTATTTTTCTTCTTATATCTGAGATAACGGTAAAAAAATAGTAAATTTTACTCTTTTTTTTCTCTCAGTGTGAAAGGAAATGCTAGAAAGGTTTGGTGAACTTTTTTTCAAGCTAAATTCAAGAATTAACGAACGCGAGTTATAGTCAATTTTTAACATTCGCATAAGGTGCCTTACCTGTTCGAACACATTCCTCCGTTAAACAGACTTTAGGATCTGTAACATAAAAGTTATATCTTATTTTTTTAAACCTACACTGTTAGAAAACATCTGTTAGAAATTTAAAATAATGTATATTAAATTTCAAAAAATTTCAAAAAATTTTAATAATAAATTCGTAAATTTAATATATGGTTTTGTAAGAAAACTTCAAAACATTCTTAAATTATTCTTAAAATTAATGACATTTCTAACAGTATTAAATTAATACTGAAATCTAATATAAAACTTTTGTTTTTAACATCGATAAGATATACCGTTATTTTGGCAGATCATTATCTATAAGTAAATTACAGTCGTTGACGAGGAAAACCTATTTGTGTCAATTCGAGGAAATTAATTTCGTTAAATAATTGATTCGGTCTATCGCCCTCTCCGCCTCCGCGAAAATAGATTTGCCATCAAAACAGTTCTGCACTTAATCAAGCAAATAGATTTAATACACTCCATCACGGTAATGCGATTCCGCTTCTATCGCCAATAATAAAAGCGTACTTATCTCGCCCCATCCGCACTAAAACGAAATCAGATCTATCACTTCCAAATTTATTATACACGTCGGCTCTTATCGACGGTCTCTATTTTCGTAACAAACAGCGAAACCACGACTTTTTTCCGTTTTATCGAATTATATTAGTTTTATTCCGAGCTGAAGCCTCTCTTTTTGATCGTATAATTGCAAAAGCCAGGCAAATTGATCGGAGCGCGTAACGTTGATTTACAGAGTGCGTTCCGACGTCGCGATCTAATTTGCACTTCTCGCGTGTCGAACTTTAAACGGATTACCATTTCCGGTAATGGCGACACGTGTTTCTGGCCAAATTGATTGGAATTAAACCGGGCGCTCGAATTACACGGTTTTCCGGCGAAAATTTCGGGTGTCGAATTACGATTAAAAGGTAATTTAATTGATTATTTGAATTGTACGAGAGAAAACAAAGTTTGATGTTTCATTTTATATTTTAGAAAAAATGCTTTTTACAGCTTTTTTTCCTTAAATCGCATTATTGAAGATAAAATTAAGTAACAACAAGCGTGAAGAATTTTTTATCCGTCAATAAATAAAAATAAAAGAAAAAACTATATACAATTTCGAGAAAAGCCATCTCTAAAAGCACTCGAACCAATTAAGCGCGGCAACACGTGCCGTCCGCCTCGTCGCTAAAAAACATAATTATGCAATATCCCCCGACGCCCGTCGACAAAGAAAAACTCCAGAAAAAGCCTCGAATACATACAATCGAGCTCAGCAGCTCATCCCCGCCACTCGGCGGCGGCGCACAACAAGTGGCAAAATCGGGCGAATAAACACCGCCTGTCAGCTCTCGGCTTGAAGGACGCGCGTCGCATCGAGAGCGAATTGAAAGGTTTATTGAATTCCCGCGGACTGCCGCCGGCGGCGGCGATGGTTACGCAATTTTTGCCGAGACAATGCCGATTTCGAGGAAAAACGCCGCGGCCGAGAGAGCGTCACTCGGCTAAAGAGACGTGTATACGCGCCGCTGATGTGGGTTATTGTGCGTTCGGTTAACGAACAGCTGACGAGACACCGACCGGTTTTCGCGGGATGTAGGTCAGGTTGTCTTCTGCAGGGTCCCCGTATGGGGAGGAGAGTAAGTATACTTTGTACTCGCGATTTGGAATTTTGCAGAGTTTAAGATTCTTTTCTCTCTCGTCTGACAGTAAGAACTTGTACGAAGTTGCTTGGAAGTCGCGTGACTTCTAGAGAGTTTTGCGAGCGATCAAACTTTCTGGACAAACTGAGTGAAAGATATAGTTTAAACTTCGAGGGAGTTTCGAAAAAGGAAATTTGCGCCCGTTTAAGTCTCCTCGACGCTTCTCGGTTTTCTGTTACCCTGAAAATTTTGCATCAAAAGCGCGGAGCGCCAGTTTTTGCCTCCCGCGATAAACGTTTTAGTACACTTCGAGAAAAAAATATTTCAAAACTTTCGTCTCTCCCTCCGTAACATTTACGTAAACTCGGCAGTCTCAAAATCTCTATATCTGTCCGCGAAAAAGAAAAAGCAATTCAACCGAAGATTTTCAAACTATATCTATGTCAGCGACGCGAAGGCCGCGCGACGTTTGAGCGTTACATATCGAAAAATAAATCCAAAGCTGCCGTTCCGAATTAATTCAGCAGAACCGATCCGGCCGGATTCGTGTGTAAGAACTCGATAGCCTCGACTCCGTTACGTCTGCCGTCCCGAGGAGACGTGACTCCTCCGGACAATCAATCCCATAAAACTTCGGCTCCGCCGCGCGACGATCTCGCTTCGTTATCCCGTAAGCTTTCGCCTCTTCTCCGAAAAGTCGTCCGGGGTGGAAAATCAAATTGAATATACGTCTTTCGGCCAATGTATTACCCGTCGTCGAGTAGCGGCGCTCGAAGCGCGTCGCGCGCCTCTGCACTCAGCGTCACTTACGCCGACTAATAGAGAGATTTTAGTGCGCGGGAGAAGGGGGAGTTTTCTTTTTTTCGGAAAATTCGATTCGCCGCGAGGACGTCGCGAGCGAATTTTGCACGGGCCGAGTATTTTTTTTTTTTTTTGGCTCGAGGCGAAGTCGATTGCAAAACAATATATACACTCGGCATGTTATAGTTTCTAAAATGTTTCTAATTAGATGCTAATGAAAATCATGACGTCCGCGGACGTCAGAAGATCGAGATCGCGGATTGTTGATTTACGATTTCTTTTCTCCCCGTCTTAAATTTAAATGCAAATACGTGACATAATTCACGCGCATTGAGATTTTGTAATTTTGGCGTTTTAGGTTTGGCATCGGCGGAGGCATATAAGTCCAATCGTTAAACTATATAATTTACAAGAAAGACAAATAAAATATTAGACTCGATTTTTTTTCGATCTCCATGAGGAGAGTCTTACTTGTTCGAGTCACGGATTTTGTTGCAACTTCAGTTACTTGTAACTTTATAAATTAATTGCAGAGTATTCTGTAATAGAAAGCAATCTAAAACTGGGATGAGATTCAGACGCAATTTTAAACAAGTTTTATTATAAATCAGACAGATAATTAAAAAAACAGAATAGAACATTTGAAAAAAGGGAGCTCTAGAAATCCGTGACTCAAACAAGCTAGATTTTCCTTGTAAATAGAATTAATCAATGAACCTCCATTAAAACTAATAATATTGAATCAATAACAAATTTTTCATCGCAAAGATAACCAAACCTCCCAATATAATATAAAACCGTCGCCGCCAGCTAAATTCCGCGTCCCGCCTCTCCGTCCTCCTCGCCGTGAATTCGACGCGAAACTTGCCTCCGTCGTCCTAAATTTCCATCGCGGCAGCAACCTGTCCGCGCTCCCGAAGCGTCGCCGGGAGCACGTCAAGGATCCTCTCCCCGATCGGGTTTCTTTCCCCTCGAATTTCCCGGCCAACTTTAACGGCGGCCGAGTTTCGGCCCGCCCCGTTATAAACTCCCGCGAAACTTCGTTAGGCTTCCTCTCTCTCTCTCTCTCTCCTAACGTCCCGCGCGACGTATTAACTTTGACGACGGCACGCGTCGCCGTGTATTTTTCGAGCCAATCTCGGCGGGGAAATGGATTTCCGCGGTTACCGCCACCTTCTTGTATTACACTGTATTTTCGCGCGGAGATAGAAAATTCGCCTGACCTCCGCGGGGAAGAGAGCTGAAAATGTGCTCGGAGAGCTCGATCCGAGAGCTTTCGATTTGGCTCGGGGTGTAATGCGATTCGCCGCGGATACGTGGATTTTTGAGACGAATATGATTTTGACGGATATATATTTTTGAAATACCCTTTGCCGGGATTCGCGGGGATTCGGGGGAAATGTAATATCGGCGGGCGCGAAGTAAGGAAAGAGGATCCATTCCGGGTGTGAGGTTGTTTTTTGCAAATCGAGAAATACGGATGATTAAAGCCCCGGTCGACGATGAGATTTTTATTCCGGTTCTCCGGCAGAGTCGAGCGGAATATCCATTCGGCGAGGGATTGATTGAAGTTTTCGAGCGGCGAAATGAAGTTTGCAAATCCGTTTTATTAGACGTTACTGCGAAACTAAATTAATATGCGAATTATTAATCCAGGCGAGGTCTGTTTTTATCGATGATTTTTATTGGGAAATTTAAATGCCAGGCTGACCGGACCCGGCTTGTTTCTACTGAAAATTCTGAAATCTACGTCGGAATGAAATGTTTTGATTAATGTTTTAAGAGACAATCCAGTATCGAACACTTAATAGGTTACGTTTTGATAATTGATGAGGAAGACACCCATTATTGCGTCTTTGGCATTAAGAAAGCAATCATTTATTATTTTCATTAATAATTCCCTAAGTACTTAATTCAATCCATCAAAATAAATCCGTAAAAAAATAATAGTTCTACTTTTGTTTGTTCCCAAAACGATATCGCAAATGATATATCAAAAGAAAAACATTGCTACCTATTAAATAAGTAATACGAAAAGTAAGCTGAAAAACTTCGCCAAAAATCATTACCAATTACAAATTCACCGCGAGAGAGCCGCGATCGAAAAAAAAAATCGAAAAAAAAAATCAAAAAACCATCAAATTCCATCAACTCACTGGGCTCCCTGTCGCACTGCTCGCACTCCCTCGACGAGTTGAGGGTGAAGAGCAGGGTGAAGACGCACATGGCGAGCAGGGCGACGACGAGGACGCTGATTATCTGCTGCCGGCTGGTCGGGCCTCGGCGTCGCCTCGTCATCGACGTCGTACGGCCGAAGCTGCCAATCGGCCGCCTGCCGCTCGGCCGCACGATGTTCGTCGTCGTCGAGCCGCTCCTGCCGTAGTTCACCTGGGGAACGGATGATTTTTTTTTTTTCTTAATTTCGAGTTATTTTGTTCTGTGGCCAAGGTGATCGGCGATTTAGGGTTGAATCGATATTTGAATTATGATAATATATAGAAAAGTTAAGCGGGAATTTCTGAAAATCTATCGAGTAGTTTATAGATTCTGAGCAAAATTTAAAGAAATAAGAAATTTTTGGTTAAAATTCTGAAATTTTCAAAATAGTCGCGTATAGTTTGCCCTGCATAAATTCGATATGAAGAGACAGACGTTTTTAAAATTAATAGACTTGTATATAAACTTCCAAAGTTTATTATACTTCTTATAATATATTCATAGGAATTTTAGGAACTTTATACATAAATGAATAACACTTGCGGATATAGATATCCTATTTTTTACTACTAAAGTTTTCAACTACTCTTGTACGTAAACATAACATAAATGCATCAAATACTAACTTTTCGACGTGGAAACAGTGAATAAAAAGCGGAGTGGACTTTGCGTTCTAAGAACGTTCTTGACGTTATTCAAACTAATATAATGTTTTATTATTCGCCATCAACATTTTACAAAAAAACAACAAACTAACCCCAACCCGTCGTTAAAACTGCAAAATACTTACCATTTTAGCCCCGCGGAATAATAAAAATACCCCTAATTTTTTAATAAGACTCAATAGCCATTTAAAGCGTCGGCAGTAAAACTTTTATTCACGCGTTCTTTTACGCTCCCCGGCACTACTAAATCTCTGAGCAAATGTTTAACTTGTCCCTACAAAAAAAAAAAGAAAAAAAAGAAACCCGCGCGCGCGGAACGAAGTTTCCTTTTATCGGCCCTCGGAGCATTAAAATCGCCTCGGGGATTCTAATTTGCGACGCCAGGAGCTCTCGTATTCCAGCGTTACACTTTTCGAAACTCTCTCTCGACTTTATATTCCCTCGAACCAAAATCCCCCCCCCCCCCCCCCCAACAATCCTCCCCGAGCTCCGTAACCGAAAGCCAACCCTTACCGATTGTCCGCCTGTCTCGAAAACTCCCCCCAGGCGCGAGTGCACACAACAAGTTCGGCAAGTAGAACGAGTGCGCATCGGGTCGTACCTGTAGCGATGCCGGCGCGGCGGCGGGCAGATCCGGGCTGTCGGTCATCGGCAGTTCGCCCTGCTCGCCGATGATGGGGGACCTCAGGTATCCGTTGTTGCCCTCCATCGTCTTGGTCATACCTCGCTCGCTCGCTCGCTTACTCTCGCTGGATAGGCCTCCTTCTCCTCCTCCTCCTGGGGGGTTGGTTGGGCTGCTGATTTAAGAAGCGCTGCTGCTCGCGCTGTTGCTGCCGCTGCTACTGCTGCTGCCAGTCGAATAACGAGCGCGCATAGCCAGACGGATAGAGGCAGCGCGGCAGTCTCTTCTTCTCGGCGAAAAAGAAAAACAACAGGGGGAGAGCACCGGCCAGCGGCAGGAGCGGTCAGCGCGACGCTCGCTACTCTACTGCGAGAGAGAGAGAGACTCGCCGCGCTCGCAGGCTCGCGGAGAAGACTAACCCCGCGGGTGGAGGGGGGGGCGGGAGGGGGGAGGCATATTCCCCCCGAGTGTGAGTGCACCGAGAGACACACCGGCCGCTGTTGTTATTTTCTCTCCGTCTCGCTCGCGGGGGGAAGGAGGGGCGGGGGGAGGGGAGGGGGGGGCGGCAGCAGGTCGATATCGCGCACGCGCAAAGACCCGATTGTGTATCGTCCTCGGGACTGTGCGAGCCACCGCGAATTATTTAGACGACCGAGGGACCGACGAGCTAAGGAGACGATTGGCAGGCGGCGGCAGCCCCCGTGGAGAGCGAGAGGATGAGCGACGGTATTGAGATGCGAAATTCGTAAGAGGAAAGCGGGAATTGGAGTTTTTTTTTATGGGATTTTTTTCAACTCGCCAAATTTTCCCGAGATTCACTTTCGCAGGACTGGTTAAAAGTCAGATATTTTGGGGTCTTGACGGACTTGACTTTCGAGGAGATAGTTGAGGAAGTTTGAAAACTCGAAGATTTCAAGAACTTTTCAAGTTCTCTATACTGTAAAGCTTCTTACGGAGCTTCTTCTAACTTTCTGCGATATCTACTCTTATTGTATTCCTGGTAATACGTGCTTCTTCGCGACCAATATTATTTATCATCCCAATCCATTTATTAGAAAAATGCTGCTCCGTAAAGTAGAATTCTCGGTTTTTAAAAAAAGAAAGTAACAATATCCACGACTTATTATACCTTCAGAATTTATAAAGTCTAATGATTATATAAAAAAGCGTTATTCTTCATTGTACGATATTTATTTATACACGTTCTATACTAAACTAAGAAGTTTAGCTATAAAAAGATTTCTTATCGATTTTTTATCCTTTGCGGAGAATAAAGCACAAATCCTTCGGCAATCTAAATAAATTGCAAAATCAACAATTACAATTAACTTCGATTTCGAGTGAGCGGCAAAGTGAAATGCAAAAATTTCTTTGGGGCTTTGACGCGGAATTTCCATTACAATGGAAGGACAGAAGTGACAGCAGGTATTACAATGTCTTTTGTGCCCCGTTAATTAATACGTAATTTTTATGTTAATTAATTAAAATTGCGCCTCGCTCTCCTTTTCCTCCTGAAAATGTTGAATACGCAAAAGCTCACTTTCGCGGGGCATTATTTTTCTAGCTTCATTTAAAATTTTTTCATCCATTCGTTAATTAATATCTTCGTTCGAGGAAGCCAAATTGAAAAAACTTCGTTTTAAAATTTAAAAAAAAAAATTGCACTCCCAAATGGAATATTAGAATAAACGGAGAGATCGGAACGCTTTTTTTAAAGCGAAAATTAAAGGAGCGCCAACGCGAATTCGGTCAGTCTCGTACCTTTCCCAAAAGGTAGACCCCGTCGCGAGCATCGCCCCCCAGAGTCAGATATACATTCGAAACGCACTCGAATGAATGAGAAGCTCTCGAGAGAACCCCTCCGTTCTCACCCTCGCTCCTCGGGGTTAATGCCCTTCTGATCCTAATTTCCAGCGGCTGTTTACTCGTTCGACTGACAAAATGCGCGCGCGCCGAACGAAGAGCGTGGCGGCGGAGGAGAGGACGCGCAAATATTTGCGCGCTTTTCTCCTCCTCCTCTTCTTTTTCTCGCCTCGGGCCGTCGCTCGAAATTAATTCGCCTCGTTATATTCCGCGAGCGAATTTAGCTGGTGATGGGATTTTTTAGCGTTCGCCAAGTCGAGTAGGTGTCGCGATACGGTTGGGATGGAATTAGTTGTCAAACTCGAGGACTCGACGATATGTATTTACGGCGAGGGGCGACGAGCACTTGATTTAATCAAGGAATGACAGAATTGGTGAAATTACTGATGGAATCTCGAATGGACTGGAGTGCGATTTGCTGGAAAATGTTGTTTTATAAAATCAGCAAATTTTTTATTTTTTTTTGCCTGCAGCTTTAAATTGAATCAATGATATTTAACTTCGTTTTATTATCGTACGATTAAAAAATGTTTAAAGAACGAAATATTTCTTTTATTTATGCAACTTTAACCGGCGAACTGTAAAAAAAACATATTCTATTCGAGCGTTCGCGAATCTTCGCGAAGATTTAAAATCTGTTTATAAATTTAATTAAATTCACGCGCGGGGCTCCGATATAAAGCAAATACGGAAAGAGTTTCCGTAGACGCGCTTTAATTATCGAGGGGATATTCGTCGCGCGATTCCAGTATTTTTGTAATTGCTCGAGAGCGATTTTACAATTCAGCGAGCTTTCACAAAGGGACTCGATAACGTTTGAGTTTATAAAGTCAGATGGAACTTTAAATCAGCGATTTATTCAAGAATAAACTCGCGTTATAACAAGTAATTAGCGCTTAAAAAATCAATCCACTCCTCGTAACTACATCCCAAACGACACCAAAAAGAATAGCTCCGTCAACTTAAAATAGCCCCTAAACGTAGGCAACGCAGAGAGAGAGAGAGAGCCGCGCGTTAAAAGCGCAGAGCGGGCGCAATATCCCCCCGTATAACAAAATTAAAAAGCGCCCCCGGGAGGAAAGTGCGCCCCAGTCCTTCTTTCAGCAGCCGGTCCATTCCGGCAGCGGTAATGGGCCACTCTGCTCGGCAATAAACACTTTAGCGTTCGGGATCCTGCAGCGGCGCACTTTCCTCTCTCTCTACTCTCTCTACTCTCTCTCTGGGTGCCCGATCGATATCGTATGAGCGATCATAGACCCTTTACGTGCGCCCTGCGCTTCTGGGAAGATGGGGGGGCTGTCTTTATTTCGGCCGATGCGGTCTTAATTGATAATTTAAGCGAGAACCGAGAGAGCTTTCCTCGGCGGTTGGTAGCGGAGAGGTTTTTGAATTTCGTCGGAGGGGAGGCATTTTTGTTGCGGTTACTGCGATGTGCGGGATTCTGCGGGGGATTGATTGCACTTGAGTTAATTGATTCTTAATTGTGAGAAGAGCTTTGGTTTCTTCGAACGTCTTTATCTGAATTGCAAAATGTGATGATTTTGCATGGGATGAAAGTAAAAAAGACTGAATTGTCCGATGCACATTGAGCTCCTTCTGAATTTATAACAGAAAATTGCGTTGCTTTGTTTTATATGCGCGAATACGCCATTAATAAACAATTTTGTCATTACGTTAATCCCCAAGTTAAAATGCATTACGAAATTGATGAGTGTTTAAAGCACGTGCCAATGGATATTTTCATCGTTCATTTATTTTCCACTTCATCATTTTTTTTAATTTTTGTCCAACAACTATAGATATATGAATAGTGTTTCGCGATACCTCTGAATTGATTATGAAGCCGCTATCTATAGTGATTATCAGAGACCAAAGGACAATCATACCTAGCAACCATCTCGTGCTTCAGGTTTTCCGGATACATGTACTCGAAATTGTTTTTATATACTTGCGCCGTCATTTCACGAAATTCGATGGCTCCCAATCGCTAAATTGATATAAGGGAGAAACGTATCAGCGCGCGAAGCGCCGCGTTCAAATTCTAGTTATGTTATAAAACGCAAACGCACGCGATTCTTAAAATAATGTAATTTTATTTCTTTGTGAATAAGTATAAAATTTAAGAATCACAATTGTTTAATAATTTTGGATATCTATATAATCTATATAGATTTCCAAAATATAATATAATATCTATATAATACGTATAAAAAAACAAAATGTCTGTGTGTATTTTAATCTGCTCAATACGAATCTGATCTTAGTTTTGCTCGGCTACGTCAGAATTCTGAGATATTTTTAAGGATTTTATGTCTATTTTCAAGACCACATAAGCTTTTTAGTATTTCCGCCCACGACACTGTATAGAACCTATCGCGACCTTTAATTTACATTTTCAATTTCATTAATTAAACTATTTCGGAAAGCAAATCAGAATACATACAAATATGATATTCTAGTAGTATACTGTCCACACCACTTTATATTTTTATAAATCCTTTTTAAATTAAAGGGATCATATAATACACGTATTTTACGATTTTAAGCTGCAAAGGTACATAAATTTTAAAACGAGAATTACCGCGAATTGACGAAAAATCGATAAAGGAAACCGTGTCTCCGAACGCGCGGCGCGAAATGTGATGCGGGGCGCCGCGGCGCATAAAACTTATTCGAATGAAATTTGAGTATGCAAAACAGAAATGCAATTTATCAACCGTCACGTTTTATTAAAGGCGAATCGAATTTTTGTCGCTAAAGGGTTATACAATGCATATTCACGGGCCGCGACGTTTTCAACGCCGTTGCGTTTACGCGAAATCGAGAATACGACTCGAATTGACGCGATAATTTGCGCGTTGGAAAATGGATTACAAAAGTTGTAAAGGGTAGACGACGTCGTAATTAATGCGTAAGTTATGCGCATAATTAAACTGGACTTTATATCGGCGAGATATAAAGTCGCCTCCAATTTCATGTACAAAAGTTATCCTATTCTTTTTTTTTCGCCTAATAGATAATTGTTAGATTTGAAACGTTTTGATATTCAAGATGTTTAATTTTAATTTCATCAAATTTTATTGTTTACTTGAATATCGTTTAAATTAATTTTTACTATAATATAATTATATATTTTATTCAGATTTTATTGCGCATTAAATTTTCTACCACTGGACACTTCGAATATCAAAACCTTTCAAATCTACAAACAAACTGGTCAAACTAAACATCGATAAATCAATTAGCTCCAACTATGGCTCACCTACATAAATACACGTGATGTTTTGACGAAACCTTATATAAAGAATTTTGTCTTTCTCTATACTATAAAGCTAAGCAAATACCGACTACGTATTCGCTGAGTATAATAAAATTGTTCGGCGTTTTATGTACGGAATAGTCAATTTTTCAATCTGTTCTCGGCAATTATAGTCTGAATTCAAGTTAAGAATCTCTCTAAGTTCACCGAAAGTAAAAAGGTAAAATTTCCAAAAATTAAAAACTGTGCAGCTTTACATTTTTTTTTATTAAAAAGAAAAAGATATATACAGATTTGCCCATAACAATAAATAAACGCGCCTCCATTACTTTCCCAAGCAGCCACCGAAAACCGCGCAAAATTTCGACCAAAAAACCACCTCGCCCAGCTCCAATTCATCCCGAAAGCATAACTTGAACCGACTCCTGACACTATCACCATTCCCCACTCTCCGCCGAAACTGCGTCTCCAACAGTAAGTCGTCCGCATGAGACTCGTATTGCACGGCACATAGCGAGAGAGTATCCACTTTCCTCGCTCTCCCTGACTGACGTGCAGCCTCTGCCCGCCTTTTTTTTTTCCATCGCCTCAGTTCCCGCCAAGTGGCCGAGCAGCTCGCTCCGCCATGGATCCCTACCTCGACTCTCTGAACGAGATGCGCAGGGAGGCGATGTCGAGCCTGAAATCCGCCCTCGGCCACGTCGGCTCGATCGTCGCCCTGGTCAACTCGCTCAACGACCAGATCCGCGCCGAGAACGCGACGAGGAGCAGCAGCAGTTGCGCCGCTAATACTTCACCTCCCGTCATTGTTGCCGTTGCACCGACGTCGCTCAACGCGGCGGACCCCGTCGCCGAGCAGCAGCCGACGGTCGGCGCGCAGGAATTCAGTGCCGCGTCCTCTCCGCAAGATAATAAGACCGCTTGGAGCCGAACGGAACCCGACACCACTCTGAAGGAGCCGCCGATGCTGACCGTCGCCAGGAGGGAGATCATCTACAACATCAAGGACGAGCCCGTCGACTGCGAGGAGTTCAGCGGAGCCGATCCCCTGGACCTCACCGCCCCCAAGTCCCCCCAGGAGGCGGACAGACAACAACCCGCGCGGCCGGAGGATCAACCGCAGCCGGTAACCCAGCCGCTCGTCCCCCCCGTCCAGGAACAGAGACCTCCTCCTCTGCAGCCGACCGTCCGACTGGAGCAGCTGCGCGTCGCCGGGCGGAAGAATAAGAAACCGGCGAAGAAGCGAAAGGTTGTCCCCGGCGGCGCTCGTCGGCGGCCCTCGAGCGAGGGCCTCTCCGAGGAGCAGTACCGCGAGAGGGTGAGGCTCCGTAAGCGGGAGGCCTCGAAGCGCTGGCTCCGGCAGCAGAGGGACCAGCTCGAGGGCAGGGTGCTGAGGATGCGCTGCGCGAAGAACTACTTCCCCGAGGAGGCGCAGGGGACGAGGAGCGAGGAGGAGAGCGTCAAGAGCGAGAGGCGTCAAGACGATGAGTAATCGAGAGAGAAACTCGAGCGCGAGATATGCGAGGTTTCGAACGTTCGTCGGACGTCGGCGGTTGGGAGGTTTTGCCGAGGATGACTGCCGGTAGACTTAGTTTTTTTTAATTTTTTATATATAAATGGAATGTAAAGAAAATCTGCTTATTTATGAATAAAAGTGTAATTGTCTTGTATGATAAATAAAAAACTTTTCCAATTCGACGAAACAACCCATTTTCTCCCATCCGCACGTTATAACCCAAAAAAGCTCCCGTCCGAAAGCGACACCGCGACAGCAGCGGTTCCTCGGGGCGAGAAGCGCCCGCCACTCCAAGTTCGCGAAAGCGGTCACCTCCGAGGAGCCACTCTCTCTCTCTCCGCTGAATGGCGCGTTGATGAGCCGCGCGGCGGCTTTTCATTATAACGCACCGCGCGCGTCGCTCCAGTTTCGAGGGGATGAATTTTGAACGCGGCCCGCGTCGATTTCGCGGGCAGCTCTCGCCCTTAATTGGGTTTTCGGCGGGGTGTGTGTCGCGCGAGATCGAAATCTGGTCGGAGGGAAAATTATATTTTTGGGGGTGTATATAGGCCGCGGCTGATTTCGGGGAGAGATTTTCGAAGGTATGTAGGGCAGAGGCGAATGTGAGGAGAGGGAACTACGGGTAATCACGTTACTTTGGGGTAAATTATATTGGTGTCTGAAACGATCTGGGAGTATCGTGATAAGTGTGAATTATTAAATCGGAATTTTATCGTTAATAAATGTAAATTTAAGAAGTATGTTAATTTTTAGAGAGGGGAAAAAAATTCACGCCAATGTAAGGTTATTTTCTAGACAATGTTGGTTGATATTGTTCTTGTCAATTTGGTCTTTGTCTAGTCCAATCGATTTATTAAATTTATTGATATTGATATTCTTATTGATTGATTTTCCCTCTTCGTTTTATAATTATCCCCTCTAATATTAATAACGACTTTTACCTCAGATAAAATTTTATAACGTCAGTGTCAGTTTACGATTCATATACTATTAAGTAAACCTAAGTTTCGTATTTTTCTCCGTTAAAATTCAAATAAGTAGGAGCGTCAAACCAACATCTATCACAAAACCTTAAGGTATGTTAATTTTTATTATTCAAATAATTCTTGTAATTTTTGTAGTTTTACGAGACATGCGATCCGTACTCGGATCGGTACGTCGAGAGGGACACGTGTTTGAACTTTTCGAGAACATTTTTTAACGTTGCACCCGGGGTTTTCAGAGGATTGACTATCACGCGCCATCTAATTGTCAAAACGCGTTACTTTTTGGAAATAATTCTCGCAGCTTTTGATGTTACCGTTTGAGATGACAATGCGAAATGTATTCTCTACTTTATCGGCATTGCTGATTTTCGTTACCAAATTCAAATGGAAATTTAAATATATAAACAGTTACAAATGTTATGTGGCAATAAATGATTAAAAGAGTGCAATATCTATAATCATCACGTGAAGGGTAATAGTTATCTTAAGAATATGGATACATTTTAATGTAATTATTTATTTTAAAGTAACTGTTGGAAAGCATATTGCACAATGTATAATATCAATAATGAAGAAGTAACTACTTGATTTTATGCTGAATTCAATTATTCGTAAATGAAAATAAATCAATTATCAGTTTATGTTGAAAAGGAAATTTACTATTTGAGAATGAATGAAATACCTTTGGGATTGCAAAATAGAAGGTAGATTAATGACATGAAATATAATAATTTTGTCAATGCATTTTTAATATCTTTAAATATTACAACAGGGGAGTTAACGTATACAAGTTTACATAGGCTTTTAATACATTTAGGAACATCGTTTCTCGACGCAATTGGAAATACATGTTTTTCCTTCCGTTTTTAGTAAGAAGCTAATCACTTTCTACGATAGTATACGATTGACTCTTGGTTAATAATTTGCTGCTAATACAGAGAAAGCATTGCTTCATAAAGCTCCTACTAAATTTGACTCGTTTGACGATATTATCTGACTGCCATCGAGAAACTCTTCAAATCTGTTTGCTCCGTACAAACTTTGAAAATAGCATCAAGGCGTTGCATTTTATATATAACTAGTATTTTTTTTAAACAAAACTATAAGAAAGGCAAGGCAAACCTTCTAACAAGTGTTTTGTTTGCCCATTGATAAACAAAGTATCTTATCTTGAAAATACTCCGTTTATTGGTATCATTTATAACTTAAGATTCATTCTTTGAAAAAAAATTCACTTTTTCACTCTATGTCGTTTGAGAAAAAAAAAGATAATTTAGGGACATTGACGTAAAACTAGAAATCATTCGTGTTCCCGCATGTCTGAATTTGATTTTTTTTCTCTTTCTTTTCCATTCCACTAGACGTACGCAGTGCGACGTAAGTACTCTAAAATTAAATTCAGTCTTTCGTGAACAAATTGCTCTCTCACACAATTCCTCGCTCATTCGTTCTACGAATATTGATTTTATTCTTTTCTCTATGTACATCTCAAAAGTGTGCGTTTTAATTGTTAAAAAAAAAAAAAATCATTATTTATAATTGTGAATGCTCAACAATGTAACGGATTTTATTACACAAGGTTCGAGCTAAGCTAAAATCACAGAAATATATTATTCCCATCGCATCTTCTAGCGCCGATCGACCGACCGAGCAAGAATAAGAAAAAAAAATGAAAACTGACGGGATCTATAAGCCACATAAGTAATACTCAAAGAATTCTCTCTTGCATCTCATTCGTTTAATCGAAGTAGAACAATATATACAACGTGTCGCTATATCTCCGAGAAATGTAAAGACTAAGAATCTACGAGTAGATTCTAACGCCTAATGACTATCACATATTTACAAGTATTAACGGTCGTCTCTTCTATATAAAAAAAAACGAACAAGAAAATTTTAAACCGTATAATATAAACAAATAATAATCATAAGGGCAACGTCGCCAAGAAATCCGTACTCGTCGAAAAGCAAAAAGTCGCGCTCACGCAAGTATCAACAGGGTAAAAACTCACAATAAATTAACAATCGCTTGTTCCAAAAATTCGTACAATATCCAATAAAAATAATCGATACAAGCATTTGAACGCCACTTAAAAACAGATCGAATAAACTGAAAAAAAAAGCAGGCTTGGAAGAATAATTCAAGGATAAAAACAGTATGAAATGCGCGCGCAGCGCGCTCCGCTTCGTTGCTCCGTATCCACCGCTGCTGCCGGCGGGTGATTTGAATTTTCTGGTTCGCGTCTTTCGAATCGAGCACGGCCCTCTTTATTTCTCCGGGGCCGTAAGCCAATTCTAAACGAGCTCGCGCTTGGCTTTCGTCTCCGCGTAGAATTGGGTCGGATCTTCCAGCGTGGAGTTGTTGCTGGTGTTCTTCGGGGTCGGCTGGTACTGTGAGGTCAGCATGTAGACTACCGCCTCGTAGGTAGCCATCATGATCGCGGTGTTCGGGATCTGGCGTATGAGCTGCGTTACCAGGCCGCGGTACAGTCCTCTGGGACCCTCCTCCGCGACTATCGTCGTGGTCGTCTGCCAGAAGCGGACATATTTTGTGCCCTCCTCGCGCAGCCGTGTTCGCACCACTTCTGCAATGGGAAAATGAATGATGTCAGTAACGTTTAACCGAGTTTTAAGAGAGATTCCAAGTCATTTAGGGGGAGGTGGGTGTTTAGAGAGAATGGTAGTTTTCTCTTTGTAGTGCTCTTTTTTAAGTGAAGACGATGGGCACCGCAGAGAGACAGTCATTATTTTCGTAAGATGCCAATGGAAACTAAAAAAATATCCCCTTACACTAACAATAAACATTGGAAACTTTGAATTGATATTGGGTTATCAGAAGGAATTGACGCAAGTGATTTTCGTCAATATTTTTGTTGATTTTAAAAATTATAAATTTATCTATTGCTATTTTTATTTTGTAAACACAAAGTTGGATACTTCTGTTAAATATCATAAATTACATTTTATTTGAAACGGAAAATTTACGAGCTCTAAAGAATGATTTAAGTGTCCTGTTTAATTACAGCTACAAACAACTAGTTTCCATTTTATTGATTCGCCTTATATTTTCTTAGTTTACATTGACAACGAAACATGTAAAACAAAGGCTTTATTTTCAGTGACAATAAAATTACTAAACACGCCGTGTTTATTGAATAAATCGCCGACAATATAATAAACCAAGCTAAAATTAAAGCCGTTCAAGGCCCGTCCACCTCCCGAGCAATCAATGCCTTCAAAGTACACAACGTCCTGGAAACAATTTCCGCTCTCTCATCGTCCCCAATTAGAAAAAAAAAAAAAACGAACCCCCGAAGCCGCGAGTCCAGATAAAAATTCTCTGGATCTCTTTTTTTTACTTTCAGCAAGGAGGCGCGCGCATCACGTGCCGCGCACGCGAACAACGCGGTGAATTTCCGATAAGGCGATCGCGCGCGCCGATACGATTTACTGCGTCGTCGTCGTCGTCGAATAACGCATGCACAATTTAAGCGCGCGCCGCTCGACGAACGAGCCCGCGGAAGGGAGAAAAATTCCTCTGTCAAAACAAGACGCGCGTCCGATATCGAGTTGCCTCTCGACGTAAATCATCCGGAATACGAAGAACCGACGTATACCTTAGTGCCAGAAGCGTGTTCTCGTCGTGCTCGAGCGGCGTTCGGATTCTTCTTATGTCGTGCGTCGTTGCAGATAAGCGAATCGATATGCGGAATCCTTTCGCGAGGGCAAGGAAATGCCTCGAATTTCTTTACTGTTTTGAGAACGCTTTTCGGATTAAGCTCTTGCGTTGTTTAATTCGAAACACATTGCTCGAATTGAAATTAATTCCGCTGCGAGACAAAAACAGCGAAAATAATCCGTGACTTCGAGCCGAAATCGATAAATCTTCTCCGAGGTGCGCCCCGATATCCGAAACGTTACGCAATGCGCCTCCGCTCGGCTTTTGCGAAGCCGACTCTCCGCTTTGGACGGCGACCAAGAAGGAAGGTTGTAGAACCGAACCGAATTTAAGAGCCGCCGGCTGTTAAGAAATTGGCACGGAGGCGATTGTCCTGAGACGAGTCGAGCGCGCCAAGAAGCCGCGCGTCTTTTTATACTCCCGAGAGACGACGGGACTTTGTGTGTTTGGGAACTTTTTAATGAGTTTGTTTCTATTTGATTGCGAATTTTCTGGCTTGGGAAAGAGCATTCGGCGAGGAAAGCTGAGATGAATGTATGGCTCAGGAAGCGATTTACTTTTTATGCAATATTTAGTTTCGCTTAATATAAATACCTTATAGTTAATTTACCGAAAATAGTAGTAGAATTTCAATTTTTTCTATTATACAAAAAAATCAATACTAACATTATTAAATTGAAATTTTTCTAACGGAAACGATAAATATAATATAAAATTCCATAGAAATACCGTGAAACAAAAGCGAGCCCTTTTGAGTAGGCGCTTGATTGAATAAAAAAAAATGAGAATACAATTTATTTTAAAAATAAGTCATTGATATTTTTAAACAGCACGAGTGCATCGAGGGTGCAGAGAAATAAATAAAACTTTAAGCGTTGTAGAAAGGGCATCTGTATACACTCTTGTGCAACAATTCAGTGATCGATGAATCTCCCGAAGCTTCTTTATCTCGTAAAAAGCGTTTAAATCCAGAACCATCGACGCAAGACCATTCACCCAACTGCCCCCCGCTCAAAATCGCGCATCTTCTGCGTCCATTACCATGCGGATAAGCGATGCAGGAGGCGACGGTCTTGGAGAGGGCGCCGGCGCCCATGAACTCGATGAAGTCCCGCGAGGTCTTGGTGTTCTCGTCGTTGAGGCTGACTTTCGTGTGATACGTGACCAGCCACGCCTTGATCGCCTCGTAGATGACGAAGTGTACGACCGTCTCGCTGATGCCGACGTACGAGGCGACGATGCCCTTGTAGAAGCCCATCACGCCCTGTGAACAGAGTAATGTAAGTCAGTGCCGTTAAATCTGGTAATCCGATGAAAAAAGAGAAACGGTGACATTGCTCTTCGCTCCGAGGCGCTGAACCGCCTCGCAGACGTCTTTTAATGGAGTTAAATTGACTCGAGGCGGCAGGCGGCTGCTCGCCCTGCAATGACCGGCTAATCTTACTGTCTGTCTCTCCATTGATCGACAAAAATAACCGCCGTCCGCTCGTCGTCGGCTCTCTTTGCAAATATGCTTCATTCACGCGCGACTATTAAAAAGAACGGTTTATCGTCGACTCTATTTTTATGGTGAACTTGCGGCGTCGACGAGGTGTGCTCAAAGTTTCAACGGATTTTATCGCACGGAAGAAAGTGATTTAGCGGGAAGTGTTTTTTTTTTTATTGCGTTGATAATTATTACGAGGATGGAAATAAAAATGTAAAATAATATGTCGTAAAAGGCTAATTTCCATCTATCCGCGTTAATTTAAAATTTTGATGCTTTTAGACGTCGAAACAACTAAATTGCTCTCGTTTAATCAACGCGTAAACCGTTGCGAAAACGCTCAATTCACAGCATTATTATTCGCGCCAGCCGGAGAATTAGTTTTCCGCGCGAATAAACATTTTTACCGCCGAGCAAATTGTAAAGCGCAAACGATTTCCTTACCTCGCCGGCCAATCTTTTCCAATCTCGAAAAAAAAAAGAAAAAACATTAAACCCGCCGCGCAATCACGCATAAATTCACTTGTTTACTAAGGCACTCTGTTTTCCCGGCTATTTCGAGTCGCGATTGCTATTTGCAGCTGCAATTCGCCGATTTAGACGCTCGGCTCGTGGCCGACCGCCAAAAAGTATTTGGGCTTCGGATCGGAATTAAAAAAAAAACAACAAACTCGAGCTTTATAAAGAGCATTAATTTTCGAGAATATCCGGCTCTTTATTCCTTTCTTTGTTTTGCCGCTCTCGTTTCCATTTCCGATCTCGAATTTTTCTTTCGAAAACATACTCGCGACGTATATCCGAATCGGATCGGTTTTCTCGCCGTCCGACTTCCTATACCTGCTATTTATACGCGTTCTAAGGCGCAAAGATAGTAACAATTGCCGTTCTTACCGACTCCTGATATATCTTTCGCACGAAGTCGAGGACGCCCCTTTTGTCCGTGTGGTGACTGAGCTGCAGCCTCGTTTTTACGAACCAAATCGGGTTCGTTAACGTGCACGAGACGAAACCTAGAACAACAAGCAAAACAAAGATTTCAGCGATTCCTGTCGCGCTTTGTGGACGTTGGAGGTTTAATGAGGAGATCGATGGAAAGATTTTGCGCGTTGGGTTATTGAAAAGAGTTTTTTTTTGTACACCGGGAAATTAGGAAAATTGCTTAAAGTCGTCAAATATTTTTTGTCGTCGTACACTTACTTATCTAGAACGTTAAATAATTTATTTTTTTTTATCTTAATGAGAAATAACTGTTTACGTAATTACTTAGATAATAAACTCGAGCGACATAAATATTCATACATAATTCTGTTGTTTGCCAACAGAGCAATTAAAAAAGCTTTTTAACGGCTGCTTTAACAGCGGGGCAGTTTACTTCCAAGGCCTCAAATCACTCTCCCGCGTCGTCATTCGCACTCTCGCGAGAGTGAATTCAAACCGCAGACGGTACAATAATAATCACCTAAATGAATTCGTACTCCGTCTCCTGCTCCATTCAACCCTCCGTCGATGCGACGTCGTTTCTCGCCCCATCGATCCCTCCCGCCGCGGCGAACCCTCCCCCGCGGAATACACATCTATCGCGCGAAACGAAACCGCGACTTCGTCCCACTGCGACAACGAGCGACGACTCCCGCCCGTCTTTATCGATCGTAAAAGCCTCGTCGGGAAAAAAAGAGACTCGGTCAAGCACAGGACGCAGCAGCAGACGTCGCGGCGGCTGCGCGAAAAAAAAAAAAAAAATAAATAATCCGACCCAGTTCGGGAAGACCCGGGGCATTGTCCTCTCGGTGTGTATATACGTAATAACCGCGCGCGAGCCTCCCGCCGCGCGGTATATAATTCGATTGAGCTCTCTCGCGCGCGGACGAGGCCGACGATGATTCTCGGCGCGGAATTGACGCGGGAATTTGCGAGCGCAATTTTTTACGTGGAGAAATGTTGTAAAAGTAAATGCAATAGATTTAGATTCTTTTCTAGCAAGGCATTTCGGCGTTTTCGCAGCCTCTTACCAAATTATTGCAAGACGTTGCGTAAACGTAAATCTGGCTGCAGTATTATTCGATTCTAGGGGCGCAATACGATTTCGAACGCAAACGCGCTCGAAGTCTATCTCGAGATAAATTTCAGAGCAATAAGCGCAGGAAGATCCTCAACGCCGCGCTCGCCAATTATACATAAAAAAAAAAAAAAAAGCAGTCGGCGCGGTGATTTTCTCCCAAGACGAGAGATGTAGGTCAAACTCCCGTCGGGGGTAACTTCGCGCCACTTGCCGCGCATCGCGCTCCGCTTTTAATGCAAGACTCTCTCTCTCTCTGCGTAGTGCCGCACCGCGCATTAATGAAAAACCCGGGGAAAATATTACGTCGTCCGTGGAGGGGATGCAGACGTTCAGGTGCAACTCTTGCACCTATTGATTAAACAGTGCCTGGAGTTATTGCGTTCGGCGATGCGGGAGAGATTAAAATTAAACTTTCTCCTCTGTTATCCGCTTGGATCTGTTTTCGCGAATGTTCAAAAGTCTCGCGAAGCAAATAATATATTGTTTTCCTGCCTAAAAAGCTCGGGACCAGCCGCAACGACGCCCGTCGACTCTAATTTTACCACCAACCAAAATCTTCTCCCGAGATCCTTTATTTTCCCCAGACGAGCGACGGAGGAGGAAAAAGTTTTTACGGCCCGCACTCGACGAGATCGCGCCTCTATTTCAGTCTTCCCTAAGCAACTTCCTGCAAACGCGCACTATTCGCGTCCGCGAGCGGCGCAGATAAAAGCACTCGAAAACTCGGCGCTCGAAAAGCCAATCGCGCACGAGGAATTTCGCAGTGCGACGGCTTGTTTTCGCGATAAGACGCCGAGGAGCAAAAAAAGAGGTCGATGCTCGGGGCGTTTGTGAGCTAAGCAGGAAAGAAAGAAAGAAAAAAAAAAAAAAAAAACTCGTTTTCCTTGGCGGGCCAATTGCGCGGAGAGCCTTCGTCGATGGGGGACAAATATTGGCGCGCGAAGGAAAAATGTGCGCCGTATAAGAGTCCGAGGTGTTTATTTTTGAGTTCGGGTTTGTTTTTTATGAGGCGTCTATATGTCCTCGATAATTGTTCGCGGAGGTAAGTCATTTGCATCCAATGGCGGCGATTCGTTTGTCGAAGATTGGAGATAAAGTCGGTGGGAAAAGCAAAATTGTATTATTAAAATTGCGTTACCTATTAAATTATGCAGAAATATATTTAGTTCTATGAAAATAATTTCAGAATTTCATGATACGATGAACTTGTACTCGAATAATTTTTATGCAGTAGGACCAGTCATTAGAGTGACACTTACTTTTGCCGCTTGAGAAAGAAGGAAAACACGTTTTGACTAATAAGTTTCGCATGTTAACGAAAAAAAAAACTACCCGAGCCAAGGACTGGTTCAATAAATCTTATAGCTTTTCCGTCATGCAACAGTAAAAAAGTACTACGCGGTGCCGATAATTCTGAACGAAATTCACTGCCTTGGATCATCCAGAAGTCAACGCGTTCTCTGTAAAAACAGCAGTGTATTGGTAATTCGGAGCGTGTTTTGGCCTTGTTTCAGCTTCCGTTCGTAAGAACTCGTGAGACATGCATCCATTAGGCAGTCTGCAGTGCAGCTGCAAGCTGGCAAAACTTTTGGCCGTCAAGATTACGACGACTGTTTGAAGAAATGAAAAACAATAACTGGGCGAGTATTGTGTTACATTTTATCAGAGATTCGACGAGATCAAGAAGAAAATGACGACGCTTGAAGAAGAAACAATCTTTCGTAATAACAACGTACTGGCACACCCAAACAGTACTCTTCAAAGGGTATCGGAACGTATCGAAACGTTAGAGGAGCGTTAGAAGTGCGTTTCGCTTGAAATAGATCTTATGTTGAATAAAAATGACGTCACGTGCAAACATTATTTATTTCATTTATAAGCGGCGAATTTTAACCTTGTACAGTATATATGCATAGTAAATTGAAAGTTGAGTAAAATATCCAAAATGACGAAACTATAAATTTAAACATTGAAATTTCTCGTTTATAAAAATAAATGAAAAATAATAACTTCATTTAGCAAAATGATGAAACAATTAATTTTTTAATAAACGCAAAGGATCCAAACGCGAGTTTCTGGAAATAATTGAATTTTTCAAAGCAACTCATTATCTTAAACACGTGTTATTTCCACGACGACGCAGCATTTCGTTTCATTTTCATTCCTTCGTTTCAGCAATTTCATTTTTCCGAAAAAAAAGCTCCACTAAAAGGCACTTGCCTTCCACTTTCGCAGAATAAGCCCACAGCCGCCTTTCGTAAACAACAACTCGGCAGCCTCCGCGCATGAGCATACACGTGCGGACAACAACAATGGTGGCGTTAGCGGAAGCTCGTCCGTCGACTTCTCACGCCCCAAACTCTTCCTGCCGAGTACATCAGCCCAAAGCGAGCGCCTAAAACGCAAGGCGCTCCCTGCCTCCGTCTCGAGTTTCGCAGCAGTGTTTTCTCGCGCTGCTCGCCGTGCGAATATTGTTCTCGAGACCTCGAGAGGGCTTCGCCACTACTGTTTGTGTGCGAAGAGTCCGACGTGCGCGCGCGCTTGCGCACACCGCCAGACGTGCGCCACGAAAGCATCGACGGACTGGCAGCGAGGAGGGGCGACGCTGGGGAGCGGAGGAGAGCGTCTCGCTCACTCTGTTCTGAGCGACGAAACCGACTCGATCGATTTTCGAGTTTTGCAAAATCCGGCTTGTCTGCCTTCCGAAATAGTGATTTGAGTTTGGACCGTCTATTGAAGGACGAGTTTTCGAAGCCGACTGCCTTCGCCGAGTACGAAATCGCTGGAGTGCTGCGTTCGCTGTTAACGATTTTAATTTGCGATTGTTTTGCAACGTGATAAATCAGTTACGTCACGTGCTGTGTTGTCACTTGTCAACGTAAGCAGCTGGTGGTTGAAAGGAGATCTGCGAGGATTCGTTGCAGAGGAGGCGGAGAATTCCTTGGTACCTTAAACCTAACCTACAAAACGGTTCAAGCTCTCCGTGATATATATAAAAGTGCGGAAATCTGCATGCGTGAACGTATCCTCTCGGTTTATTTAAAGTGGATTCAAGTGGATAGTTGCAACAATCTGTCAGCGATGTGTTATAGTGATGTATGCTGAGTCAACCTAATGCAGTTAAGCTTTGAACACATGTAAAGGAGGATGCATTTGCAGTGCAATAGTTGAAGAAAATTGTTTGACATCTTTCAGCTCGATGAAAATAAGAAATAAAAGACTCATAGCTTATAACAGAAATATAATGAGGTGATGCTTGCCATGAGGAATAAAACTATTACTTTTGTATTTTTATCAGTTTTGTTATGGGCAACTGTCACTTACTTCTTGATTTTTTATCCATCATCAATTGTGGATAATCAGAAGTCTGAGTTTAGAACAAAACTTAAGAAGCTTGAAGATGAAGTGAGCCAGTTGATAATATCAAACAATATACTTTTGCATAAATTGAGGACAAACGAGATACAAATAGATGAAGAAAATCCATCGAAAACAACTACAATTCTCAAGAGTGCAGACAAGCCCGATAACACTGTTGAAAAAAATGAAGATACTCCAAATGCACTGCAACAACTATCTAACAATTATACAGACTGGCTAAAAAATTTAGATGTTAATTTATTCAAAACTCTTGGTTCATACAACAATGTTAATCCTGATTCTCCAGTAATAGCAGTACTAGTTATTTCTTGTAATCGAGTAACTGTTCGAAGATGTATTGATCAGTTGATTAGATTTAGACCAAGCATAGAGCAATTTCCTATCATAGTTTCTCAAGATTGCCAAGACCAGCAGACTTCAGAGGTTATTAAAAGTTATGGAGATAAGATTTCTCATATTCAGCAACCTGATCAAAGTGATATAGAAGTGCCACCAAGAGAAAAGAAATTTAAAGGTTATTTTAAAATAGCTAGACATTACGGCTGGGCCTTAAATCAAATTTTCTTCAAGTTTGGTTTTGACACAGCAATTGTCGTTGAAGACGATTTAGATGTAGCTCCAGATTTCTTTGAATACTTCCTGGGTACACACTCAGTCCTCATCGAAGACCCTTCCCTATGGTGTGTATCAGCTTGGAACGACAATGGCAAAGCAGACTTGATCGACCTCAAGAGTCCTCACTTGCTGTACAGAACAGACTTTTTCCCCGGCTTAGGCTGGATGCTTACAAAGAAGCTATGGAAAGAACTGTCCCCAAAGTGGCCAAAATCCTACTGGGACGACTGGATTCGCGAGCCCGAACAGAGAAAGAACCGCACCTGTATACGACCAGAAATCTCGCGCACCCGGACTTTCGGCAAAATCGGTGTGAGCAACGGGCTGTTTTTCGAGAAACACTTGCAATTTATAAAGCTTAACGAGCAATATGTGCCTTTTACAAAGATGAATTTAACCTACTTATTAAAGAAGAACTACGACACCGCGTTCTTCAACGAGGTCTACAAGGCAGAACTCGTTACGTCCGCAGATCTGAAAAAAGGCAAACTGAGTTCCACTGCCGGACCGGTGAGGATACCATACTACACGAGTCAGTCCTACAAGAGCACCGCGAGGATGTTGGGCCTGATGGACGACTTCAAGAGCGGCATTCCGAGGACCGGATACGGAGGCGTCGTTAGTTTCTTTTACAACGGGCGAAGAGCGTATTTGGCACCTTCCAAGAGGACACCGCCGCAAACTTCCGACTGACTTTTCGTTCCGGCTGCTTTGCTCGACACGTGGCGTTCGCTCCGTGTATCGATAGCCGTTTTTTCCTTGACAGCATTTTCGAACCCGGTAATTATGCACTCGGTTATGCATTGAAACCTTTTTTTGTACTTTTATACAGGCGCTATCGGTACACGTCGAAGCGAATCCCAAGCTGTCGCTTAGAGAGGGTATATATTTTTAGTTTGTTCGACAGCACAATGGTACTACTGCAACTCGCGGGCTTCGTTTGAATTGTTGCGATCGAATTGTTGTTGTTAAATGAAATTTGTTGCAGAATCGAAAATAAACCAATCAACTGACTGCTGCGTCTTGGTTGTTTCGTAGCGAAAACGATAAATGATATTACTACGCACACTTGTTAGAAGTTCTTCGCGAGAGCGAAAATGAGAATATTTATTGTCTAGAGTATATTTGAGTTAATGATAATAGTACCTAATACCATCAGAAGCTTTTTTACAATAAGTTCATTCAATTAGATCTGTGTAGGAGCGATTAGTTGTAAATATAATTCGTGTATAAAAATGTACATTTAATTTCGCTGCTCCTTAACATTTCTCTCGCGAAATGGCAATTTTTGTATTTTATTATCCTGTTAGATTAGAAAGTGGCCATTCTAATAAAACAATTTATTGGCCAGTAAATAGATGTATAAGGATAAGCTATATGTGGCCAGTCTCTAGTCCAAAATAAAGTTCTGTCGTCTTATTTCTAAAAGGATAGTATTTTCTAACTAGGCAGCTTAGAAATTTAATTTTTATAACAACATTAAATGAAATAAATTTTCATGAGTATACCTTTCCAATAAATGTCGCTCTTGATTTAATGGACCTTCTTTAATGGTAGAGTTTTAATGTTTACGTTGATTTGCATGAATTAATTGCATATTTTATGGACTTTGATAATTGTTTTGCTTTTATTTTATCATCAAGCCTTTATACGAGGAAAATTAGATTTTTGTAAAACATATACGAACGATTCTTCCAATTAAATTAGCGTTTTACGATAATTTAGAGATTTTTCATTTCTAGCTACTTCTCTTTTACATAAATGAAACCTTTTTGTAAAATCACGGTTCTTTGAAGTCCTCGACCGAAGACTTAGAAAAAATTCGAAAACAAGATTAAAAAGCACTTGATTAACGACCTTAAGATCGATAGCGTAATTCATCATTTTTAATAACAAAGCTTACTAATTCACTTATTAAAATTTAACACTTAACAAATAATTCTCTTCGACTAATTCCTCTAACGAACTGTTTATGTAAATAAACACTGTACATAGACTAAATTTTCGTGCATTCGCAATAAAAAAAAAACTCGAAAACCATCCAGGCCGGGAACCAAAAGCGAAAAAAGTTACTCGAGCCGAAAAGAGACCTCTCGGCCGCTCGACTCGTTACCTCCCTTGGCACTGCTTCGACGCTCTCTTCGGCGGCGGGCAAATATAGTTTGTGAAATCTCTCTTCCTCTCCCGCTGCTCGCGTTATCTTGTAAGCCCGTTATCATTAACGTGTCCACGCTTCGAGAGCGCTGCGATAAGAGGCAACGAGGGGGTTTATCTAATCTGCGACTCGCGGCGTCGAGGCGCACCACACCGCGAGAGATCTTTCGATATTGCCTCAATTAATAAATTTCGAGCGCCGTCGATCGGTCGTAATGATAAGGGTCGTACGGCGTTATGCACTCGAGATTTTCAGGCGCGTTCTGTATTAGCTGCGATTGTTTTATTGGGTTAGTTTTATTGGTACTTTGGTTCTACTGGTTAGAATTGTAGTCGAATGCGTATCGATGGTATTAATTTGTTTAATTTAAGGAGGAGGTATAGTGAATCTTTTGTTTACCAAAGAACTCTCTTATTTACTGCTTTCTGTCATCTTTCGTTTATAAATAAATATTGGATGGTATTATACCAGTGTCTGATTGTAAATAAGAGAGGTGGAAATTCACATATTTATTAAAATTTCCAATTTGTCCAAATTGGAAATTTTAATAAATATGTGAATTTTCACCAAATTAATAAAACTTCTTTTTCAGTAGCAGAATCTGTTAAAGTATTAGAAAAATTATTATTATACCAATGTAATGGTGAAAAAAAAATTAAAATTATTTTTAAAAGATTTATACGACTTTATTAATTATTAATTATGTACAAATTGGAAATTTTAATGAATATACGTCTTTTCCTCTTCAGAAGAAAGTAAATAAGAGAGTTCCCAGAATGAACCTAATTATTAGCCCGTTGCGGAAGAAACTTTAAAAATGTTATTCGACGGTGATATCTGTAACGTTGAAGTAAAATATAAAATCGGACGCAAGTTGTTCTTCGTATGCCAATTATTGTTCCGAAACTGCGTTATCCGAGAGGACATTGGAGTGTGCTAAGAGAATTTTGCATTTAACTTCGCCGAGCGATTTCGCAATATCCAGTTGCAAGGCAACTTTTACTTTTCGACTTTGAATTTTTTTACAATAATATAAAACGTTTAGCTCTAAGACATACAGCTCGAATGAGAAGGTAAATAAGGCCGCAGAGTAACGTAGCGAGTTATATTCGTAAGATTGTAAACGCCCTATATCGTTTCATATGCAGACACTGTATTATGAATTCTGTTAATAATTTTCTAAAGCGTTCGAAGCGACTGTAATATATTGTTTATAGAAGAGGATATTCATAAAATAAAACTTTAATTTTAAACCATAAACTTCTTCTTCCACCCTCGTTCCCAAAAAAAAAAAAACAGAATCAAGCACACACTTTTAATCATTCTAAGGCCTCTCGATTCTATGCCACGGCCGAGCGGCGCGTCCGATCCCCTCGGAAACGATGCAGAAACGTGCGCGCGAGACACTCGACGACACGCGCCGCCGTTCGGATCGCGACGCCTCGGTTCCCCGGTTGGTAAACAAAGTGAGAGGCGGTCGCCGACTGGAGGACTTTCGTAATAACGGAGAGCTGTGAAAGCGCATATTTTTCGTCGCGCGCCGGTTGTTGTTGTCGTCGGCTTTTAGGTGTTCGGCTGTGAGACGTTCCTAGGTGTTGGAGATTGGAATTTATTTTGGAAACGCGCTGTTTTTTTGGTCGAGATTGCCGGATGATTGAGGAAGCTAGACGATTCGTTTTGCGGTTTTGGAATCGCGTAATTCGGCGGATAAAAGTTATTCAATCGGATTTGATTAACCAATTTGAAGGATGACGAGGGAAAATTGATAAAATGCTTTCGGGAATTTGCAAATAAGGCAAATTACTGTTGATTCTTACAATTTATTTCCGATATTCAGACGAGACGTCAAATTTTTCATTCTATTCTCTATACAAAAAAAATACGTTTTCTTTACAGACGTTCGACACCGTTTAAAACGCCTCGCTCGTCGTCGTAAAATAGTACGCCAGATAAGCAGAGAAACTCGCGGAAAACCGCACAATCGCCGGCAGCGAAGGCGCAGAAGCGCGCATAAATCACGGGAACAAAAGCTGCGCGCGGCGGCTCACCGCGGCTCGAATCTGCGTATTACACATCCCGATGATTTACGAAAAGTTCAAACACCTCGGAATCGCGGCGCCGTAAATCGTCCGTCGGCCGGGGGAAAAACACACACCGAAAAAAAAACTGGAGCAACCGCTTCTATTCTCGAGCAGCGGGAAAGCAGTTTTCCGCGGGGCGCAGCTGGCAAGAGGATCGCGACGAGTTGCTGCTTCGAATTAATAAGCCGCCGCGGCTGCGAGGTGCGCGTGTCTCTCGGTGCACTCGTGCGTGCATATGCGAGACACTACTTTCAATGCTCGGTTTGATTGGTCGGAAAACCTGCTCTCGGCGCTCGTAAATTAACGTCGGGAAGAGTGTTTAACGACTGCGGAGGAGATTGTGGAAGTTGCAGCTTTTCTTTTTTTTTTTAAACTGCTTCTGACTGTAGGCTTACTACTACGCCGATGTCGACAAATCAATCACGAATTGTTTTTCACGAGCGTTCAAATGTTTTTATCCGTCGTGAAAATTAAACTAATTAACCGCAATCACCTCGGTAATCGCACGCAATACCGCCGCGGCGCGGTCTTAAAAAAAAACTTCCAACGCCGCTTCGTCACTCCCCGGCAAATAAACCAGACTGTTCCTAAAAACCATATACACCACTCGCGCGCAACCTGCAACGATCGAAAAGCACTCTCATTACAACAGAGCGAGAGAGAGAGAGAGAGCACCGAGGTCTTTTCCGCGCGGCGAAAAGCGTCGACCCACGCTAATAAAGTCAGTCCGCGGCGGCTTCAAGGACGCGAGCGTCGCTCGTTGTAAACACGTTGCTCGCCGGCTAGACTAAAAATAGGCGCGCGCGTTTTTCTCTCTCTCTCGCGCGACGTGCAGCCTGCACGCCCGGCCACCGCCGCGCGCACTGGATTAGTCGCCGCGCGTTCATTGATAGGGTTACGTGCACACACTGCAGCGCGGAGAGCCGCTTAATTTGTTTACGATGACGGGACGCCGGGCGATTCCTTCGACTTTCGGTCGGAATTCTTTTTGGAGCCGATCGTTTTGAATTTTTGATTATTGGTTGAGTTTGTGATTAATATTGCTCTGTGAATTACAGGTGAATTTGTCCTCGGTTCTTTGTCGAAAAAGTATTCGCCCTCCGGCGATCGATTTAATTTTTTTTCGCGCATCTGCGTCGCCGCGATACGAGATTCGAACAAAAACTTATTTATACAAAAGATTAATTTAATAGTCGAGTATGTTTGTTTAAACTTTCGACCCCGCATTTGCTTTCAATTTAATTAACAACTCGGTTTCTTTTTGCCGCTCGGGATAAGTTTTTGCCGAAAACTTATTTATAACGAACGTGAATCGACGTTAAAAAAAAAATCGTTAAACCCGCAAAAAAGACCCTCAATCATATCTTACGTGTAATCCGCGCGTTGTATCAATCCACGTTTCCCTCCCGACCCGACGGCGAAAAAACAAACTGCGCTCTCAAATTAAAAAGTAGGCCGCTTCTATATGTATAAGCGAGTCAACTACGTGACTCCCGGCATGAATTCATCTTGGAAGGTATACAATAATCTCCAAGTGGAACGACGCCTCCTTTCATCCGGACGACCTGCCCACATCGTCCAAGATCGATCCCACACCAATATATATATACCGCCGACTCGATTCGCTGTATACGACGGTAAAGCGATAATTGAAAGTACGCAGCGGAGTGCAATTACTCGCGAATTAACTCGGAGCTCGTAATTGAGGCGAACCGAAAATATATATGCAATCGCGGCGCGCGCGGCTTTCGACCTGACTCATCGCGCGCGACTTCGTTTCGGAGCTCGGTGCAAAATAATGCGGTGTATTTTAATTCTATTTACCGCAGTCGGTGAATACCTGAATCGAGTGCGCCGCACACAGTATAATGTATGTATTCGATCGCCTCGGCAGCGAAACGTGCTCGACTCGTGGCGCGAGCGCAGAAAGAGGTGGGGGGTCGAAAAAAAAAAGAGAAAATGTGACGATTGTCTCGCTTTGACGAGGATAAATTGTTGTTATCGCCGCGGTGCAGCGATGTAATCTGCGAGGCGATTAGAAGCGTAATGTGCCGAGATAAAGGCCGTTTACTCGGGAGGCGCTGCGGGAATTTCTTCGAATAATAATGTGTTACTTTTGGATCGCGGAATTTTGAAAGAGACGAGAATATAAGCGGTGTGTACGTCGGTAGTTGATGCGATTTGGCGTGTATTGACACTGATAAGGATTAATTGAAGTGTTTAATTTTCAATGATTGCTCGGCAAACCGGATTTTTACGACGTTCAATATAATTTGTTGTTGAAGCAAAAATAATAACGCGATTATGATGTAACCGCGACTGATGCATAGGTATTCGGAGCTATCGAATCTGCGCAGTAAAATGTGTCACTATCTTGAAAAATAAATTTCTAATTATAGAGCGAGTAATCTGCAAATGTGTACTACATCATTGAGATTGTAAAAGCTCTTTATAGTTTCCCGGCGATCCCGTCAAACTTTTATGAATTTTTACAATAGTGCTTTCTTCAAGCATTTAATTACAACAAAACAAGTAAACAATATCGAAAAACCTCTCCGCACCCAACCTAAAAACCTCCAAAAAAACCTGTCATCCGAGCACTCCCCAACGCAAAACACTCCCCGCTCCTCCGAAAAAAAAAGAGAGCACTGAAAATCGACGTCGTCGAGTCGTGAGAAAACCTCGACGTCGGCGGCTCCCCCGCGACGAATTATACATCGTCGTCCCATCGGGCGAGAGGAGAGAGAGAGAGCCCCGCGAGGTCAGAGAGCTCGCAAAGTATTTTTCTTGCCTCGACGAGAGAGCACGTTATCGGCACATGCTCACCGCGATAACGAGAGAGCTTCTGCCCGAGGAGACAGGGAGGCGCTCCGCGCTTAAACAAATTGTCGGATGATCGATGGGGCACGCTGCGCTCGTTTCTTTTTTTTTTTTTTTTTAATTTATTGGCGGAGGATTCGAATTGGGGGAGGGTTGATGATCGATGCGGCAATTAAGTCGTTCGCGGGAGAGGGAAGATAAGAGGTGGATTTGTGAGAGAGAGAAAAATAGATGTGGCGAGTGTGGAAGTGAATCAATTGGATATTAGCAATTTCGTCGATTTCTTTTGCAAATTAATGGCTCGCTGGCTTGTTGTGAATGGAACGGTGCACTTTTTTTTATAAATGTTCGGAAATGTTTCTTTTTTTTAGAGCTCGTAATTTTGAAGCAAAAGTTAGAATTGGGGGAAAGCGAAAGAAAGGTGGACTGATATGACTAATATGGCGTTTAACATATATTTATTTAGCGCTTGATTAATTCGTAATCTCCTCTAAAATAACGCGTTTAATATGACGGTATTTTATCAGCCGTACGTAAAAGTTACTCAAGCACCAGATAAGCAACAACGTAGAAAGTAATGAGTTTCACAATTCTAATTACACTGTATATTGAAAATCATTAAAATACCAGCCTACCGCCGATAAATATCCGCCGCGATTACAATTGTTCCGAGCGGCGTTGCGAATGTAAATATTGCAGCTAAGTGAATCTCGCTCCGAGCGCATTTACAAAATGCAACGATTATTTTTAAATTCGCGATTAGAGAATATACATTATTGATACTCGGGCCCGATATATACGCCGTTTCAAAGAGCTAAAAATGAATATCGCGCTATTATGTAATCCGAGCTGAATATTCCCCTTTTCGCTGAAACCGACAAACTACGAAAAATATGCGCGCTCGACACCGTCATTTTCTATCGCAATTAAAAAAAAAAAAAAAATATATTTTCGCTTTGTTTTTGTTTTTTTCTTTTCGTTACAACGTCCGTCGCCGCCGCCGGTTATTTGCAAGGTTTCATTCACGAAAGCGCATTTCCCAACGCGCCTCGGAGACACGTACGGATATATATTATTCGAGGGGGATTCTTATACGCTCTTAGTCATTTAATCGCTTGCAAAACAAAATTTCTACGCGTCACAATGCAATGACTCCTTTTTTTACTCGAAGATGTAATTTCTTACATTTCGAAATTATCGAGCGACCCGCGGCGCAATAGTTGCTCTTGTAAGCTTTTAACTGACGAAAGGCGTTTTTTTTTTTTTCAATAAAAAGTACTCTATTTTTTTTTAATTATACCAATTAAGGAATTGACGAAAACTGAATCAAGTTTGAAAACTATTTGATTACTTTCATAGAAAACTTTTTTACTGCGAGATATAAAAGTTTTCGCAAAAACTTATACTAACTCTTCGAATCGTACTACACTTTATCTCCACGTCTAATATAACAAACAATCGCTCCCGCGAAAAGTTAAAAAAAAAACAAAACCAATCTAAAGCTCCCCCGGCGATCCGTCCCCGTCCGTCTCGATCTTCCCGCGCCTCGCATATAAGCCCCTCTCGAATGACGCAGCGCCATATGGCGCGATTCCTCCTCGCAAAAAATCTCTCTCTCTCTCTCTCTCTCTCCCGAGCCGCAGCCTGGTTATCCCGTGCAGAAAAAGTTCCAGCGCGTGTCGCCGCGAGCCGAGCGAAAGAATGAAACGCCCGAGAAACAACACAGAGAAGAAGCGACAGATAAAAGAGACGGCGACGGATATACACAGACCAGAGATCAGAGTGCATCTTCCCGCGAGCGGCTCTCCCGACACCCAGCGGCTCGCAGTGTATTAGGGGCCGAGATAGCGCCCGAGTGACGCGCGAGACGACCCAGACTTATCGCTTATCTCTCGACCGCGCTTCTCGCATAATAATCCCCCGATTGCGGAAATTATTAATAAATCGCCGCTCCGCGACGCGGAGAGATCGAGAGAAAGCGGCGCGCGAGCGCAAATATATATCCGGGGCTGGACTTTGGACAGCTGGTGCTCCTTTTTTCGGCCCCGGACGTATACACAATGAGAGAGGGATGATGCCGCTGCTCGACGTATAATATTGCTAATACTTCCAAGTGCGCTTATCGGCCCCCGAGGCTTCGATATCGCCTGGTTATTGAATGGGCCCCGCGCGATAAGTGCTTTGTTGTTGGCGAAATTAAATACCGCGAGGAGGGAGAGTATATATTTTTTTGCGAGGGAGCCCCGATAAAGTCCGCTAATTTCGAGACTGATGTATAAACGCCGCGGGAAGAGGCGGCTGATACCGAGTCGAAAATAATAATTGATAAACTCTCTCGCGGGGGGGTCCGACGGCGGGGAGGGAATGTATATTATCCCGCTTCGTTGGGAAGAAATCGACGCGCGTCGCTTTTGCGGATCTTGCGTTTCCGTCGCGCGGAGGCTTTTTGGATCGGATCCACGTGACAGTTGACGGTGCAGTCGTTCTCCGCGTTATAATGAGGTAACCCGCGGCGAATTCGAGACCGGCGGGTGTAAAATTAGATCGCGGTATTGATGGATTGACGTCAGGGGAGAGGAGGCGTCAGTCGGTCAGATTATTTTTGATAAATAAACGACGCGAAGACGCGATCGGCGATAAAAACAGGAATGCCTCGGAATTAAATATACAGGAGGCGTCGTCGGCGTCTTGAATAACAAAAATAAGAGGAGAAATGTAGGTTACCGAGTGTTCGTATCGGGTTTGATGAGTATCCTTTATCGTTCGATTCGCGTATAAATACACCTGGATTATTTTTGGACGGCGGAGCGGAATAAGTGTAAAACTATTTTGGAGTAAATACAACATATGCGCTGAGAAAAAAATTTCTTGAAATCAAACTTTATTGCGGGCAATCGATTAAATATTTTTTTGATTTAAAGAAAATATTCTTGAATTCAAAGAAACCCCTTGGGAAGAAAGGTTCTTTAAAAAAAGAAAATTTCTTTCCATTAAAAAAGGGGTTTCTTTGAAATCAAGAATATTTTCTATCAAAAAAATATTTATGAAGCTTTCTTTGATTTCAAGAAATTTTTATCTCCGTGTACTTTTTGTGACTTCAAGCTGTCGACGCACAAAAGGCGAATAAGGATCTTTTACAAAAATTTAAATCTCGCTCGACTAACCCACTTCCCTTCAAGCATTCTTCCAATCCAGTTAAACAAACGACACACCATCGACACCACAAAAAACTGACCTGCACAGGAAGCGGAGCTCATATGCACGGCGGGACTGTCCGGCGGCAGGTACGAGTTGAAGTAAGTCTTGCTCTGCGAGTACGTGCAGAAGTATATGGCCCTTGATGGCGCGACGCCGACGATGTTGGGCACGAGGCCCTTGAACAGGGCCCTCGGGCCCTCGGTCTCGATGATGAACTTGAGGCACTGGATGATCCCGGGATTCGCGGGAACGTGCTGGGGACGGCCGCCCGGGGGAGGCGCCACCGCGCAGTGGGACAGCGTCACCAGAGAGTACCTGGGCAAGAGAGTTCTTCGAGTGTTTAGCGTGATTAGTCGATCTTTGATGGAAGGGAGGTTGAGGGGGGAGGGCTTTGAAATCGGAAGTTTTTTTTTAACGGCGTGGTGTAAACAGAATATTTTCAGAGCGAGTAATGAGTTATAATGAGGAGGAATATATATAATGGCTGATAAACGCCCGGGGGTACGGTTTCAATAATAAAACGTTGTTTTTATTCCGGAAGTAGTGCTTGATGATCGCACACAAGAAGTCGGTGAGCATGTTCTGTTTACACTGCTAGATCGAGTTTCGCGAATGTACTTCCTTGGCCGTTTGAAGATGTATTGTTTTATTGAGCTTGAACCGAGGATAAACAGATTAACTTAATTGAATCTGAAGAAATCCGAGATTCACAATGACGTATTTGTAATTGAAAATCAAAACACCGAACTTTGGACTTGCAGTAATAAAATTTGCAACGCGTAAAGCCACTTTAAAACAAAAATGATTAAACAATGTTTTATATCAAAGCGTGAAATATTGTGCAATTTACTCCTTCGGAAGTTTTCACCATTATTTTATCAGCTTTTGACCAACTTTTTAAAAATTGGCCAAAGTGAAAATAGTAAAATGCTGTAAAAATGTAATAACATTTAAGAATAGTATTCAATAATTTTTAAAAAATTCTCTACTTAAACTGATTTTTAATTTAAATAATTTTTTTAAATTGCATGAAATGTATTGAATGATTATTACATTATTTATATTTTTTAATTGTAATAAAAAAATGTAAAAAATTATTAATTAAATTTTTTAATTCGCAAACTTTTGAATTTAAATACTAAATTCAAAGATGCTTACATTTTAAATATGAAATTTTACTTTACTTTCTTATTAATCTACCATATTTATTTTTCATCAGTTTTTAACCAATATTTCATCAAAGTATTTAGCCAAAAAAAATTGGTGAATTATTAGTAAACTGGCCAAAAAAAAAATGATGAAATTTCCCACAGGGTAATGTTTCAATTAAATCCATTTATTAAACGAAAAATCAATAAATCTTTCTCGACTCGAAAGGAATAGCCACGCAGTCTGCATACCTCCCGTCTCCGGTGCACAGCCGCCTCCTCTGCGGGTTCGGGATCCCCTTGCAGGTCACGTGACCGCTGGCCATCTCCTTGTTCATGTAGACGGGGTTCGACGTGCAGAAGCCGCCCTGGGAGGACTGCAGCCGCGTCTTGACCACCTCGAGGGGACATGTCACGATCGCCGCGACGGTGCCAGCAACCCTGAAAAAAAAACGAGGTTTAGAGGCTCGCCTCTGCCTTTTTTTTTAGGACGGCTCGATTGATTTTTTTTTCTCTTTTGCCTCTCCTCGCGGCTTTTTGACGATGACTGATCTCGGCGGCTCGGGGAGCGAGGAACATAACGAAGGAGCGCTCGAGGCACGTGAGTCATATTTTATCGGCGGATTGTTCTGAAATGTTTGCGGAGACACGCTTCTTTTCTATTGTGTATACGCGCAAATCTCTCTCTCCTTTTCCGGCGTTGCGCAATTTCGCGGCAAAACTGCGCGCTCATTAAGTGCACGCGTCTCTTCGACTGAATTGTTTTTTCGACGCGAACGTTTTATATGTGGAGTAATACGAATGTACGTATCGACGAAGAAATTCCATGTTTTTCGAAAAAAATTTCAGAGCTTGTTTCGCAGTGTTGCCTTGTATTATGCAACGTACCGGTATATCGCGTGTACGGTGAATACATGTATACGTTTTCCGAACGGTCGAGATGAAGTTTTCTCTAATGAAAGTTCATTATCCGCTGGAATTCGAAAAGAAACTTTTGAATATGAATGTAGTTTGCATTTTATCCAGGTACTGCTTAGCGAGTAAATGGTTGAGAGCCACAATAATTAAAACATGCGAATTCTCCTTTTAGTTACAATTGTAAATTAATCTTTTGCGGCTACTTTAAATGTAGTTTCTTCGGTCGGATGATGTAACCCTCTTATTTTTTACGGATAGCTTTTATTTCAAACTTCTACTTATATTCCTTAACAAATTAATAAATATACGTCTCAGGGAAAATCTAGTTTTTTTTTCACTAATTAAATTTCGAATCGTAATGAAATAATTGAACGTTGCTTCCACGCGGGCAACCGCCACGTGCGGGGTAGTGGTGATTCACTTCGCAGTATTTAGCGACGACGCTAAAATTACACAAATGTATTCGGCGTTGCAGCAAAAAAAAACAACAACATTCCTGTCGTACCGTTCAAAAAATCTGAATTTAGTCATTTAAATATTTCGATTGCTTTTCCAAGGTAAACGCCGCTCGGAGCATAACTATCAATATTATTGAGGAAAATTTTTTTAAAACCGGATTTCTGACGACGGAAAAAATAAACGTAAAGAAAAAGGTGCAAGTTTTCTTAATAACGTTTGTCCAATGCGTTTAACCGGGCGACGATAAGTGCGCACGAAAACATTGGTGAATGAAGTTTTCATCTGGCGTCTAATCGAAGGAAACGAGTCGGGGTTTTGCGGCGGCTCTTTTTCAGCTCCCACTTTTTTTTCTAGAGTAAAAGGAGAGACTTGTTATTTTTGTTGAAAAACGTGTTTGTGCAGTCCCGGCGAGAAACGTGCCAGGCATTAAAATGCAAAACAATATAAACAAGTTTTTTTCCCCGACGCTCTCAAAGGCAGTTCGGGCTCTTATTTTCTTGGGTCATCAAAATCGTCAGCGCACGTATAAACACTGCAACTTTTGAATGAGAGAGATATTTTTAATCTGTCACAAACGAAAATACACTCCTCCGTTCTCATGAATATTCCCGAATATCAATTTTCCCTTATCTCCGAAACCGTATTTTTACTCGTACCAAAAAAAAACAAGACGACCTTCGAAACCTCCCGCCGAGGATCGAGACGGTACGAAGACACCGGGTTCGTCCGTGTTACCGCCGAGTCGCAGAAAAAGGTGCCAATATAGACCCGAACGCTGCCAGGGCTCGCGACGCAAATGCGCGGCCGAGGGAAGGCAAAGCGGCGCGTAGGGCGCCTTTCCGTCTATTTAAAGGCGGCGAAATGCTGTTGCGCAATATTCCTAACGGCACACACCGGTTCTGGCGGCTTTGTGTATATATTGTATATACCTGACGCCGCGAGGGTCGAGAGAAGTATTTCGTCTTGGAGATAAGCTTGGATTCCGTGGGCGGTTTTTCGGATGCGTAGATTATTTACCGAATGGACGAAACGTGCTTGGAGAGATTTTACGAGCGGCTACTTTTGTCTTTTTTTTTGATAAATTAACGGTAGGTTATTAACTTGTGCGAACGAACGGAGAACGCGTTGGACACTTTGCGAAATTAGACCGATTATTAATGAGTCGGTGCAAGTAGCTTCGAAGCACTTGGCATAAACAATATTATTCGTAGCGCTCGAAAGTAAAAAAAGAGGCGAATCAAGATTCATCGCGAGCAGAAAAGTTCGTAGTAAAAAAAATCTTTGAAACATGAGCTTTGCCTATTTTTGCACACCGCATCGCAAAACGCGGTCGTAAATCATTCCGCTATACATCCTCCCGTCGTCGCGTGCAAAAATAATGATCAACAAAGTCGCCGTATATACACCTGAAAAGCCCCGTCCCAGATATATAAGTATATACCGTTCCTCCCGTTTAAATCCAGCCGACGAGAGTTTGTTTACAACAAACTCCTTACATAACCGGTGCAACGGCCAAGCTCCTCGACTCTCCGAATTATTTACCGAGCGGTATATAATCTTGCCAGCACGTTCGGGGGCCGGTGTGTGCGCTGCTCTCACCCGAAAGGTCGTTCAAGTTCGTTCAACGACACGCTCGAGCAATTGCTAACCCGGATCGATCGGCCGCGGCTAGAAAGCCGAAAAGCAGAGCCGCGCGGAAGCCAGAGCGAGAGAGAGAGACAGAGATATATACTCCTCGCGAACTATTTACATGCTGCGTGCACGTGCAAGCCAGCTTCGGAACGGTATAAAAGTAAACAAGACGCACGTACGGCCGTCCGAAAGTTACCGTGCGAAGGAGAGCGAGGTCCCGAGCGGCGAGGTAAACAAGAGGTGTACTCACCCCCCGGCGACGAGGTGTATGAGGGTGTCGCGCTGCGTCATACTCGGGCTGCGTTAGCTGCGCCGAGGCTCGGCAGAGAGCGAGAGGAAGCGGCACTCGAGTCCGGCTGTCCGCCCTTCCTCCGCTCCCTCCGGCTTCCTTCCTCCGCCGACAAGGAGGCTCCTATTTTTGCGCAGTTGCCCGCCGTCCGAATTGATCCTCAGCTGATGAATAACTTGGACAAAGTATATCTGTGGCGGAAGCCCGCGCCGCGCGCCTTCCCGGCGAACGGAGGAGAGAGATAGAGAGAGAGCGAGAGAGAGAGAGAGAGAGAGAGGAAGGTGTATAGAGGTTAGGCTCGGCGAGAAAACAGAAGAACGAACAGCCAAGGAAACGCGCACTTTGACTTCGCCGACGCTGTTTTTCCGAGCGAAAAACCGGGGAGCTGAGAATGCGAGACGAGAGCACCGCACCGCTGACTCAAAACAACTGAGCCGACTGGCTGAGCGAGTGCTGCGTGAGAGCCGACACAACATACGATTACGAGCGACGAGCGGAGCGCGCGCGACTTTGCAGCCGCTGCGCATGTGTGTCCGTGTGTTTGTGCGCGCAGCCGCAGGAATTATCGCCCTCCCCCCCACCTCTTTACTGGCGCGACTGGACCTCTGTGTGTGCGAGTTTGCGGGTTATGCTTATGCACGAAGCCAGCGGCTTCTCAATGCGAATGTGCGGATGGTCTCTCGGCGCTGCTCGGCTATAAATAGACACGCGTGGCTCCGAGGACTGAATTCGCGAGTAGAAAGGAAACTCCGCCGAGCAATTTGTCCCCCTTTTTTTTTTGTACTTTCGAATGCCACGCGGCTTTTCAACGGATCTGCTCGTTGCTCGATTAATTATTCGTCGCGATCGGGGATTCCTTGACGCTTTTGAGGTAGAATCGATTCGAGATATGTGATGGCAAAGTGGTAAGTATTTGTTTTAGAATGAGTGGATTCAGGTGCGCGTACGTTCAAAAATGCTTTATGAGTTTATGTTTACCATCAGAACATGGATTCATTTGAATGGTACAGAAAATGTGGCGCTTTTTCAGTATTTAAAATGCGGGTCGTCAAAATTTTTAATTTTTAAGAATATAAACAATCCCGCTTAAAACTACTTCAAAAATGATTTAATTTACTGAATCAAAATATTATTTTATAATAATAATAATTACCAAATATGTTTTTACTCCAATCAACGTTTGAAAAAGTTTACGTACGTTTAAACTTTTCGATTGGTTTCTTAAATGGTAATAACTAATGAGTAAGCAATAAACAAATAAAATAATCTTTAAAAACCGAGAGGAAGCGTTCTAGCAAGAAGCTGTAGAAATTACCTTCTTGAACATTGGTCCAAAGAATTCAAGTACACTACATGTAGTCTGCACAACTATTTGATTTGATGGAAGTCTACTGAATCATTATTTCTTTTACTTTCAGCAGTTTTTTTTGTTGTTAGGAAAAACTCCCAAATTAAATCAGAAATAAAAATGTATTACTGATCTTTCAAAAATTTTAATCATTGATACTTCATTTAAATAGGGCATTTAATATTTTGTTTTTTCGTAATGAAACGTTTGGTTATATGTAAGTTTTTATTGACTTATTTCGAGAATACTTTTATCATAATATTTATCAAAAGTATTTTCTTGTAAATTACATACAGTCATCTCATTACAAAAGATTTAAATTGCACGCGCATTTTAATGTTTACAATGCTGCCAACATATACATATTCAAACCATTTAAACAATTTTTAAAATATATTTATTAATTTTACGTCGTTTCTTTTACGTATTGTAAATAATTCTTCTATTATATCAATGTGTGTAAACGGTTCTTTACATTTCTGACATTTTTGACATTTCTTATATTTCTTAACAGTTGAAGTTGTACTGCAATCGAAGGTTCGCGTAGGAAAAGCTCTAAATCGTTTCATAAACCTGCCACTGGGCCCCGGCTTTCGCGATCTGAAAGCAGGCCGCTGCCATTTTGAAGCAGTCATCTCAACAACGTTCCATCGTAAAGATGGATCAAATACCGAGAACGCGAGAAGGTAGAATTTTAAACAATTTCTTTCAATAATTAATGCTTACTTTATCTACACTTACTTTAATATTGCTGCTGAAAAACTACAATTTGTTTCACTACTATATTATCGATTCACTATATGATGAATGTAGTCAGATTTACTTACAGCAAATAGTGCGATTCTTCGACTATTTGCATGATTTAAATAATTGAAAAATTTAGATTTGTTTACTAAAAACTATTCCTGTTCATTCATTTATAGATATCGAAGCACAAATTAGAGAGATTCAAGAGAAGAAAAAGAATATTCAAACAACCGATGACCAAGTAGCACTTGGAAAAACTGGATTTTATGATCAAGATATCTATGATGGAACAAACAACAAATTTGATGGATATGTAACATCAATAGCTGCAAACGATGAAGTTGATGTAAGAATACAATTTTTACTTTTCTACAGTAAAATTGTAAAATGTCTTTTTATTAAAAATTTTACTTATTTCAGGATGAAGATTATGAGCCCACTACTTTTGGCACAAACAAAAGGAGTTTTAATGCTCCTGCAGCATTACTTAATGATGTTGCTCAGGTTAGTTTTCTAGATGATCAAAATATTTTTAGGAATAAAAATATTACAATAGGAATATTTTTATTTAACATACTAAAATTTTTAAATATTTTAGAGTGAAAAGGATTACGATCCATTTGCAGACAGAAGACGACCTACTATTGCAGATAGAGAAGATGAATATAGACAAAAGAGACGTCGTTTGGTTATTTCACCAGAACGTGTTGATCCATTTGCTGAAGGTTAGTAGTATTTTCTTTATATATTATTTTAACCAAAAAAGCAGGTAATTGTTCAGATTTAATTATTTCTTTTATTATAATAATTAGAACTCTGAATATTTATATTTTTTTATTTTTCTTCTGATTTCTCATGCAACTGTAATTATAAAAAACTTGTGTCTCATATTTCATACAAATATAAAATTGTTAGAAATTGAATTAATTATTTTAGAGACATCGCAAAAACTTGGAATTATTTTTACAGCTTTATGTATCAGCATTGCACAAATATATTTTCTCTTAAAATCACTTTTCTTTAGCAATACTCTAATTTATTTAAAAAAATTATATATAGTTTTAATAAGAGGATTTTTATGTCATTAGATTGATTACTTTTTAAATCAATGCTCTTTAACTATTCATTACATCAAGGAATTTAATTCTTTAAGTCATTTTTGATTCATTTGATTTTTGAGTATATTTGAAAACCATTACATTTACATGCAAATACTTTTTGTTTGTAAATATCAAGCTTTCTTGCACAATTCATGGTGACATTTTAATTTGTATTTCTCAAGTTATTTAAAACGTATATAACATAAATTTAACGATTAGAACTACTTAGGGCGAGTAGTTGTTGCGCAATTGGATGATGGACAAAGACGTATGTGGTCTTTGAACATTGGTTTGAATGAAATGTATGAATGTGTTTTTTCCAAACAAGTACTAATTCCTGCATTTTTTTCCACTCTTAGTGACGGTCAGCACATTTGGAATCATCTGCTTATCCTGGATACTATGTCAAAGGTTATACGACTCTAAGTTGTAAAAACCCACCCATTAAACCTGTTCACTAAATGATAAAGATAAAATTTTTGGTAATTTATAAAATTTTTTTACAAAATCATTTTTATCAAGTTTTAAAGCAATAAACTTTTTTATATATAAATTTTTTTTATACTTACAAAAAAATTGTTCTATGAAAAATTTTATTAATGTATGGTAGCTTATGAAAAGATTATTAAGTACAATATTTCAGTTCTGATTCAGATATTGTTACACATAAAAATGAAACTAGAATAAAAAAGTGGTTTAATATTTTCGAAAAATAACATGTTACTTTAGGGTGAAAAGAATAAAGATTTTAAATAATATTTAAATTGAGATTAATATATATACAATTTAAAAAGCATTTGTTTTAGACATGTTACCTTCAGTGGTGAAAAAATATTTAAATATTTTTTATTATATAATGCTTGCATTCACTTAATATGTGTTAAGTAAACTTACTGTATTTAATATTGTTGAAAACTTTTATCTTGTCATGCAGGTTTAAAACATTGCCCCATAAATCAGTATGAATGGCTTGAGTGCATATATTATTAATAACGAGATCAGAGTTGATTTTTAGATATGAAGTATTTTACAATCTGGATGACATGAGCAGGACTGTGCTCCCTGTGACACCAAAGCCTCACGTACGTATATCATATGCCAGCTACTGATGCAACTATTTTACCTGCTTTTCATTTTGTAATAGGGTTTCTTATTAATCTGTAAATTTATTTCTAATAAATTTATTTCTAAGCGGGTAAGAGTCTTGAGTTAAATCAGTAGCTTATTTTTGGAATAGCCTTTAATATTCCAAGGGCATAACGATATAGAGATTTATCTCTAATCGATTAGGAAATTTCAGTCAAACGAAAAAAATTTTGTTACTTTCTTTGCCACGGTTGCTAACAGTTGCGCTTTGCGTGACTTTTGTTTCCTGATTACAGGTGGAAAAACTCCAGATGTGGGTTCCAGAACGTATACCGAAATTATGAAAGAGCAATTGCTCAAAGGAGAAGAATCAGAAGTAAGAATGCAACTTATCAAACTAATTACATTGACCAAATTACTTTCAACATTTATTTAATATTGTTCTAATACGTTTACAGTTACGTAAGAAACTTGCTGAAAAGGCAAAGGATGGAACTTTAAAAGCAAATGGAGAACCTAAACCAGCACCAAAAAAGCGTGGCCGTTGGGATCAGACGGATGACACACCAACACCAAAAAAGCCAATTCTCACTGCTACTCCAACTTCCTGGGACAATGCTGATGTATTTATATTGAAATAAACTCCTTTTATTCTAATTAAAATTTTTAAACTTTGATGTTGTAATTATTTAAAATTGCAGGCTACACCAGCGGCGATCAGGTGGGATGAAACACCTGGACACACAAAGGGCGCTGAAACTCCTGGAGCAACTCCTGGAGTGAGTACTAGAATGTGGGAAGCAACGCCAGGACACGCAACTCCAGGTGCAACCACTCCTGGTAGAGAAACACCGCATGATAAAGTTACTTCTAGTCGGAGAAATCGTTGGGATGAAACACCTAAGACGGAAAGAGGTAATGTCCAGGCGGAAAGATATAATAATATATACATTAAAAACCTCTTACTAATAGATATATTAAAATAGAAACTCCTGGACATGGAAGTGGATGGGCTGAAACACCTAGAACGGATAGAGTTGCTGGTGAACTTATTCAGGAGACACCAACTCCATCAGCAAGCAAACGAAGAAGTCGTTGGGATGAAACCCCGTCGAATCAAACACCTGGATCGATGACACCCCAAACTCCGGCAACACCACTTACGACGCCGCATCAAACCACTATTTTGACTCCTAGTGGCACAACGCCAACCGGTCCTAAGGCTATGGGAATGGCTACTCCTACACCTGGGCATTTGATGTCTATGACACCTGAGCAGCTTCAAGCTTATCGATGGGAAAGAGAAATTGATGAAAGAAACCGACCGCTCTCCGAGGATGAATTAGATGCCATGTTTCCGCCTGGTTACAAAGTTTTGCAACCACCGGCCGGTTACGTTCCTATAAGAACTCCCGCAAGAAAATTAACAGCTACTCCGACACCGATTGCTGGAACGCCACAAGGATTTTTCATTCAAACAGAGGATAAAAACGCGAAATTAATGGATAATCAACCGAAAGGAAACTTGCCTTTCATGAAGCCGGAAGATGCACAGTATTTTGATAAGTTGTTGGTAGATGTAGATGAAGAGTCTCTTAGTCCCGAAGAGCAAAAAGAAAGGAAGATTATGAAGCTGCTCCTCAAAATTAAAAATGGTACACCACCAATGAGAAAAGCAGCTCTTAGACAAATCACTGATAAAGCCAGAGAGTTTGGCGCTGGACCGCTATTCAATCAAATTTTACCTCTTCTGATGTCACCGACTTTGGAAGATCAGGAGAGACATTTACTTGTTAAAGTTATTGATCGTATTTTATACAAACTAGACGATTTGGTTCGGCCTTACGTACATAAGGTAGGTGTAAATAATTCTTAAATCATTAACAACTTTTATATCGAATTTCTAATAAGAACTATCTTTTTTAGATTCTTGTAGTTATTGAACCCCTTTTGATCGATGAAGATTACTACGCTCGTGTAGAGGGCAGAGAAATCATTTCTAATTTAGCAAAAGCCGCTGGTTTGGCTACTATGATTTCTACGATGAGACCTGATATTGACAATATTGATGAATACGTTAGAAACACAACTGCCAGAGCATTTGCTGTCGTAGCTTCAGCTTTAGGTATTCCATCATTGTTGCCTTTTCTTAAAGCAGTGTGTAGAAGTAAGAAATCTTGGCAAGCCCGACACACTGGCATCAAAATCGTTCAACAAATTGCTATTCTAATGGGATGCGCTATTTTGCCCCATTTGAAAAGTTTAGTAGAGATTATTGAACACGGTTTGGTAGATGAACAGCAAAAAGTGCGTACAATTACTGCATTGGCCATTGCTGCCTTAGCTGAAGCAGCCACACCGTATGGTATTGAAAGCTTCGATTCTGTCCTGAAACCTCTTTGGAAAGGTATTCGTACACACAGGGGTAAAGGTTTAGCTGCTTTCTTGAAAGCCATTGGATATTTGATACCTCTTATGGATGCCGAGTATGCAAACTACTATACTCGTGAAGTAATGTTGATTTTGATTCGAGAGTTCCAGTCGCCTGATGAAGAAATGAAAAAAATTGTATTAAAGGTAAACATTTTAAAACATTGATGTTTATTGTAAGCTTTCCTCGTATGAGTATTGAATTTTTATTAAATTCTCTTTATTCATATGTTACATAGGTAGTCAAACAGTGTTGTGGTACAGATGGTGTGGAAGCACAATATATCAAAGACGAAATTTTGCCACATTTCTTCAAACATTTCTGGAACCACAGAATGGCTCTTGATCGTAGAAATTACAGACAACTTGTAGATACAACAGTAGAAATTGCTAACAAAGTTGGTGCTTCAGAAATTATCAACCGAGTGGTCGATGATCTAAAAGATGAAAATGAACAATATCGAAAAATGGTTATGGAAACTATTGAAAAAATTATGGGTAATCTGGGAGCTGCTGATGTAGACTCACGCCTTGAAGAGCAGCTTATCGACGGTATTCTTTATGCTTTCCAGGAGCAAACAACTGAAGTATGCATTTGTATATTTTGAAATTTTAGAGTTTTTCTATGTTATTGTAATATTAATTTTGTTCTTTTTAGGACGTGGTGATGCTTAATGGTTTCGGAACGATAGTAAATACTTTAGGTAAAAGAGTCAAGCCATATTTGCCTCAGATTTGCGGTACGATATTGTGGCGACTTAATAATAAATCTGCAAAAGTCCGTCAGCAAGCTGCTGATCTGATTTCTAGAATTGCTGTTGTAATGAAAACATGTCAAGAGGTAAATTAAATTTTTCATTTAACAATTTTTTTTATTAATAGTATTGATCATTTTTTATACTTGCTGTAAACATGATTTCAGGAAAAACTTATGGGTCATTTGGGCGTTGTGCTTTATGAATATTTGGGGGAAGAATATCCTGAAGTATTAGGAAGTATATTAGGAGCGTTAAAAGCAATCGTAAACGTAATTGGCATGACAAAAATGACACCTCCCATCAAAGATTTACTTCCTAGATTAACGCCAATTTTGAAAAATAGGCATGAAAAGGTATGTATTAATTAACTTATAAAATGTTTAAATTTTTTAATTCTTATTGAATTCGTTGTTCCTAGGTGCAAGAAAATTGTATTGACTTGGTCGGTAGGATAGCAGACAGAGGTCCTGAATATGTATCAGCTCGAGAGTGGATGAGGATCTGCTTTGAACTCTTGGAATTACTTAAAGCACATAAGAAAGCTATCAGACGAGCAACGGTAAATACATTTGGTTACATTGCAAAAGCTATTGGGTAAGTTTATATGTAAAAAATATAAGAACTGATTAATTTTATTTGTAAGTAAAGACATATTTATTGAAATATCATTTATATTACAGTCCTCACGACGTTTTGGCAACGTTATTAAATAATTTGAAAGTTCAAGAACGACAGAATCGTGTTTGTACAACCGTAGCTATAGCTATTGTCGCAGAAACTTGCAGTCCTTTCACGGTTTTACCGGCACTGATGAACGAATACAGAGTTCCAGAACTTAATGTTCAAAATGGAGTTCTTAAATCATTATCGTTCCTATTCGAATATATTGGAGAAATGGGCAAAGATTACATATATGCCGTCAGCCCGTTACTTGAAGATGCTCTAATGGACAGGTAATTTTTAAAAATTGTTTGGAATTTTATAATGTTAATAAATAATTTTTGTTTTCAGAGATTTGGTGCACAGACAAACTGCTTGTGCAGCAATAAAGCATATGGCTTTGGGTGTTCATGGTTTCGGTTGTGAGGATGCTTTAGTACATTTATTAAATTACGTTTGGCCAAATGTTTTTGAAACTTCGCCACATTTGGTGCAAGCATTCATGGATTCTATTGACGGATTACGAGTTTCTTTAGGACCAATCAAAATTTTACAGTATACTTTACAAGTATGATTCATTAATTATTAACTAGTGTACTAAATTTGAAAACGCAATTAAAGCTGTGTAATGAATATCATTGATTTAAATTAATTAATTATATATTTTTCCAGGGATTATTCCATCCTGCAAGAAAAGTTCGAGATGTCTATTGGAAAATATACAATTCACTTTATATTGGAGGACAAGACGCCCTTGTTGCAGGATATCCTAGGATAATGAATGACCCAAAGAACCAGTACATTAGATATGAACTCGATTATGTCTTGTAAATAATTTTTAATTTTCTCTAAGCTTAAGTTATTAGAAAGCATTACAAAGCATTACCGTTTAAGATGTTAACTGTAATAAAGAGAATTATTATATCGTAAGTAATTATGTTATGTAAATGAATATTATTTTAAGTAATGAATAATTTCTTTTTGATAAATTTTGACAGTACGAATAAATATGTTAACAAAGTTTATTTTTCATTTAATAAAAAAGATTTTCAGAGTTTCATTTAATATAGCTTAAACTTGTTATTAGAGAAACACGAAAAAAATTAGACGATTCAAATTTTAATATTTTTTACCCTCAAATGTGCGACAAAATTTAATTTACTCTTACTTTCATTGCCATTTGTAAGAGATAGCTTATGTAAATAAAATTAGTTTATAAGTACACAAAGGTTTTAATTTTATTAATTTAAAAATGATAGATTATAATTAAGAAAATTTTCACATCCGACTTTGTAACGATCTAGAATATGTTATTATCAACTACTTTTTGCATATGCGTGAATGCAAAATAATAATTGGGACTGTAAGAAAACAGACCCTGTATGTTAAAACAATAAATTTTTTTTATGATATTTTCAATTGATTTATTTCATCAAAAGGAATACTGCTTGCCAGAAATAAATTTCATTTTCAAACCAAATGACTGTTTTTCCAATTACATAGAAATCCATTGGAGAGGAGCAAAATCCTTTTCTGATAAATAGAAATTCTTCTTAAAATAGAGGAATCTTTTTTCAATTTATTTTACAATAATACATTTTTTTGTGATATTTTCCATCTTTTTATTAATAATATTCAAATTTCCTAGCTAATTAATAATGACGTTTATAAAAACTGTATTGTATAATTTTATGTCACTTCAAAGAACTTATGAAAACCTACATTATGCATGCAAAAAATATTTAAAAAATGAAATTAAACTTTTACTTTCTAGTAACAAAATCAATTACATAAGTAAATTTGTTATTGAACTGTAATTGTAATTGAAAATTATAAAGGGTATTTTCCATGGTGATGTCAAATTATACATAAATGAAGAACATGAAATTATGAAATTTGTAAAAATTTAACAAATTAAATTAATTAAAAGTTTAAAATAGTAAAATATTTTAACTTAAATAATCAGGGTTTGTAATAAATAGATAATCTTTTTTTTAAATAATGATTTATTTATTTACAGGTTTATTTTACAGGTTTACTTTAAAGGTATAAACCGTGAAGAATGGGTAGCACCAATACCTGGCCTACCGTGTTTTACAGGTTTATAAGTAACAGAGAATTCTCCCAAATAATGTCCTATCATTTCGGGTTTGATCTCAACCTGATTAAAGGTTTTTCCATTGTATACACCGACGATAGAACCAACCATTTCTGGAACAATGATCATATTTCTCAGATGTGTTTTAACAATTTCTGGCTTCTCATTTGGTGGAGCCTCCTTCTTTGCCTTGCGCAACTTTTTAACAAGGGCCATGGGTTTGCGCTTTAGACCATGGGAAAATCGCCTGCGAGCTCTGCAATGTAAAAGCTCGCTGAGCTGCTCACTAAAAAAAAAAAGTATTCCTATGAAATAAATTTGCAATATTTTAAAATTAGTTTGTTACATTTTGTTTGTAAGTTTTAGGAAAGATTTCAAAACATTAAATTTGTAATTTTATTTATTTTTTAATTTAAGGTACTAATAAAAAATATTTAAGAAAGTAACTAATGTTAATGAACACTCCAAAAAAATTTTGTAATGAATTTATTTAAAAAAAGTAATATATTAATATCGTTAAAAAAAAGTACTGTATTGAATGCATTAAATGTAAGTTATAAAAGTTCATAATATTTTTTAATGTTTATTTTGTATTGATCTAAAATTTTAATATTTTTTATCTTAATAAATAAATAAATCTTTACTTTCTTAAGATATTACAAGAAATTTTTTTAAGATTTTTAAAATTATAAGTTACATCTTTACAGGTGTTGTAAAGCATGGAACGTTTTACTTGCAAATTTTATAAGTATAGTATACAACTCACTTTGGCATATCCAGCAATTGGTCGAGATCTACCCCTCGGAAGGTGAACTTCCTGAAGGTCCTCTTCTTCTTTAGAGTTTCGTCTACCTGTAAAACACATAATTATTATCAATATTAAATTAACCTAAAATATATCGCAATTTATGTCGAATTATTATTCTTCAAACTAATTTTTTCTCCTTATATTTAAAAAAAGTTTAGTTCAAACGTATGGCAACATTATTCTCACTAATATTATAAGAAAAATATCAAGATATTCTTAAATTTTATAGATTTTAAAAAAACATAATTTAACGTATACCTCAGCCATGTTGGAGAACTACCAAAAAGAGCCAGATCAAAAACACCAGCTGAACTGGACTAAAATCTAACATGGAACTGTTTTCAGCGCCACCTAAGCTCGAGCTATGTCTCAGTCTGCACTGTGAACGAATAACAAGGAACAAGCCGAACAAGGAATATAGCGGAAAAATAAGATCACTTATTTTTAGGAAATTTTTAAGATTTTATCACATTAATCATTTTTTAATTCTGTAACATTTGTATTATATCTGTAAAAAAAGTTTCATAATTTATTTCAAATTTATAAATGTAATTCAATAAAATATTAAAATGTTTCTAAACTCTTTAAAATTAATCAAGATAAAAATAAATTACATTAAAAAGCTGGTTTAAACACTATAAATAAATAAACTTAAATTATAAACTACCTGTATGAATTAATATCAAGTATACTCCCTCCTATAGAATCCCATAAGAAAGTTAACTTATAAAGATCTGTGCGGTCTGAATTTTTTTTAAAGTACTCGTCGTCAACGAAAGTAATAGGTGCATTGGATGCTACCTGTCCACCCAAGTCCTAAGAAAATTAATACAATAAATAAATTTTTATTTAACCTTTATTATTGTTTTTAAGAAAAGGGATTAGTTTTTACAACTAAGATTAATATTTTTAATAAAATGATTTTATGAATAAATACCTTTACAATTTGAATGAAACCATTCTCAATTTCTGGCTTCAAGCCTTCAAATTTAAACTTGCAATTTTTAAATAAATAACGGTTATTTTGTTTCTTCATTGTTTTCAAAGACAGGTTTCGTACAAAATTGAAAAACGAACTAGTAAAAATCCCGCCTCTCTTTTAGGATAAACCAAATTCTGAATAGGGATCCCTATTCCTGAACTGCTTTCAGCGCCACCTAAGATAGAGTTGTGTCTCAGTACTCTCAGTACTCAGTAGCAGTCCTGGCAGTCTGGCACTGATATGTGTACGAATGCTGATTGTTGAATCCTTGTGGTTATTTTGATTTCATTCCTTCGTCACTTTCCCAATGTTTCCAAAAAACTGAATAAATTTTTATTAAATAACCTTGAATGCAAATCAATTTTTTATCAATATTTAAAATTTAAATATTAACCACTCTTTATTTTAGAAAAGTTTAAATATTCACAATTTCATATTGGATCGTTGCAACAATGAGACTAACCTAAAAGATTTATCTACCATTGATGAAAAAGTATTTGTTCATTGTAAATTATTTTTTATGAATTTGTTAAATGTAAATAAAATAATCTTAATTTTAGTATTAAATTTTATTAACTTTGCCTTTCTTATTCTTCACACAGCCGAATATTTGGATACTTCATGTTGTCAACAAGGTTTTATTTAATTATTTAAAAACATCACTGTGCATTGTTTATTTCAAAATAAACCGGTGTTGGGCGTATAATAACTGCGCTTGCGCATCAGAAGCGTTCATTTTCACTTTCCGCATGTCAGATTCGCATTCCATTTTCGTATTCCTATAGATACGCTTTAATTTGATTATTATCTTTATAGTTCCAAGTTCCAACCGTTTGGCATTTTCCAGGAGGATTCATGGTGTAGTCAGTCGTAAAAAGGAAGAAGCAGTGAGCAGTGACTGGCAAAGTACAATCAATTTTTTACGAAGCGTTAATTAGTTAAAAGTCGCAGATACGCGTTCACTCGCAATTCATTTTCATTAGTTCTGTCGGAAACAATTTGGTTGATATGTCTAACGATTTGGTGAGTTTGGATGATATAATTAAGAAGAAGAAAAATTCAGCTCCAGTGAAAAACCGAGGGTGAGTACAAACTGTTTTCGTTTTTTTTAGTGTTATTGTTGATAATTTCTGATTTGTTTTGAAAGTTTTGTAAAGGTCATCATAATGTTTGACGAAGTCGGCATTTTAGTTTGCAATTCTGTGCATTGAGAATGATTTGTGATGCAATTAATTGACAATTGAAGAAGCGATTATGGCGCGTAATTTGTTATGAATAATTTTCAAACATTGGCTAATGTAAATTTCACACTTTAATATTGAAGTCTCGCGATTGAAAATTGATATTTTATTGAAGCGTGAAATCCTAACCTAAAATTGCAAGCACATAGTGGCTTATTAATATCCATCACGTTTAGAAGTAAATGTTGCGTTAACCACTTTTTTTTTTCCATTTAAGGGTTCGGAAACCTGCAGTTAAAAGTACTCCAAGAGCAAATGGAACTGCCACAGCACGAAAAACCACAAAACCAGTGGAAGATGCTAGATTTAAAATAATACAAAAGAAGAGAAAGCACATTGCAGATGCCAGAGATAAATTGGCCCAGATTGCAAAGCAAAGCGATGCTCGCTTAAAATTACAGAAATTAAGGGCAACAAGTTCGAAAAAGATTGACCCAGCAAGTATTTCAAGAAAAACCAGTCGCAATGGTCGTATTTCACTGTCTACTAACAAGATGCCACCACATATACCACACACTTTGCCTCCATCTTTCATGCCACCACCTTCAAGGGCCATGAGTTACAGACCACCACCTATGCCTGAACCACACTACGTTAATAGTATGCTTATGAACTACAATGACGGTAATTAATATTTTTCAAAATTTACTTTCGTCTAAAACAAATAACATTTTTGTTTTATTTATTATTTTTTACATTGATTTGTTTAATAATTTCATACAATTCATAAATTTAAAGATAATAGTGCCAACAAGCTTCAAATTTTTATTTTTGTTAGTAATTTTTTGTTGTCTAAAAAAAAAATTGAAAAAAATATTTTATTTACAGTTAAATATGCAAAATCCAAGGATTATAATTACTTACAGTATCATACTAAAGGTACGATAAACTGATTTGTTAAAAGATCTAGGACTTTTTATAATAATTTCAATTTACTTAACATTTCAAATTGTATTAACATTCAAAAAATAGAAACTTTGCTTTAGTTAACTTTCAATTATATTTTTTATTATTATAGAAAGTTCAATTCAGAGTTTGTTTAATATTATTACATACTTTACATTACATACTATTACATTTTTACAGACTATTTAATGGACCATCATGCAACTCTAAGACGAACAGTCAGTAATGATTATGCTCCAGCACTGCCACCTCCTCCGCCTCTGTTCAATATTAAGCCTGTACCTTATGATTGGGATAAGCCATCTCATAGTAGCTCTTTAAGTCAATCTCGAAGTCAATCACTCCGATCAGCTGATCATAGTAGACCAAGGGATTACAAAGTTATTCCTCGTTCATCATTGGTAAATCAAATTGCACAGATTTTAAATTATTAATTTATTTATTTTATATAATAACATATTTTTTACGTGCTTTCGTTCAGTTGGATTCAGCACCTCACAGAGATGATTGGGCATTCAGTTCAAAGACTCGGTAAGAATTTTTAAGAATTTTCTCTATTTATAAATAAGTGTATTATAAAAAAGCTATTATATTTTTTTATTTTCTTTTACACAGAACAATAATACCAGACAGCAGTGCACTTGAATCCAAATTTTATTCTATGAGGAATCATAGAGACGCAGGAGTCAAATCTAGATTGGATTCACCTCCTCCAAAATCAAGTCGAGCTGTAACAAGTTCATCTAGACCCAAAACAACTTCGCAATCTGCTGGATTCAGGATTGTTGTATCAAATTTACAAGCAAATGTTACTCAAGAGGATATTAAGGTATTAGACGAAACTTTTGAAAAGGATGCTTTTTATTGAATAAGTTAATCATGTTTTAAATTTTCCAGGAGTTATTTGAAGATGTTGGAGAATTGCTCATATCTAGGTTAGTCAGACCAGGCATTGCAGAAGTAGTATATAAAACTTTGAAAGATGCAACCAAAGCTGTTGAAACGTACCATAATCGACAATTAGATGGACATCCAATGAAATGTCTTCTCGTTAATCCACGACCAAAAACATCTACTTCTTCTTCAAGTAGAATACTTTCTCAGTGAGTAACGAATATTTTAATTTACATTTGCTTTTTAATGTTCTCTCTAAGAACAATAGTAATAAATGTTTTTCATTTATTTAGATCAAGAAGCGCCAGTAGTTACTCGCATCCGAGTTTAGGAGCAGTACATCGTGCATTGTTTGACAACTAGTAAGATAAAAAGTTTTTTCAAATCAAAGAAACTTAATATTTTATGCTAAGAGACTTTGAAGAAATTGCAAAACTATGTAATTCCATTTATATTTAAAAAATGAATCTGCACTGCAGAATGACTTGAAAATTTTACACAATTGTGTATCTACTAAAATATAGAAAAACTGCAATGAACTTTCATTTACCAAAAAATTTCTTTAATAAAGATTCAATATTTGTCAATTTATAGCTTAACCAACGTAGTTTATTATTTCATAAATCTCAATCTACCTCTCATTGTAAAATGAAATTGGGTACAACAATAAAGAAAAAGAGAGTCAATATCTTGTAGCTTTGTGGTAAAGAGTTTATTTATTCTTAAAAGATAATCACAACATTGTAGTCCATACCTGTAGAATACAAAAGCTAAAGTATACATGCATTCTACCTGACGAATTAGGCAAAGACCTATAAATACACAATCCAACGAGCAATAATCGTCTGAAAGTAAGATAAAATCTTGATTGTAATTTGTAATCTTTTAATGGCACATAAGTAATTTGAAGTAGTTCTCTCCATATCGTTTAAATTCGAATGGCGCAGAACATGCACGCGCTCTCGCTCGCTCCCTCTCTCTCTTGTCTCGTGTAAACGACACAAAAATAACATCGGAATCTTTATTTTCTTAATTTCATTATTTTCAGGTATAGTATTTTTTTTTTTTCACGGACATTTAGTATACATGAAAGAGTTCATCGACGATTACTCTGTGGTCATCTTCGCATTTTTCGAGAATAAAAGATATATAAAATAAAAAATATATCTAAAAAGAACTGATTCAACTGCTTGAACCACTCGTCGTTTAAATAGTTAAACTACTATGCCTCGAGCTCACCACATCCATATTTACAGAAGATAAAAAGATTCCTAAAAACGGTTAAAACCCCGTCAATACTGAATCAGCTTCGCAATCTCTCTACGATTAAACTAGTATATACTCATTAAAACTCTCGTACAGTGTAAGGAAATAAAATGATCGTTAAAAAGCCAAAACAAGCTTCTCATTACAAAAATGACGGTAAAAAAACGTTCCATTCTCAATCTCTCTCGCTCTCTTTCGTTCTCTCTCTCTCTTTGACACACAGTGATAAAGGGGGTGGGACCGCTCAGTGATTCTTGCGCTGGCGGCCGGCTTTTGATTTATTTGGCATGCGCAGTGCCTCGGCGTAGGACATCTCCAGTCTGCGGAGCTTGGCGACCTCCTCGGAGACGGTGCCGGGCTTGTACTCGTAGCTGTTGTTCGACTTGGCGGCCTGGCCCGTCGAGTGATTCGCGTCCTTGGCGGTGAGCTGCTTCGCGCGCGACCTGCTGGGATAGACGTTGACGGTGTTGCCGTTCCAGCTGACGCCGTCGGACAGATCGGCGGGCGTGAGCGGCCGGAACTTCCTGCGGCCGCTGCCCTTGAGCTGCGTCACCCGCGGATTCGGCGTGGGTATGATGTCGGGGGTGGTGCAGGCGTGCTGCTCCGAGCTGCTGTTGAGCTTGCGCGCCGACTTCTTCGTCTTCTTGCGCACCTGCAGGGAGATGTACTCGAGGGGCTGGCGGCGGGTGTTGTTGTGAATCGGTCTGAGGACGTTGTCGGCGTTCCTCTGATCCGAGGGGCTGTTCTTCGCGTGCCGAGCCTCGTCCTTCCTGGCGAGGATGGGCGTGTGCACGCGGAAGACGGGCTCGGAGACGACGGAGGAGACGGCCAGCGAGACGATGGAGCGCGTGTCGTCGGTCATCTCGCTCGGGGCGTCCTCGAACACGGAGGAGCAGTTCTCGGCCTTGGGCGTGAGGAGGCCGTTGCTGGCGTCGTCGAGGAGGGGCAGCTCCGCGCCCTCGTCCTTGGCCTCGGCGGCGCGCTTCAGCACCTCGAAGATCTCGCTGAAGAGCTTGCGGTACTCGGGCGTCTGGAGGAAGCGGCTCTCGAAGGTGCTGCTGTCGTCGTAGATGCTAATCTTGCAGTCGTCGCCGTCGGCGATCGAGCAGAGGAACGCGCCGGGGCGACCCTCGGTTTGGGTCGCCTTCGTGCTGGTCTCGTCGGAGAAGCCCGAGGAGGAGGTCTCGGCCTCGGAGAAATCTGTCGGGGTCGCGGAGAACGGCTTCTTTTTGTTTGAGCTGTTCGTGCGGCTTGGATGTAGCTCGGTGTTCAGGTTGCTGAATTCGCCGGACATCTGGAGCTCTTCTTGGAGGGACATGCAAGGCGGGTTCGAGGTTGGGATGCTGGGCTTACGGCGGATGGCCGGGTTTTGCTGGACCTTGAGAAGCGCCTCGTACTTCTCGACTAACTCTCGATATTGATTGCAGTTGTTGTCGTCTGATAATTCAGGTTTCGTGGTATTGAATTCCTGGAAAGATGGGGAATCGTTAGTAAGCTGCGGGGTTTTTTCTGGTTCTTTTTCAGGGTTCGATGACGGGTAGACAAGAGCGCAAAGTGAAGTCGTGCGACAGTTAAATTTTAATGCAAGTCTGAAAAGTGTTACTTGATTTTGATTTTATAATATTGCGCTTGTTATTTTTACAGAAATAAATTTTCACTCTACATCCTCAAGTCAACCTATGAGGTGTCATTCTGGTTCGGCACTGAACAGAGAAAAGTTGTCAAAATTTTTAAAATCACTTTTTTGAGTTTTTATTATTTTGATGCCATTTGTTCAGACTTGGAAGGTGTAATATACATATATGATAGGTATACATATATGATAAGGTAATATACATATATGATAGGTATGACATTTTATAATTCATCATTCCGGCGTTCTAAAGATTCATTAAGCTTAAACGATTTCAGCTGTTTGAATATGTCGTACCACTTTTAATACTTTTTAAAGTGTGTCATAAACAATGAATAAAAAAATTGGTTATTTAAATTTTAGAAGTGTATTATCTTTTATTAAAATTGTTAATTTATGTTACAACGAAGAAGTTTGGTGCGTTGAAAAGGTGAGATTGTTAAGTAAGTTTGGCAGGAAAACAGACGGGACACAAGGATTGGAGAAGCGCCAGATTTATAGGATGTTAGATAAAAAAAAAAAAAAAAGAAAAATGATCGATTAATTGTAAGCTTTTTATTTAAAATCGTATAAATCTGGCATACATATAAAAACGTACACATCGCGGCATAGCAAAATTGATGCGACTAGTTTTCTACTACGCCAATAAGTACATGTATACAGTCATGCAATTCGGATGCATATACGCATTCTCATTAATAAACTTAAGATAAAAAATACATTTGTTTTCACGCAATAAGTTTATATTTAAAAGGGTTGTATAAAAACTAATATATACTAAAATTGATTGATATAGCTAGTAATTTTATAGAGTCACTATATAGTATATATATATATATATATCGACTAAAACTATCAGTCTCGTAAAATAGGCAGTGAATACTTTTGTAAAAGAGATTATTTTTATACTACAAGAACTCTATAAAAAATTCAGATCTTACAAATGAAATTAACAATGTGAAAAACTTTGTACAGCTATAATTACATATAAAAGAGTATGCTTTTTACAAAATTATATATTAACAAAATGAAGTAGAGCCGCAGTCGGGGATATTTCAACGTGTGTCGTGAAATATTATCATGACGTTGCAATAATAACTAGGTTTTAGTAAAATTTTTTTTTAAGCACCTTGTGTTAAATTACTTTTATAAACATCTCGTGGAAACTGAAAATCGAAAACTTAATTGTCTATAGATAAATTATTTCGTGTTTTTGTCAAAGAAACTGTTTTTTTTTACAAAATGCTAAAGAATTTTTTTAATACAAAAAAAAAGACTGAAATCAAGATCTACATAAATTTGAGAAAATGCTCCGCTCGTTCTGATTTTTCCAAGTAAAAGTAAAATGAGTAAACGAGAAATAGATCCAAAAGAGGACCATACATAGTCGGAAAAAGTGTAAAGATAATATCTTAATAGTATCACATTTACGTTTCCATAAAGAGCGACAACAAAGTTGGTGGATGGAAACAGTAATTGCGTAATAAATCGTTCTGATGCTTCCAAAAGCGGACGACTGTCTTGGAAACAGCAGAACAATTTCATACCATACGGAGACATAAAGTTTCCGAAAGAGGACGACAATAAAGTCGTGGAAACTGAAAAAGCGATTGTCCCCGTATAGTATTACTAATAAGACATTTTTTTAAAATAGCGAGTGGAGCATTCTCGGAAATGTGTATGTACAAAACAGTAAAACAACCAATTGTTTTCTAACTAAATGTTTCTTTTACTAATTATATTCACGAGATAACTTGAACGTGCATTTACTTATAATCGCCAGCAAGCTTCAAAGAGATTCGATTTTCAAAAAAGCTCAGGACCTTCAGTTTCGTGACTAATGACAAGGCACCTACGATAAGCAACTACAATCAGGAACAACGAACGGCGAACCACCCAGCGACGACTTAGGACCAAGTGCAAAAGCATAGGTGTCATAGGAAGAAAAGCATATATATATATATATAAATAAGCGTGCGTGATTTCATTCTCTGGAACACCGAAAAGCGTCATCTACGTTCGTTCCTCCCGCAAACGCGTCCCTGGCCCCCGTCGAACGGCTTCGACATCAGCCAGACGAGGGGCCAGGCGAGCCGCCTGCTCTGGCGCTTCACGCACTTGGGCACGAGCAGGTCCGAGAGCGAGGCGACGGTTTTGCAGAAGATACAGGGGATCAGCCGCGACGTGCACCAGAAGCAGCTGATCAGCCTCCAGGCGAGCGAGGGAGCCGGCAGCCCGAGAGGGGCGTACGTTTCTAAGCTCGTTTCTAAGCTAGCGTCGGTTACCTAAAGCAGAAACAATTGGTTATGTCAAGCGGTTATTTGGCGTGCGTGCGATGGCTGGAATGATGGACGGCGAATCTGGCTCTTTCGACGGCTGCTCTGCTGCCCGCTGCGGGGACGTGCCGGAGTTTTGAGGCTTGTTGTGTTAGAGGTGGTTTATGGTTAAAGGAACATGCGATAGTTGTGTAGTCTATGGGTTGATGTATCTACTTTTATCTATGCACGCCCTGTAAGATACTTTGACGGGATTTTTACCGAATTAAAAAACTGTGAAAACGTAAATGAAAAAAAAACGAGTAAAAATCCCGCCACTACTTAACCAATTCCTAAAATGCGCAATCTCCGCAAAACTCGATCATACAAAAAACAAGCCGCACACACAGACCGCGCACACAGCCGAACAAAACGATCAAGCCGCAAGAACCATCGTATCCACAACTATTTCTCGGCCTGCGGTTTGATCAGTCCGCCGGCGGCCGCGGCGATCAGGCTGCGAATCGCGTGGTACAGCAGCGTCTTGGACACGAGTCCGCAAAGCAGTAGCATGCAGGTGGGTAAGAGGGGGGTGGCGGCGGTTCGCCCGTTCGCTCGGGGGCGGCCCGGGCGCTTTACCTGGTGGAGGCTGGCCTCGGCGTCGCGGAGACTGTCGGCGAGGGACTCGGCGAGGCTCAGGTCGTCGTCCTCCTCCGTGTCCAGCATCATTGAGAGCTCGTTCGGCGCCGCGGTGCCCCGCAGGCAGCGCCCGCAGAGCTGGCCTTGTCTGTGGAAAGCGAGGAGGTTTAGTTTGCTTGGGTCGGTACGCGGCCTTGGGCCCGAAGCTGCTTCGAGGGGGGGAAGGTTTATGGTGGCGGATCGGTTTATGGCTTGGGGACGAGATTTTTATTGATTAATATCGGAGAGGCTGTATTTTTGGATAGGTACTTTTGGGGGAATTTGGGAGAATGGTTATAAAATATATTGTCGCTTGGTTCCTTTTTTTTTAAGTAATTAACGCAAAAGTGGCTGTAAAACAATAGCAGTTCAAAAATAACAATATTTACAACGGCAAGCGATTCATTCAACCCTTCCGATCTGTCTCGACGAAAAGGAAAAAGGTTTCGACCCTCTCACCTGACTTCCTCGAGGGCGTTGATCTCGGCCTGTAGGTCCTTGATGTCCTGCGCCTTGGCCTTCCACATATTGAGCTGCTCCTCCATCTGGGCGTTCTCGTGGAGCACCGAGTCCAGCTGCTCCTTGAGCTCGGCGACGCGCCTCTGCTCTCTGACCCGCTGCGAGCGGGACTCCTGCAGCTGCTGCAGCAGCCTCGGCACGTCGACGTCGCTCGCCGTCGCCGTCGTCAGCTGCTGGATCTCCAGGTCAGGACTCGATCGTCTCGGTGACACAGCCCTCTGAGGGGAGGTATTAAGGGGGGGTTTTTAAGTAAGAAGATCATTGTTCTTTCTCCTCCCCTGAAGGAGCCTCGAAAATCTGAGTTTTAAGCGGATTTTTCGGAGGGGGGGGGGGGGGCTTACCTTTTGTGTGCTGCCATCGCGCGGACTCGTCCTGACCGGCGATTTCGACTGCTCCTCCCGCAGGGCGTCGTACTTCTTCTGCAGATCCTCGTACTTCTTCTGCTGGTCGTCGAGGCGAGCTTCGAGCGCGTCGATTGTTAGGCATTGGCTGCGGAGATTTTTTACAGTTTAATAATGTAAATTTACGGTTTTTACGGCGAAGGATTTTTTAGCGGTTAAATTGGAAAAGGGACGCTAAGAAAAAAATAAAATTGAATTACTGATAAAATTTTGACAATAGAAAGTGTACTGTCTGAATTAATGTTTAAGAAAATTTAATAGAATATTTCACTAATATTGATCTCTATATAATTTAATAATGTATTTCACTGGCAACAGAATGTTTTCTCAGTAAAATGATACTGCAATTGTTTTGTGCAGAAGGTAAAAACGTAACGTACCTCTTAATTTCATTTTTGTCCCTTGAATTCTCGAGGGCGAGCCTCTGATTTGCTCTTTCTAAATCCTGAATGCTCACTTCTAACTGTTCGTAAATCTTCAGTCGCGAGTCATTTACTTCCTTCAGAGCGGCTGTCTGCTTTTTCATGTACTGCGAACAAAAGAATAAACAAATCGCCGTTATAATCATTATAAATATCGACTTCGATCCACGTCGATCAAACGCCGATGCAAAAAAGAACTCCGACGGAGGTTCGATTTGACGCCGCTCACCTCTATCTCCTGGGCCTGGTCATCGATGGTGCACTGGTGCAGCTTGATGCAATTCTCCAGCTCCTTGTTGCGCTCCAGCAGCGTCTTCCCCAACTCCGCCGCGAGCTGCAGGTCTGCAAGCAGAGGGGAAGAGAGGTTTAGTCGGTTTTTTTCGGGGAGAAGAGGAGCTTTTTCGTTGGCAGGGCAGTCGGGGCTTATTATGAGGATTTTAGCATTACGTATTTTCAATTATAGTGTCTATGTAATATATATAGCTTATTATAATTATAATTTACGGTTGAATTTTCCAAAAGAAGCTTATACTTCTTAATCCTTTACCCCCCAAAGCCTCTTCCTCCGAAGCCAAACCTCAAAATCCATCACTCTCGCAATCTCCTCTCTCTCTCATCATCATCCCCCATCACCCGATAAATCTCGCTCTCGAGATCGAATCTCTCTCGGCGCACGTGGCGCGCGGCGATCAAAGCGCCCCGCGGCCGGAATGTCCGGCTGGGTGAAGGACCTCTCCGGCGGCTACCGTTCTCGGTCCCTTCCCTCAATGGGAAAGAGAGAGAGAGAGAGAGAGAGAGAGAGAGAGCCGCGGACTGAATGAGCGGCGCAGTTTATGCGCCGCGTGTCATCGCGCGAGGAGGATTGTTGTTTGGGTCCCCCGACGGAGGTTTCGCGGGGCGAGGGAGTTTATTCGAGGTCGTTGACCCTTTGACACCTGCTTCTGCGTCTCTCGGTTCTCGACGCGTTTTTTGCGCTTCGTTGTTTCGCGGGTAAGCGAGAATTGCGCGTTGTATTTTTATTATTACAATCGCTCTCTCTCTCTCCCGCTTGGGAAAAGTTGTTTGATCAAATATAATTTTGCAACCGGCGCTGCATTTGCTTAAGAAAAGCAATCGATTCCCCCTTTCGCGACCGAAGAAAATGTGGTCTCACCAGACAAACGTCGGCGATTGGAAAAAAAAAAAAAAAACGCCGCCTCTCACTGTTACACCCTTTGCACAACAGCGGCGAGGCCGTAAAGACTCTCCCGGCGACGTATAAGGTTTTTCAATTATTTCGCGGTGGAGCGGTTTACGGCCGCCGCCGAAAAAACATTCCTCTCCGGCTTTCGTCGCTCGCTGCCCGGCCCGCTAAAAATTCACGACGGCGCACCGAGACTGCCGTAAATCCTCCGACTTCTGGACCGGAATGCAGGAGGCGTATCGAGAGTCATCGGTATATACGCGGCTCGCCGCGGTACATTTCACGGCCGCTCGAAAAATCGGCCGGACAGAATTTTAATGCTGGTCCCCACTCTCTCTCCCTTTATTATTTCCGCGTAAAAAGAGAGTTTACAGCTGCTGGAAGAGAGCCTCGACGCTCTCCTCTCTCAATATTTACGAGTGCCGCCGCTGTTGATACAAATACGACTTCAGCCTCGCGAGCGCGATACAAGCCTTTCGCGATCGAGTCAGCAGCAGCGCTACCGAGTAAATAAAACAAGCCCCGTCATGCGCACGCGTTCGATTTACGCGGCACAACCAGTGAATTCGTTCCGAGGCACGCGGTTTTAAGAGCCGCGGATAAGGACAGCCCCAGATAAAAGCCGCAGCGGCGCGCGCGAACGGAAATCTGTCACCATTCCGCGTTAGCCGCGGCGCGCGGCGACTCCGGTTTTTCGCGCGGCAATGCGGTCTCTCCTCTCTCGCGGCGCGCGTCTTTTTCCCTATTTCATCCGCCGCCGCCGCGGCTGCTCCGGTTTTGCGCGGCGATCGCATTCCATTATCGCCGCGCCTCGCGACTCGAGCGCGGGTCGGGGATTTTCCGAGGAGTTGTTGCGACTTTTCGGCGAGTCCACTCGCTTCTCTATGACGCGCGAAGGGAGAACATGCGGCTCGTTTGCATTCCGAGCCGCGAAGGCTCCGTGTTTCGGCGGTCGCGTGAGAATCTCGAGTCGGCCGGCGAGAGAGTTCTTCGCGCGTGAGAATTTATTTTTTGCTCGGGCTTTCGGGGAACTGACGGTTTTCGCAACGACGTTGGAAGAATGTTGTTTTTTAAGTTCAGTTATGAGAATTAGCATATTATTTTGTAATCTATAAAAATGTGGAAAAATTTACTGAAACTACGTTAGATATATTCGTCGGCAAATTTTCTTATAAATATAAGTACGGTCGCTTTTCTGGTTTTTCCAGTCCGCGACTTTACTAGACACTTTATTTTTCACGCATTCTTCAAATTATTCCCTGGAATTACTCAAATAGTAACGCAATCAAAATACCAGTCCAACATCGCCGAGTCCTCCACGAAGAATTCCGGGCGAGCTGCGATTTTCGCGCAGCGGCTTCGGCCGGATACATATATTTTTTTTTATATACATTTCGCAAAAAAATGCGAGGCATCCGCGGCGCTTAGCCGAGAGTGAAGGTAATTGTCGGGGGGCAATTATTTTTAATGAAATCGCGCGGCGCTTCTCGGCTGTAAAACAAAATCGATAGAAAGTTGCGCGAACGCGAGTCTTGCTCCAATTATCCAGTCATCGTCTGGCGGCGACTCTCCGCGGCCGTGAACTTGTTATCTGCGCGCCTCTTCGTTAGACGCGTTATCGGTTAATAAGCGCCGCCGTTTTGCGCCCGATTCTTCCGAGACCGTCGTCTCGTCTCGGGCCCCTTTAAACTGGTTTTTCGCGGCGATTTAAAAAACGGCCGCGGACTGTTACGCGGAGGATTTCAGGAATTCGTCGCCAGCTGCGTAACGACGTCTCTCTCTCTCTCTCTCCGCTTTGAGAGAGGCAATTTATAAAGTGCGCGCGGAGAACTGGTTTCGCGAATTTTTCATTGAATATTATATGTACGGCCGTAGAAAATATTCGTTATGTCACGCTCCGATTCACCCGGCGGACGTCGAAATCGTTATCGCGAGCGAGGCGTCGTCGCGTGATTTCGATTTTAATGCATGTACCAGTGCATATATCTCTGCAATCAATTGCAGCTCTTAAAAAAAAAAAAAACAAGGCATCTCTAAAACGAGGCCCCCCCCTAAATCATCGAGTTAGTTCCTCTCCGAAAAAGGCCCCGCGCGTACCTTCAGGCCCGCGGAGGCAGTCGAGCTCGATCGAGTAGTCCCAGCAGTCGAGGGAGCTGAGCTGCGTCGGCGGCTCCCAGACGATGTCGATGCTCACGTCGCTCATGATTTACCCCGGGGGGCGACTGCCTGTCTCTTCCCTGTCTCTGCTAACTCAGCCCACCGACGACGAAAACCGAACAACTTCACTGGCACATGGAACAACGGTGCATAACCGAACTCGCACTCGGAGAAACTCCACTTGAGAATGACCGCGCGAGCGACTGGATATGTATGCGTCTACCTTGGCGGAGCGCAGAGTCGAGACTGACCGAGGCGCCTGGGATTCCTCGGGGGCCCTACTCCCTCCATGATCGCTCGGGGGATTACTCTCTCCGACCGAAGCTCTCCCCCCTCCCTCCCTACCCGCGCGCGGCGGGCCAGCAGAGCACAGCTTTCCGCTCTCTGTGCACTTGTGCAGGAATGTAGCTTTCGCGCGGCGTCCTACTCCCACACCCTTTCGCCGCGGGCCTCGGGGGGGCTTTTACCCCCACCCCTCTCCCCCTATAGAGCGGCTGGCTGGCGCGGAGAGAGAGAGAGAGACGGACTTTTACGCGCGACGCTTCTTCTTTTATGCACGGAGCTCTCTTCCTGGTTTCTTTGCCGGCGTTTTTGCCGAGAGCCCAGGCAGAAGCGCCGCGCCGCATTCCGGAGGAGAGGCCTGCGTGTGCACAGCCTCATTGTTTGCGGCCGCGAGAGATGATTTTCACACTTTTTTTTCAGTTAGAGCCGAGAGGAAGGGGGGAAAATGAGTTTTTGCCTCGGCGCATCGACTAATGTCGGTTTCTCGGAGAGACGTAATTGATATATACAAGTTTTCGCAGTCGTCGTCGGCCTCGATTTGCATTGAAAGGCAGTTTCGAGGCGTTTTAAAGAGTATGCAAATTTTTGTGCTCGGTGGACGAATTCGTTAACGCGTTGTTTTTTTTTTTTTTACGAAATAAAATTAGAGCGGCTCGTACAATGAATCACTGACGGAAAGAAGCAGAACTCCATTACTTTTATCTAAAGTAAATACTGACCGCATTTACCGATATTTGGTCAAGGCCCAACAGCAGATTTAGAGCAAGTAGAGTTGCTTCACCAAACAGGTAAACAGCACACCGTATCAAAATGCGAAACACTCGGATTTCAGGGGTCAGAGGTTCCTCCCGTCGACCGTCGAGAGGCTCAATGAGTCCGACGACACGTTCATGCATAAATATGTGCGGTCGGCACAAGCCGCAAACCCGCCATTGAGAAGTACGAGAATGAAGCGAGACTTCTTTTCCACGCATCTCCGCTTCGATCGCTAATTTTCGCTTCTGCTCGTCGTTACTGGATCGACGTGGGTCGCCTTGTTGATTCTCGGTGAAGGAGAGAAAGTTGGCCGAGGATTTTTCGAGTTTTCGAAAGACTCGTTTTTTTTTTCTTTTTTATATGTAGTTGTAGAAAATTGAATATGGATGTTATAAAAATAAGGTTTACGTCGAAAGCGTGATTTTTATGAATTCTCAACGAGTCATTTTTCGGCATTTAATTCTTACGAGAGAAAAATCTGAAATTTTTAAAAACCCAACTTTTAAACCGAAGCCGTAAAATTAAACTTTCATTAATTTAATCTCCGCCTTCGATCGCGGCGAATTTTGATAAAACCCCGAAAGGCAATAACTCCCCGTAAAAACGAGCCTCGAACCTTTCCCACCGCCGGCCCCGTCGGAAAAATTTCAATCTCTTGATTGAAGTACCGCATCGGCCGCGGCGAAACAATACTTTTCCATTACCCCCTCCGCGCAAAAAAAAAAACAAAGCCCGATAAGAAGAAACTCCTTAAAAATCCAAGCCAACGCGCGTCTCGTATTAATAATTGCACAAAAATATAAAACGAGGCCGTCTCTCCTCGAAACGCGTGGAAAAATAAGCGCGCGCGTAAGTACCTATACGCGGCCGGAGCGGAAGTTGCGCAAGTCCGCGAGCGAGTTCTCTCTCGATATTACGTTATCCGATCGGCGCTTCACGTGGGTGACTGTTTTTCTTTTTTCCAGGCCCGCGATCGAGCGAGATATCGGCTTTCGGTTAAAGCGGCTTTATCGCCGAGAGGCGCTCGAGTTACGCGATTATCGCGGGAAAAAGGAGAGTCGGAGGAGGGGGATTACGGGAGGATGTATTCGGTAGAATTCGTGTTGTTGTGTGTCGGGGGATTATTAGGAGTATTGCTTTTCGTGTATCGTCTTCGAGGAGGATTGAAAATAACGACGTCAATGAAGCTGGAGGCTTGGAGATGCGAGGGGAAATTTTGGTTGGTTTGGTTTGCGAATGAAAGTTCGGTCATTTTCGGGGACGGGGCTTGAGTAAATATTAGTTTAGATATGCTATTTCTTTCAAGGCTGTGATAAGGGACAACGTAAATATTTACAAATAATATTAGCGATTATCAGGTTTTAACAAACGAATGCATTTTTGTTCACAAATTATCTGATATTCCTATAGTTGTTTTCTTAATTTTAATAAAATCGTTATGTAAATTGAAACATCATAAACTGATTCGTAAAAGAGCCGTTACGAATGCTGTCTGTACCGTTTGACAAATTAATTTGGATAACTTAATATACTTAAACGAAAACATTATAATTATCACATTTAATATTAGAACTATCCAAACAAAGATATATTGATTTATGTAAGCAATTACACTCGCTGAAAACGGCCTTTAGCACCAATCCAGCTTTTACGTAACGAAAAGTTCATCAAAGCAAAAAGTCCCAGGCATAATTACATTGACAAGTCGAACGTCGGGCCTCGTTCTCCTCGCGTATAAATAACCCTAAGCGATCATTCAATCACAGTCGAACCGACATACGGTTTAAATCGAATATCTCGCGCCGTTCGCCAAAAAAAAGGCCGCTGCAAACAATTTTTCTCTCCTTCCGCCCGCGAACACCTTACATAAGCCGCGTATACGTACATATATACAACCCGGCGAGCGTTACACCGAGACTCGCGGGGCCCTCAATTGCAGCGTACGTAACGTAAGCGAAAAAGCTGCGCGCGCGAGGAGAAGCGAAAACGGGCGATACGCCCGGGCAGATACGATTCAATAATTCCATCAATACTAAGCTTTATCGGCCGGAGGCGATCTCTTTCGAATGCGCCCCGGCTTTAATAAAGTCCGCGCGGCGCCGAAGAAGGAGATATATCGGGAGATCCGAGGAATAATACAATCCGCGCACGAAAATCATCTCTCTCTTTTAACGAGATCACTTTCACCGGGAGGCGCTCGAAAAACTCCCCCTCCCCGCCGCGGATTTGCAAAGCAGCTTGAGAATATATACAAGCGTAGGATATCGATTTATCGGAGGAGGAGAAGGGACTCCTCTCGGGGAACAATGCGACCTTTCTTCTTTCCCAGGCGCCGCCCTTTGAATTTCCCGGGCCGGCGGCGAATTCGAATTTCGAACCGTCGTTATGGGATCTGGTTCTCATAATTCGGAGTGATAAGAGAAGCCGGTGGAAGTCTCTCTCTCTCCTTTCATTGTGCGCGCACGCGCACCACGGTTTTTCTCGCTGGTTTTTTTTTCCGGCTCGCGTAATTAACGATCGCCCGCTTGACTAACCGTAAGCCGCGCGCAACCGTTGCCGGAGGAGAGCTCGTGGGTGTTTGTCGAGCGCACCGTTAAATCTCGCGTTAAACGATCTCGCTTCCACGCGGCGGGGATTTTAATTGTCGGCGCTATACGACCTCTTGAGTCTGCAGAGTGACGTGTTCGAAAGACTGCACTTGTTTTCTCAAAGAAGAACGTAAGAATTAATAATAAGAATCCCGACGGAAAATTGGCGAATCCTGCAAATCTACATCCTCGAAGAGGTCACTTAACTTATCTCCGACAATTACATTCCAACTCGAGAGCGCTCCAACTCTCCGCATTAAAATTCCTCTTCCCATTTACAAATCACGCGATACCCGTCCAGCGAAATCGGCCACATCCCTCGCGCCGCGCGTAAACAAACGTCAGTCACGCGTGCGCGGCTCCCGCGGATATACACACACATACACATACGTATCTCGGAGGATGCCGATAATGCCAGGCCTGGCAGCAGCCGTCGCCGGTATATATAACCCATTTCGAGGTCGGCCGCGGCTAAGGCTGTAATTTTCGGACGCACACAATGCCGAGATAAATCCGCGCGAATTATCGGAAATTCGCGGCGTGTGACCCCCTTCGAGCGGGGATATACGCGGCGGTTTAACGACGACGAGATTTCTCCCGTCTCTGTTTTGGCTCGGAGCGCGATTTTGTATATTCACCCGCGGCGATTAGGAATATATCGGTCTACTTTGACCGGCGCGCGCGGCGAATTTTTAGCGTCGGTGTATAAAGGAGGAAATTGGACTTTCGCTCGGCGGCGTTAAAGTTTGCAATTTTATCTCGACGAATCGCCGATGATGTTGGTTTTTCCTCGGGATTTTCGAGCTCTGCAATTTTGATGTATCGGCGCCGAATACCAGAGAGCCGTATAATTTTCGACTCCGCTTTTAATGATGGAAAAATAAAGAAGCCGCGATGCAGACGGACGGCATAAATTAAGTCGCAACGATTGCAATTTAAAGAACAATAGGATGATAAATAGCCGCATTGAGAGAGAGAGAGGGGAAAATTATCGGAAATTCGCTTGACCTAAAATCGGGGCCTTTTTTTCGCGCGGCGGCGGCAGGTATTCATTATATACTTTAATTCGAACGAGAGCTTTGAATAGAAAGCCCGCGACTTTTCGAAATGGTTCCCACACGAGAAAAGGCTGAAAAGCCTAACAGTATTATATCACATCGCCGAGTCGCGAATATCGCATTGAAAATCCCTCTCGTTTCGCTTTACGTAAAAAGTCAACGGAAACGTCGCGATATAATTAGACGCGCGCGTCCGAAGGAGAAAATTCCCCGTTGACGAATCAATCCCGGTCTTCGTTAAAAAAGCTGACAATTGTTTTGAAGTCGCGATGGGTAATTGCGCTAATCGAGAGGAAGCCGCGCGGCGACGAAGATTGATGCATCTGTTACGGGAGAGTTCGCCGGTGAGACGCGCGTTCTTTCTCTCATTGTGCATCGCCGCTAAATGGGATGTACGTACGCTTGACGGATCGCCGCGAGAACTTAAGTTCGCGGGGAGGAAGCGCCGCCGCTCATTTAATGCATAGGTAATTAGGGGAAAATTTTTCGATTAGTCATAATTTACATTTAAATGGGAGAAAGAGACGCGGTAGTTCTCGAGCGAGAGGAAGGTAAGAGTTTGTTGGAAAGAAGACGTCGGCCGTTTGATTTCGATCTTTTCTTTTGAGCTGAGGTACTTTCATTCGAGGTATAAGTAATGACACGTGGAGAAATGAAACGTTTGAAATAGTGAATGTGAACACTTTGTGGGTACGATTGCTTTGAAAAGTGTTGTTTTGAATTTAATTTATTAAACTTTTCCGTTATTCGTTAATCCTTCGTCGGAAACACGTCGAAATTGAGTCTACCGTAGTTTTGCTACTTCGGTAGCTTGAAATACAAATTTTAGGGGGGCAAAAGTACATTTATAAGCGATTAAAATTCCTCAAGTCTCGGTGAATTATCGCGTCTCAAAAATGACATTTTCAATGAGACAACCTCACATTTTGCCGTATTCTGCATCATCAACTAATCCGTCATTACTTAAATCACTGCAAACGAACATTATCCCCGAATTTACGGCCTAAAATTTCGCATCCGAAATTAAAAGCCTATTAACACCCAACGGCCCGCCATCGAGAGCCGCTCGAAAGCAGCTCCCCATCAATCACACTTAACGACCGACGATCGCTAAATCATCGGCTCATAAACGAGAGCAGATTATAATCGCAAGGCGTCCTTGCGCAATTCCGGCCGCCGCCGCTCGCCAATCTTCGACCGACGCTTTACGGATTTTCCAGATTACATCTGGGGAAAGAAGCGTATAGTCGCCTCTCGAAATCCTGCGTGCCATCTGCGAGGACGTCGGCACGTCCGTCGGAGGCTAATGTTTGAGCGTGAAAACTTGGGTCGCAGATCGACGATTGGCGTCGTTTTGGACGATAAGTGTGTTTTTTTTCTTCGCGCGGCGGATTTTTAGTGGAATTTTCGTAGGGAAATAAAGATTCGCCGTTTTGATGGTCAGTTTAATGAAGTCGGGAGGATCCTTAACTTTAACTCAATGTTCCTTCGATCGAAGATTAGACGCTGTAAATCTCGAAGGTTCTAGATTTCAATCTCCAAACGAGGGGAGCAAGATAATACCGTGATATGCCTCGCTCCAAAATCTGCCTTTCAGGAGTAATTAGCAACTGAAGAAACGAAATTGTGCTCCAAAACAGCGACATTCAGACTTTCCTTAGAAAGTTTCAGAACAGCACCTCTGTTTTCCCAATACCCATTCAGACAAACGCTCCGAAAGAAAGTCGCACCACGATCCGCCGTCAAAACACATCCAAGACAAATGTGTGCCCTCCGCTTGCACTTTGCCCCTAAACGCGGACCCGACAAACAAATAGGTGCGAAAGTCAGCTCCGTATAGACCAGCGCGGCGCCCCCCCAATTATATTATTGCCCACTTCCAGCTCCGCGCGGCGACCGCAGTAGCAACCCTTACCTGAGCTCTGGAACTCAGGAAAATTACGGACGCAGCGCGATTATCTCCCGAGACAAAAGTCCCCCCCTCCCTCCCCCGGACGACATCTCAGGTACGTCCGGCATTGTCTCCCGTTGTATATAATCCCCGGCGGCAGATGTCGGCGGTTTACCGTTGTTCCGACTGCATCCTTGAGATTTGTCCCCCCCCCCCCCCTGCGGACGGGGGGGAAAGTTTGCGGAGGTGCACACCGGAGTGTCTTAGTGCGCGATTTCGCGTGTATTTTTTTTCGAGAGGCTCTCCTCGTTTGTAAAGTGTCAACGGAGAGAGTGATTGGCAAGCCGGGAAATTGCTTGGCATTTTTCAAGGGGGGTTTATGGGAAGGTTTAATGCGGGGATTAATGTGATGCATTTGGACTGAAAGAAATTTAGAAAATTTGTAGAAACGAATTTGTTTTTCTCTTATATAAATCAAATGAACTGTTGATTTGTACAATAAATTTTTTTTTTAAGTTAAAAATTTGTTCTTAAAATTGAATAAATATGTTTCAGGGGGAAATGAGGAACGAAATTTCTTTGAATTTACTAATTTTTGCTTTTCAGCGCACAATTTTAATACTTAATTGTCGAAATATTTTTAACGAATCTTTACAATTATTCTTTTAATGATTTTATAGAATTACCGAATATATATACAATTATATATATTTTACCAGCCGCAAGTCACACTGAAAATTCATTATATAAATATACATTAACGTACATTTATAAATTCCACTAATTATTTACTATAATCCAATTAAAATGATACACTATTACCATCGCAATCGCTACATTCTCACAGTAAACCATTTCCGTGAGACCCCCCGAGAAAATTCGTTGACGCTCATATGCATTAACACGTTTTAAAAAGACGCTTTACGGCCCCCCCCCACCGACTCATTTCAATGGAATTATCAAACGTAATAATTCAAGCCGATTTGACACTTTGATGGATCATTTTTCCTTCGCGCCGCTCTTTAGAAAACAATACGCGGATTATTTCGAAAAAGTAAAAGGCGGCCCGCCGAGGAAAGTTTTCTCACATACTTCCACACACGGCTGTGTCTTGAGAAACGAATGTAAATGCGCACTTTATCTTCCCTCCCTCTTTTTTTTCTTTCTTCCGCCGACAAAACGAATCCACGCACGATGCAATCAGCGCGCCGCGAGATAAACCCGCGAAACAAAATCGACGGCGATCGAGAGCGAAAAAAAAGAGGCTGCTGCGCGCGGAGAGAATTTCACTTTTAAACGGCAATCACCGCCGCGCGCGAGGGGAGACAAAAAGCGCGTCCCTCGAATTAATCTCTCCGGAGAAATCGGAGAGCCCGGCTTCCGCGAAAACTGCTTTCGATTTTCCGCTCGCGCGCGGTAATTGCCGGCATATATGCTGCAAAGGGGCCCCGCGAGAAGTCGGAAGCGGGCCCGGAAGCTCGTAAAATTTCATGGGGACTCGATGGACTGTGACGCGACGCGAGGCGGAGGTGTGGATGGGAGGGAATTCGAGCGGTGAAGTTTTAGCGGTGAGGTTTTCGAGGAGGTTCAGCGGGGTTTGATTGATCGGGCGGACGCGTTGAGAACTTTTTTTTTTATGCGAGCATGTATTCTCTAAAACAGAATCAGTCAAGTTGAAGTCAATAATTTGTTGGTAAGTATTATCTTATCAAATCACTGGTACATTAATGATTTTCGCTAATTTATTAATAACCTCCTTGAGAACATTTTTTTGTGAAAATTAAGATTATTTTCTTTTAAATTACTATTTTAATGATACTCGGAGGACAGACTCATATTTTTATAATTTGTACTGCAATTTTAGTATTTTTGCAATATTTTTCGTATATTTTACGATAATTTCAGTAAATTTTACAAACCAAATAGTAAGTTAAGAAATTAATTATTTAGCAGCGTCAACTTACAACTATCGGCAAATAAATATTGAAATTTAGCCATTTTTGCAAGAAACCGAGCGGGAAATCCCGCGGAAAACTTCTATTTGACCAATTTATGAATTGACTAAACGTGGGCACGTGTTCAAAATCTGGACGTCGACCGTAAGGTACAACCGAATGAAAGTCTGCAGGAATTTCCGTTACTCGGATGAATTCTCAGTGCTCGAAGCGCGTTTCAGCGGATTTACTTCCCCCGGCGTCCCTCGAAGCTGTGCACTTCCATAGCTATACCTGTCGAACGCTTCGAACATAAATTATTGCTCGGAGTTCTGGTAGGTTCGAAGTGTGAACTATTAATTTTTCGACCTTGACTTTTGAGCGTATATTGACCTGCATTCTCGAGAGAAGTGCGATTCTTAGGAAGAGAATTGAGATGTTTCGCGCAAACTTTGATTTTTATACATTTAAATCCCCTTCCCTTCTCCCGTCGACCCCGATAACAGTCATTACTCATATCCATTATCTCCCCCGACACCGGCATGCGCAGCAATTTTAGCATTTTCTCCCGCGGCTCTTCTTATCAACTCCCCTACTTTCCCGCGAGGAGAAAGCCCGGGTGAAAAAAATGAAGCCGCTGGACACGTCAAAACAACGGCGGCGGCCTCGAGTTTCACGTCCCTGAACCTGCAGCAGCTCTTTCGTCTCTCGGCTTCGCGCTCTGCGCGTCGGCAAAAAAAGCGACACGCGCGTGTCGAAATTTAAAGCAAGAAAGCCGACGGAGAGCGCGGCGGATCGTTGTCGGCGCGTACAACAATCGAGGAGACTTCCGCGAAGCTTTTCGGAGCGAGAGAGAAGTGCGTCGTTGATTGGGAAGCGTTGCGTAAGGGAGCGGCTTGCAAAGTTGAAAAAGTTCGGTTATTCATCGTGTCTGTCGAGGTTTCGGCTGGGAATATTTAGCAACAAACTTATATATATACTTCGGTACGACTCGTTAACTTTCTATCGGAGACGACTAGAAGCTGCAGGCAGCGCGTCTCGCGGTGTTAATTAAATAGTTGCCAGTTCGTAACGTTCGTCTCCCTCGACTTGTTAATCCAGCCGATTTCCAATTAAACTCCGACGCCCGAGAGCATCCAGGAAATCACGAGGGAGAGAGAGACTGATTGCTCAATTTATACACACTTACATAAAACGCGCGACGGATCGCGGCGTCGGATGCAACTGTTATCAATTAAGAAAGAAAGTAAAAAAAAACACACTCGAACATCATTCCGACGTATGCAAATTTTTCCGCAGAAATTAACGAGATCCTCGTGCGCGCTTGTACCTCCGAGAGCGGCTTAATTGCTCTCGGTAAAAGTGCCCGAGTTACCCACCCACCGCAGTGCTCGTATCGTTAACGACCGAAAGTCATCGATCAGCTTTCATAACACCCGCGCCGGAGACGCGCAAAAAACGCGTCGGCGCGCTTTTCCCGAAAGGCCGCGAGAGAGAGAGAGAAAGGGGGAGAAAATAGGGACCCGCCGCCCCGAGTAATTGGCCTTGAAACTCTCTCGACGGACGACGACGCGAAGGGGAACGGCAGAGTTTTATCGCTTCCGCACCTTACGCGGCGGCTCGCAAAAAGGCGCTCGAGATCCGCGGCTTTATATTGTCCGCTCTGGGAAACGCTCGAGCGACGACCGTTGCGTTCGATCGGCGAGCCCCCGAGTGCAATTGAAATGACGAAAGTCGCCCGAGAGGAGGTTATTCACGGCTGGACGGGAGTGTGTTTGCCTTTGGAATTCGGGGAGTCGCCGTGGATGTTAGATGTGGGTCGTGATTAATGTTGCCGCCGATTGTTCGCGAGGCGCGGCTGCGTTCGCGATTTTTGAGGGGAGCCGCGGGGATTGTTGGTGTGCGTTATTGAAGCGTTGGTTTTTCTTTTGATTTTTTAAAGATTTCGATATTGGTAAGCGAGAGTGAATGAATTAGTCGTTTGTTTGGTTAAAAACGCCGATTTTCTACTCGTCACCTAAACTTACACTGAGAGAAGAAATATAGTAAAAATTACAAATAATCTTGTAAAAATTACCATATTGTATAGTAAAGTATTGTAATATTTACTAAACTTTTCTCTCAACGTATTTACGTTTGTTAACAGTGATGACAATAAACCCGACCCTTCCGATTTCCCCTCGAAAACCGCCTCGCAGCGAGAAACTCTAATAACCGAGGCGGTCTTAAACGGCGGGACCTCGATAAGGGAGTGAAACTTCTTAATTAGTCGCCGGCCCGATAGCGCGCTTTTTCACCGATTCCCATGAAGGAGCGGTTAATAACCGCTCTGCTAACTGGAGTATATATTGACAGCCGTAAAAAGGCAATGGGAAAGCGCGCGCGCGGCCGCGAATAATCCAGGATCGGGACAATTATTTTATGTAAATAGGAGCGAGTTTTTATCCCGAGGCGCAATCATCTTTTAAGCTTTCAGTTTTTACAATGGAGAGCAAGCGATGGCTCGAAAATGGGGTCGCGTCGCGAGACGGCTAAGGCGCCGTTTCTCACGGAGTCATAGCGGAGAATCGTCAGCTTTTCTCGTTGCGATTTATTGATAAGCGCGGCGGAAAAGGTGGACAAAATTCGATTGAACCAAATTAAACTTTCGTTTTTGAATTAAAAAACTGCTTAAACCTCGTAATTTTCAGCATTCCGTAATTCAATTTCCCTCGAGCCGATCTCGGTAATAAAAAAAAAAGAAAAAGGAAATCGACGTCCGAAAACAAATACTCTCCTCCTCCGAGCGATTAATTATAATTTACCGCGGAGTAACGAGCGCACATAATAAAAAGGCATAATCCACGCGAGAAGAAACCGGCCGTCAAAGCGTGACGAGATCTCGCATGGAAATGCGCAGCTGCGGCGGCGGCGGCTTAATTGGGTATCCCCCTCCTCCCCGCGCGGAAAGTCGCCGGGAAAATCGTATTCTTTTCTCGGTCGATAACAAGGGAAATGCGACTTATTCTCGGGTAATCGGCTTTCTTCGACGAGAGGATCGGCGGTGAGGACGAGATAAGTTGGTGTTTTTTTAAAGGGACGCGAGTCGACTCGCGATTTCGGTTTTGGTATGCGGCGAGTGGCGGTGTTGTCGAGCGAGTTGGAGATTTTATATTGGTTTGGGTGAGATGTTAAAGATTGTCGTTCTTTAGACGTGTAAGTGGATTTTTATAAGATTTGTAGCTCATCGATAATTAAATTTCCCTTGATTATTGAATGCAGGTAGACTAAATTTTAACTTTGCCAGGAAATTAAATCAAGCCGATAATTCGACGTCGCACGAAAGTGTCACAGTTTGTTTATATTTTATATGACAGGCCTCAAGCGCCGACAAGTGAGGCCGTCCTTAATCTTGCACGAAATCAACGTACATCATTAAATATATGCCGGCGCGTTTATTCAGTTAATTCGAGAGGAAAAGTTCGCATCGCGACGGTATACACAAGTTTTTCCATCCTCCTGGCAGGAAAACTTTCATTCCGTTGTCTTTGCTCTTAATGCCGTATTTACTTTCGCAACGCTAAGTAACGTGTCTCATCAGGATGCGTCAAACGTTTTTGCGAGCCACAGAGGAGAGGAGATGGATATAAGAGGCGCCGCGAGGAGACGGAAAAATTCGCATCCAATCTTTGCGAGCGGCTTTGCACGTGACAGCGTTAAATGCCGCGCGGCGCTTATAAGTCGGGAAATGAAAGCTGGTGAAAGAATGCGAAGGCCGGAAAAATTGGCCGGGCGATTAAAGTGCGAGTTTTATTTGTCTCGTTTGATGAATTATCGAGGCGGAAAGTATTATTTTAACGGCTATTAATTCGCAATTTTTTTCCCTTCTTCCTCGATGTAAGAAGCTCTGCATAAATAAGCGCCAAAATTTTTTTTACCAGTTCACCGATAATCCAGCAATTTTTTTTTGGCCAAATATTGGTTAAAAACTTATGAAAAATAAATATGATGGATTAATAAGAATTTAAATTAAAATTTTATTTTTAAAATTTAAGCATCTTTGAATTTATTATTTAAATACAAAAGTTTGCGGATTAAAAAATTTTAATTAACAATTTCAATTTTTTATTAAAATTAACAAATATAAATAATTTAATAATTATTCAGTACATTTAATAATTGAATACAATATTAAATGTTATTATTTACAGCATTTTACTATTATTTTAACGTTGGCCAATTTTTTTTACCAATTTTTTTATCAAACCGGTATCGTTTTTAACAGGATTATTGGTCAAAAATTAGTCCAATTTTAAAAAAATTGATCAAAAACTGATACAACAATGGTGAAAACTTTCAACAGGGTTCAGTTAAAAAATTAGTTAATTACCCCATCATTCGAACTAATTGAAAATAAATCGTAGAAAACTGTTCGGTCCTCCAAAAATTTCCCAAAACTACCCAAATCCATACCCTCATTTACCTCGTGACTAACTCAGATTCGTTAGCAAATTTTCCGGTGCTTAGCCTAATGCGATTTATACGAGTTTAATAAGATATAAAATGCACGTTTATTCACACAGTGAGTCAGCGCAATCTGCGCCCGTACATCTTTACCGGCCGTTTAGCGCCTCGTCTATCTCCCTTTTATATTTTCCGCTGCCGCTGTAAATATAATCCATCTCTATCCGGCTGGCGGCGCACTTTTCCGATGAATCCCTTCGCTTTTTCGCTTCGTTAAGGATTCTAACTGCCGGCGTAAATCAAATCTTTTCAGGAAGAGGCATATGGTGACATTTTTCGTAAGAATGGAAAGTCCGCGGACTTTCTTTTTTTTTATCTTTACGTATTATTTTTCAGCGGTGTATTTCGAAGATTTTTCCTAATCGTCGTCGTTGTGGTGACGGTGCAGGTTGCGTTTAGAGTGCCGTTTTACAGTAACCGTTTACGGCTGAAAACGGTTTTAGAAAAAGTTTCAAAAAGGCCTTTCAATTACGCGATTTTAAAAGAACTCGTTATCGCGCTTTATCTCGCTTTTATTTCAAAGCGCGTTACGCGCCAAAGTACCTTTGCGTAATGAAAATTACTTTTGCGGCTGAATTTCACCATTTACATATAATAACTCAAAAGCAAAATACCCGCCTAAGTTTATCTACTCCGAGAGTTTAAAGTTGAATAATACCCCAAAGTTTAGATAATTTTATAATACTTATCAAGCTTCGGACACTAAATCGCATAACGCCGCAAATGAATTTCGAATAAACTCGCGATTTATCTTATCTGAAACAACCTCCATAAAAACCACACTTTAGATCTCGATCTCAAACTGTGTCCCGACGCCATAATTCCATCAAAAAACCCATCGAGTCCCACTCCGAAACCCCGCGGCATTACTAATCCCGTGACTCGATTAAAAAAAAAAACTTTCCTCCCATAACCCGATGCAAATATATCCCCCCGCGGAGGCAGCGCAGCGTGATATCCCGGCGCACTTCCTCCGGCGCTTTCTCGCGAAAACCCGCGCGAGAGCATCATACTCGGCGGCCCAGTCGTTATACATGCATATATATCGCTCCTCCGCGGCGAGAGGATGAGATGCGCGTGGATGCAGTCCGTTCGTCCGTCGGGGGGCTTTTCTCCGCCGGGCGGAAGGCCCCGTTTTCACGGCGTTTTTACGCCGCGCGCCGAGAGATGCTTATCGGAGGTACAGCTGCCGCTTTTTTTCTCTCTCTAGCTTCCGACTCGCCGGGAGATCCGGCGATTAGAGCAGAGGAGAGCAGGAAGGATATCGGTGGCGGATTTCGAGAGGAGTAATAATCGAGAGGGGGCGGTGATAATTGCAGCTTCAATATTGCGCTTTTCGGCGGCACTCTGCCATTATACATGCTTATTTGTTTCCTCGAGCGAAGCGCTTCCGAAAGGTTGTAATCCGCCGGGAGGCGATTTGTTATTCCGCGTTTTTAGATAAGATATATATATTGTTAATGCACGCTCGGATTACAAGAGCCGTATATATATTTCCGAGAGAGCCGCCTTTAATAAATCTTACCGGCTCTTAAAGTTCTTTTCATTAGTTACGCAATCCCGCGGCCGCCCGCGGAACGAGGCCTAATTTATCGGCAAAGGCGATTCGATTTTATTAAAATTGAAGATTAACGAGCTCGCGATCCGTCCAGTTAAATATTAATCGCGGATATAACGGCATGTCGCTTTATTACACATAGTAATGTGCTGAAATATAAAAGCTCGGACGGAATATTGCCAGTCTTGCGGACTTGTCGGGGATCTCGAGCTTTTATCGCTCGATGAGTAATCGCCAAGCGTCTCGCTGATGATTCCAAGGACGTTTCAGTACTTTGAGTGTATATTCGACCAGCTTTTACATTGTTCCAGATCGCAGGAAAAGCGCCAGAAATGCGCTCGGGACTTTAGTCTATTAGGTGTGAGGAAAGGCTCACAGGACGCGGATATTCCTTTTGTCTTCGGGACACGCGTTTATTATATACAGATTGCGCGGAAGGCTTATGTAAATCTCGAGATTTTAAGTGACTCCTTTAGCGCTGTTTAACCGGTAGTATTATCGCCGTCCGCGGCAGTAAAATTTATTGAATTATCGCTTCCTCCTTCACAATGCGATCCAATACCAATATTTACATTATTCCCCGCGCTCGTTACGTAAAGCTTGAATATTCCAAAAGTGCGCGGCCGTATATGAATTACGGTTTATACATATATATACATATTCGCGCTCGCTTCCTCAATAAATAACGCGCCTCCTTGGGATCGTTAATTTTCGAACCTCGCCGCGCGCGTCAATTTTCGAGCTCCTCTCGCGGGGATAATGCAGCTAATATGCAAATATGGCTTCTTCTCCGTATTTGAGAAAGGAGCATATTTCGGTGCGCTCGAATGGAAAATCGAAGGATCGCCGAGAGAGAGAGAGAGATCCTTTCTAATAGAGGTGGTGGTGATTTCGAATGCTGAGAGCGCTGAGAAAACAATTTCCTCCTTGCATATGCAGGTGGCTGATAAGACGGGTTAGATTCGATCTGAATCGCAGATTAGTTTATCTTATCAATGAAAATTGCAACGGAAGGTGTAGCCGGTAATTTTTTTTAATTATAAATCAGCGTTGTTTCTCGCCACGCGCGCACTGATTTATATTTATTTACGAGTTTCTCCTTTTTCGCGAAGGTCAGGTTCACGGAGCGTTTCCGACTATTTTCCAGTGAAAAACCCCTATCCGCTCAATTAACCGAAGGATATTGAGCCATTTCCCTGTAAATTCCCAAGTGTATAACCAGGTGTGTGACTTAATATCAAACCGCTCCCTAATCAAACGCTTTCCCCTCTTTAAACAATTACGAATCCCGCGTTATTAGCAAAGCGGCATGTCCAGCGGATCGGCCGCACTGAACGGACCTCGGATTAAAACTCGGCGGCGAGAATCGATTACCCGCGTCGGCGCGCTCGTTTAATTAAGTCGTAAGTACACGCGAGAGATACATATATATATATATATATAATACTTTTTTCCCCGCCGATATCTCGCGTGTCTCCGCTTTTTTTTTTCCTTCGCGCGGCCAATTCGTCACGAACTACTTGGCTCGGAATGCACACACAGCGGACGGACACGCTGCGAGAGATACATCGACGGATCCTCGAATTCGCTTTGCATAACGCGCCGCGAAAACGAAAGTGTGGTACGTCGGAGAGCGAGGTGCAGTTTTACGGACGGAGGACGCAGGGATATAGAGAGCTGCAATCTTGCGTGCCGAGTTAATGGAGGTTCGAGTGAACTTACGAGGTCGGACGGTTTTTGGTTTGACGGGAATCTCGGAACACTCACCTGTAACAGAAAAAACAAGGGGGGACTGATTAAAATCGAGGAAAAGTCCGAAATGAATGGTGGGCAAAATAAAAACTGCGGTCTCGTTTAATATCGCGCGATGTTCGCGAAAGCGTGAATATCAGTTATTCGGCGTTGAAAAAAGGTGCACTCTTGTGCGATCGACGTTTTCTTAAAACTGCCTGCAAGACATATTTTCCGAGCGACAAAAAATGCATGAAAAGCCATTATCTGTAATTTGATCTCGTGGTATAGACCGTCATTTCTGAAAGGTAAACCATTACAGTAAAAATTGATGGCGTATCATCATTGGTATTACCTTCGAAATTGCCGTCGATTAGTGGGCAATCATAATTCTATAACCGAGTAATTTAACGAATAGCTTAATTAATTTAATTTAGTTCGGATAATTTGCAACCGATTTTGGTCGATCGCATTTTTATAGATCAATAACCGCTCAAATTGCAATACCTTATTTTTCTATACCTTTCAAAACAAAATTTAGATTAATATCTGTCGTGTGCAAGTTTGACCAACAAATTTTTTTGTTCCGCACGAGATGTAATATCAATGGCGATACACAAAGCAACAACGTGCTGTTGATTTTTACGTCCTGTATTTTTTACGACTTAGTCTATATTTGGCTACCAGGTCAGGCGAAAATCTTTATGTTTTTTCGATCGTATATTGAAAATAAAAAAATAAAAGCAGGAGTAAATCTTGAATTCTACACGTTTTCTTCAAGTTCGCGGAAGAAAATTTGCAGTAAAAATTTGAAAACTTACTGTAAATCTACATAGTCAAGTAAGTATCGTGTAGGAAATTTCAACTTCCTTGAAAATATTGTACTTCGTAAATTTAAATTCGGAAATCAAGTATGAAAAAATTACAAAGCTTACTTTTTTACAAAAGTATAAAATTAGGCAAGTACGAGTTTGTTATCGATCTCTCTTTAAATAAGTCCCTTCAACTATTGAGGACAGAAACAAATTTATTTTCTATGGACTGTATTACTCTTACATAATTAACAAAAACAAATTTGCAGATAGATAAACTTTTTCTAAATAAACAAAATTTAAACTTTTTTGAAAATATTATACAAATTTTAAATTAATAAATTTAATGACCATTAAATACAATCAAACAAAAGAAAATAATGAAATCAATTGTAAGAAGTCAAGTATTATCACAAAAATAAATCTTGTTTTTTCTGAAATGATGATCTCCAGTTAGCAAACGTCTTATAAAATATTGTACTTTAGAAATATAAATAACCGTTAAATTCGAATCAAACAAAAAAAGGATTATATTACTACTATTATTATTATTTTTGTAAACATGCAAAGGTCCATTTATTTAATACTGACTACTGAATAGTGCAGGAATTTAATACTTTGAGCACCTAATTGAGTGCCGAAAATCAGACTTTTGCACAGCTATTTAGAAAAATAACTTTACAGGTGTTTTCTGCCCTCCGGCCGGAAAGCGGCAACTTTCGGGCCGCTGCGCGAAACGAAGTTGCCGCTTTCCGGCGACGTCGAGCAGAAAAATAGTATACACACCTTGGCCAGTAAAAAAGAAAGCCTCAGATCACACGTTTGTCAATTTCCGCTTCGCCTCGGCCGACAATTACGTGTGATCTGAGACATTTCTTATTTTACTGGCCTAGGTATGTATACTATTAAGAATAATTCATTACATAACAAGTGCTCAAAGTACACTACGCTCGGACGATAAACTCGACTCGTGCGAGAATCACCTATGCGTAGGCGTTGTATACTAGGTATATTAAGCAACAAGTGTGCCAAATATCACCCTACGCACGAGTTGCATATACTATTCTAAATTTACGCTAACTTGTGTTAATACGCTAGATTGTGCACTGAAATGGCATTGAGAATAAAAATAAGCTTTCTATACAAATCCCTGTTGACCAAAAAACTTTTGGAAGACAGACCCGCAAGTATCTGTACATTTTGTTTTCTTCTGCACTAGTTACATTAATATTAGCTAATAAAAAATATATTTTTTTTTAACTTAGAAAAAGAATAATAATTATAAGCGAATCAAAAAAATTAAGATGACGGATAAACGTACTTGCTTATATGCAGACCTTTGTTAAAAGGTAATTTTTTTCCAACATATTTTTTAAAATCTGCCGGCGAAAACATTCGTTTTTAAATGGTTTAGGATCTTTTGCCTGATTAAAAATTATAGTGGCTTGACGGTACTTATATTTTTCTTTCTTCAGCAGAAGCTAGCCAACTCTTTTTCTAATTAAAAAGAATCTATTCAACAATACAATATTTAATTACAAAAAAATGATGGTCAAAGTCGATTCTACAAAGTCGGTTGCGCATCCATGATTTACGTTCCTGGCTCTAGAGAGCATATGGTTCTTTTTGAGACTCAGGAGATCAGAAGAACAGTATTATACCTGTTCCTCCGCACTCTCGAACCGATCGGAATTTCAGTATTCGTACGGCTCTTGGATTAGCTACGCTAAACCAACGGGAGAGCGAGAAAAGTCGAGAAAACTTAGCGCACGCCGATCATGGGCAATCGCCCATGATCAGCACGAGTGGCGCTGAGAACCATCGGACCATACTGTCGTTGGCGTTGCACTCGACTTATATACAAAAGAATGAAGAATTGACCACTTGCGGGAGCTCCGTTACTCCCGTATCAGCTATCAGCCACCTCGTTTCAAAACGACGAACTAACGACAGTACCTTAGGTAGTGGCTGCCACCTTGTTTCAAAATATAGAACTAAAACAGTACTTCGGGAAAAACAGCAGGGCTATTGGACAAAATGCTCGATGACACCGTGTAGCTAATTTCAGAGTGAAATATTGTAGGAAGTATATCTATATATTGAATTGTGTACATAGGTATACTTTCTGTGTATCTACACCCTGAAATTGGCTACACAGTGTCATCTCAATTCTGTATGCCAGATTAAATTTAAAAAATGTTGATTTGCATAACTCAATCTACCTCGCTTCATGTCTATTAATGAGGCACTTTGAAAGTAGATACTTTTACTGTCTTTCTTTTTCTTGCCTCACATTTTTAAAATGTTTTTGCATAAACAATTTTGCAAAGTGTAGAAAGCAGAAGCCACAAGAAAAAAGGTTAGGACTTTGTGAGGATTCGATCGCAACGCCTCACGTCGTGGCCAAAATACGAAGCTCTACCTACATGATTTAAGAGCATCACCCCCACCACCGGAATTTCCGGACCTGTAAGTCGGGTGCAACGCCTACAACAGTGTGGTCCGATGATTCTCAAAAACTTGAAAACGACCCCGAAAAAATTCAGAACACGAATATCTTTAAAATGAGACAATCTTGTTGAATAAAACCTTTTGAATTCGATAGCTGAGTAAAAAATACATATATAGCTTTTCATTCATCTTTTACTATTAATAAGTTGCAAGATTTACTACATAAATCTTTTTAACTCGCGTGCTCCTACATCAATGTATACAGGTGCGGTCGCCTCTCAAGCACGTACTTGCCTTCGGCGCGCTCCCGCGCGCCTTGATAAGATTATCGAGAAACAATGATAATTTTTTCATAGACTTTTGCAGTCTCTCGCCAAACTTTTCTGCGCGTAAACGTTTTCAACGCAAACAATGGCTTGTGAACAACAAACGAAACATAATATCCACCGTTCCGCAAAACATTACCAAATAACCCCGCGCAAAAACCATCCCGTCCAATCGCCGCGCGGCCGAAAAGAATCCCTAATAAAAATTCCCGACCGGAAATACCGAAACTCGTTTACAGGAGAAGCTCGAAAAGCCCATCATCCCGCAGCCGATCGCCGGTTACAAAACACTCGCGGCCGCGGCGGCTAAACGATCGTCCTCCTCCTCCGCGCGGCGGAGCGTAAAATGGACGAGGATGTATATACCCGCGCGGATTCCCGGCGCGCGACTCTGATTCGCTGAATCGTAAAAGCGCGCGGCGCGTCGGAAGGCCGTCTCCGTGTATATACTTGGGGCCCTCTCTCGTTTGAGCGTCGAGTTCGTCGGTTCCGCGTCTCTCTTTTGTCGCTGCGCCTGTCGAGGGCGGAGGAGAAGAGATTAAGGCCTTTTTTGCGCCGCTTTTGATGGCTCTCGCGGTTTGAGCGAGAAAGAGGGCTTTTGGGAAAGGAGTTTTATCGTCGCTGGGAAAGAGGAGTCTCGACGGAGTAAGGAGAGGTTTTAGAAAATTCTTCGGGGCTCGGTTGGGTTTAGATTGAAGTTTGAATGCTTCGGCGAAGATGCGCGGGAGGAATGTTTGTAACACTTTTCGATTATTATTCAGTATAAAGTAACAAAAAATGCTACTCCACAGGCATTAAATTACAAGAAAATTATACTTGAAAACAGCTGTTCTCCAGCCTGTAACACTTCGCCAAAAGCCCCTAAACTCGATTGTTTCCACAGCAAGCCAACCTCCTACCCTACATGTCGAATCTCGCCCGACGAGCTACATCCCAATTAAAACTGTGCGCCCATCAAACGCGGCCGACCGACTTTTCTCACCGCCGCCTCTAAAAATCCTCCGCAACGCCTCGGGAAATCGGATCGGAGAACAACATACGCTGCCTATTCGCCCAGTGTGTCAGGGAAGCGAGAGCCGCCAGTACCCCGTTGTTATTAGACGAATTTAAGCGAGACGCGGCGGCGGTCAATGAAAGCGCAACGGTTCTTCACCTCTCGGAGCCTAATGAGTTCGCCGCGAAAATTCCGCGCGCTTTACTTCTCTTTTAACGAGCCGGGAGAGGCTATATAATAATGAACGCGAGACCTCGGGATGAGCGCAACGGCAGGCTTATCGGCCCGGCTTATGTAAGTTTCATTATTTTTTATGTAATAACGGTGAAGGAGACGGGGGATATTGTATTGAAACGGGAGGATCTCGGGGCGCGTTTACGGAGTGGCTCGGTTGTAATGTGCGAAGTGCGATAAGCGCGGGTAAATTCTGGGGTTTTGCGCTGTGACTGGGAAAGGTTTCTGGTAAGAATTAGTACAGTTTTGATAACCATAACCGCGGTATTTTGTATTAAAGCTTCTACGTGGCTCATTAATTTTGATTAAAAGCATTTTGAATTTTAGTGCCAGAAACAGTAATTTTTTAATAGAACGCCTCTCCTCCGCGAATTTCTCGCAAACCGCCTAAATCTCGTTATAACGGACTCCTTAATTCAGCAGCCTGGGCGTTTCGGGGAACAGCGACGGTCTTAAAAAACACAGCCGGTAAACTGCGTAGTTTTCTCGCGCAAAGTGGCCCCGGTGTAATCCATTAGACGTTGCAGCCGGGGCGTTTAAAAAAAAAGAAAAAAGAGCGAATTTCTCAAAAGCGTTGCGCGTATAGTTTCGCGCCGTAAACCGCGAGGCGTTGTTACGACACGCGGGGGGAATTTCGAGCCTCGCGAAACGAAGGAGCGCTCTTTTTAACGGCTCGCGGCGGAGGCCTCTTCGCGCCTTGGAATGACAATCGCGAGAAAGATGTAACCCGGTGGACGGAGGAGTGCTGTTAGATTCCCGCGGCTCGCCGAGCGTAAACAGACGCTGACGCTGCTTGAATATTCATGCGGCTGCGAAAGGTGTTTGGTTGGTGTTTAACGCGCGAGAGTTGGCGTTTGTACTGGATTTTAAATAGATGTATAAGAATGTATGGTATACAAGTTTATTAATTTCCGCAATGAAGATCGGCTTCTAAACGTTGGGTAGCATCGCGGGCGCATCAATTCCGCGGCGTTCCTCGCCGCGTAATAACGGCCCCGAGTGAAAGCTACGACTCGGCAAAGCAAAACAATCCAGCGATATAATTGAATTAATCGAATCGCCAGCGAGTCAAGTCGTTTTTAGCGCGTTAATACCAAGCATTATACCCGTATATAAAATCGGCACTAAATTCCGACATCCGAAAAGAGCTTCGATTTCCCCCCGCAGCTGGCTTTTCTTTTCGAAGCCCCGGAATGCCGACCGATGGCCGCGCATAACAATTAACGACTCGCTGACAAAGGTCGCAACGGGATCTCCGCGGTTGGCCGAGAGGAAGGTGTACTCTCGATCGCGACAATGGAGAGGAGAGTGCAGTTAGGAGAGCGGGGAGATAAGGGAGCAGGCACTGCAGGCGGAGCGAGAGGTAATCGAGAAGCGCATCGGGGGATTCGAGGAGCTGTTATTGATTTTGACGCGGAGGCTTTATATATTTAGACGCGCGCCGAGGAGGGGTAATTCGACGGATGGAAATAGGACGGTATCGGGGAATTGGTATCTTGGAAAATGGGATTTGGCGAAGGTTGGATTGGAATAGATTCTTTTTATCCGAGGGTATAATAATGATTGACCTGCGCGATTAGTTTCACTTTTTGTGTTTTGGTTGGGCTGGATTGATTCACTCCCCGGCATTTCGTCCGATGAGAGTCGTTTGATAAATTAACGTACATTTTTCCAGCGACGGGTATGTTAACCTTCGTTTTCTGCTTTATATTCAAGAAGCTTAGATCCACTCGTTATGCTAAAACGTATTTTGCGTAAGACGGATTTCTGGCCGCTCATTCGGAGTGTTCTCCGAAAAAAATTCTGCCGTAAAACGAGCATTCTGGTCAGGATTCCCGTCGGTCAAGTTTCTACCGGGATTATAAACTACACAAAAATTGTGAAACAAAATACGACGCTGCACTGAGAGAAAAGTTTAGTAAAAATTACAATACTGCCCAGTAAAGCTGCCACAGACTGTCAAAACCCAAAAAATTGTCATACTTTATAGGAAAATTTACCAAGCAGTATAATAAAATTTCTTAAATTTACCGAACAGCATAATAAAAATTTCTTATAAAGTATAGTAATTTTTTGGGTTTTGACAATCTGTGGTGGCTTTACTAAACAGTATGGTAATTTTTACAAGATTATTTGTAATTTTTACTATACTTCTCTCTGTGTGCGATCAACGAGAGCTACTAATCGTACAGAAGCAAACATGCTGTCGAAACAAGATGTTTCTGCGAAAACGCAAATTGATTATATGGCTTTAGACTAATCTTTTTAGAATCGCTGCGCGCTTTACAGGATTACCCCGAGCTTCTTCGATGCAAAATCAATTAAGCGTCCCTCTGCCGGTCGCTTCTGCAAAAAGTTTCAGTTAGAGCCTAGTTTTTAAAACTCGGAGGACTCGGCTTCGTTCGCCAGAAAATTCGATTCCGCTAAGAAAGTTTTTAACTCACTTTTCGCAGGAACTTTCCGCCGAGCGACACTATACCCACTTTGAAAATTTAACTTTTTACAAAGTTTAAAACTAGGAAGAACTTTTATAAAATTAAGAGTAAAGAATTTAATCCCGTCAAACGCTGCTTCATTCGTCGCATTGAAGCCCAGACCGACGCTCAATCCAAATCGCAGGAAACTCTCTTAACAGCTTCTCGGAACTCAAACTCAGACTAACGTCCACAATTAAAATTCAGCTTCCCTTTTGTTCGCGGCGACAGAGGCGTTTAAACACTCCAACAGCGACAGTCCGACTCTCCCATATCATCCAACCCTCTCTCGCGCTTTCTTCCAATTAGCCGGGATTTTTCTCTCATCACACAGCATTCCCGAACCGCCGACTCCTCCGAGAGACGTAAACAATGTATATATATAAAACCACCGAAGCCGCGGTCTCTCTCTCTCTCTCTTTTTCTCACGCGCCTTACATAAAAGCCGCGGCCGTTCCCAAATGACGCGGGGATATTCCTCGCGCCCCGTTTTCCCTTTCGGCGCGCGCGCGCGCATTTATTAACGAGCATTGTCGGCGTTTTTTCGCGCGCGAAGTGCGCTTTCAATTAGAGAATGATTCGGCGAAATGCAGATTTTCGATTAGCCGTAGCGGTACTTTTGCGCGCGCGGCATTGTCTCGGAGCGATGTGGCGAAATCTCTCGAGGAGGCGCCGAGAGCCCCGATTTTGGAGCAGCTGTCGATGTGCGTGATCGACTCTTGCGCAATTCGGAGCGGATTCGGGTCCGGAGGGTAGGAGGTGGCGGATGGTTTTTATTGGGGTTCGGAGAAATTTGAGGATTGCAATAACCTTTGGCAGTGTGACGGTGCTTTTGAAAATATAGAAACGAGGCTTTTCTTCAAATGCTAATAAGTTAAAAGTGGTTCTCTGGTAGAAAATTCACCAACTGATTAACATGTATTTTAAATGGAGCGCTTTTTAGCTAAAATTGATGTGTAAATTAAATAAAAATAAACAGCAAATCATTTTAAAAGATAAAATATCATTACACTGAAATATTCAAGATGAGCAAACATATTTAATTATTTGATAATGGCAAAAAATAATAGCAATTTGTCGTTTTCAACTCAAAGCATAACAAGCTAAGAATTGGCTAAAAACTACTTAACGTTTCTACTAGGGTTGGAAAAGACAATATTTCAATTATATCAGGGCCGCTTTGTAATCAAAACCGTAACGAAAATTTTAATAAAAAATCTCGTCGAGCCTCGATTTTTTATTACAACAGATTCATCAATATCTATACGTCAGCTACATAAAACTAATTGTAACAGACGATTAAGATCTAGATTCAGAAAATTAAGTAAACCTCCCATTAGATAAATCAACTATATATACGGGATCGATTAAAACTTCCCTTTCCGGATGAGTAAGCAAAATTATCTCACCTATTTCGGTCTAATTTTTTTTTCTCCCATCAATTCCGAGCCTATTCCTATTCGATATAATTCTGTTCAAACACGTAACGGTAACGGCGTTTTACGCGCATTAATAATCCCCGGCGGATTGCCTCAAATATTTACGGCCCGCCGAGCGTCGAATATCGCGCGCGGCGGCTTTTTCGGCCTAATTACTCGAGAAAAAAAAAAAAACGGCCCGCTGATTTATTATAATCGTAAACGCAGCCGACTCGCCGATGTATATTACTTACGAGCGCGGATGAAAAGCGCTTTTTGCCACGATATTTTCCGCGCGGCTTTGCTCTCTTACGTAAAAAAAAAAAAAAAAACAGCACGGCCTGTAGACGGCGCTGGATGTAAAGTATCGGCGTGTAACGGTATTTTCGAAAATTGTTACGTTACGTACTTTATATGCTCAGGGGAGCTCGAGAATTTTCCGTTCAATTTCGCAGAAACGCGCCTCTCTCTCTATACATACATATACGTATTTTGTAACGAGTGTATTTTCCAGCGGACTTTTGGGCCCGTCTTTACGAGCAGTCCGAGCGAGCAGCCTCGCTTCTTGCGGACTTTAAAGAAGCTCGGAAGAAGTCGCGAGCAAACAGCTTTTTGCCGGCGTTAAACGGCCGCGAAAACGCGGCGTTGAGCTCGCGAGTAATGAGAACAAGGCGCAGTTTTCTTTTAATAAGCCGCAGTTCACCCAACTTGCTTTCGAAATTAATATACGAAGTAAAGCCCACTTGTGCGCTAAATAGTTCGCGGATCGAAAAAAAAAAAAAAAATTAGAGAGACGCGCGCGGAGTCCATTATCGCGGGCATATATATATCTATACTTTCGATCCGCGATCGGGATCTCTCTAACATGGAAATTTTTGACGGAGCGGTATGCAAAATATCGGTAGGCTAATTACAATATGAGTTCCGCGAACACGCGAGGTAATTGCGAGGCTGCATTGTTCGGTAAATTGCGTTTCAATGCGATCGCGGGTGAATGCAATATCGGCCGTTTGACCCAACTTGTACACCGGCCGAGGTATGCGATCTAAGAATTCGCTCTCGGGTGTTCTTTTTGGATTTTTTAATTGAACGCCGCTCGACGGTATATTAACATTGATTGGGATATACATATATTACGTGCTTCGAATGAAAGTGGAGTAGTTCATTATGCTGGAGGCGTCTCAGTTGGTTTAATTAATGTTTATTTATTCAAGAAACAGAAGTTTTCGTGTTTGGTTATACTTTATATAATTATAAGTTGTTAAGATAAAAAAGAAACAGGCACACATTGTTGGTGGGAATGAAATAGTTTTCCATGTGTACATAAATTAAGAGTCGTAAAGAATTTCATTTTTTTTTTGTAAGCTAATGACTAATTCATATACTGGCAAATTCTTCTAGAATTCATTGGTAATCAACCGCAAAATAATTACATTAAGCGTATAATTTCCAATTAACCTCAAGTACCACATCTCCGATTTATAGTCCGTATCTCACGATCAGAAACACGTTAGTCGCCCTGATTAATCAAAACTTGTATTTCCAATCAGCTCCAAATGTACCACCAATCAAACTAGTCCAACAAGCAATCAATAACCAACCCCTTATTCGCGACATCTCACTCCGTCGAGTCCGCGAGTCAGCCTTCAAAAAACTACAATCGCCAGCAGGACAATCAGACAGAATGTATACATATAACGCAGCGCTGCATTTCCTCTCCGGCTGGCGTAGTTCGAGGACGTCATTATCCGCGGGCGGCGCAGCGAATTCTTTTTTTTTTTCTTTTGCTTCCCCGCGGCGCCGCGCCGCGCTCGACTTCACGCCCACCTGTGGAACGCCGAGTTATGAAAGGCCGCCCGCACGCTTTCCAGCACAGCTATGTGTGAGAAACCGAGAGAGGCGGACACGCGGTCTCGCTCCTTTTTGCCGAGCGCGCGGCTGAGATGACGCGGATTTTTGAGACTGATTCTTACTGAGAGACGTTTCGCGGATGGTTCAAAAATTTGTCGTGCTTCCGGATGAAAAGTGTATCGAGTTTCGTAAGCATTCAAAATTTGATAGAAACTCGGAAAGCAGAAATATTGCAAAAACTTTTCTCCCAAAGCCCCGTAAAAAGATTCGAAATTGACTCGCGGAGAACCGAAAGTCGTGAAGTAACTTCGCCGGGCGAACAATAAAAATCGTTGCCCCTTACGCAACGTCGCTCCGATTATATCACGTCCAAAGTATCGGATCTGCATACCAATAACCTTCGATAAAAGCCCCCCTCCTCGGAAAACTACAGTAATCCCGCCTGTCGTTCCGGCTCGCGGGGCCTGAATTTACAACGCAGCGAGTTCGCCTCAAAAGAAAGAAAAAGACCCCCGTCGGCTACATATACGTATATACCTTCCTAGCCTGGAAAAACTGCCCCGTCGGCGCGGAAGCTCTCGGAGCTTGCGGGCAAGACGCGCCGCCGCCGCGTGTTCCGGGTCAGTGGATGCCGGCCGGCCGGCCGGGCCCCACATATACGATTTTACGAGCGTAAGGGGACTGCTCCCGGTGGGTTATACCGTTACGGGAGAGGCTGCGGGATTAACGAGCGCGGAATGAGCCGCCTTTTCGCGAGGGGATTATTTTCTCCTTTTCGGTCGCGGCCGATTGATTGTGATACTGTTGGGGGGGGGGGGGGAGGTTTTATCTAATCCGAGAGATTTTCAAAAGCGATTGATTTTTTTAACGTTACGCGCGGAGTGTGCGACTTTGCTAATCTCCGGTGCGTTTTATATACGATAATTTGGAGTTTATTGCCCGGGCGATAAAATATTGCGGCTTTGCAGTGGTATAATCTCGAGGGGGGCGGGGGAGGGGGGGCATATTATTTGCTTTCACTGAAAATCCAGCACGTATAAACGTCATTTTTATCGGAGTGCGTCTTGTAATTTCTGTACGGTACGTGCCTTAAAAAGCTGCTAGAAAATTACAAAACGAAAATTACGTAAAATAAAATTTTTATCCTCGATGAAAACGCCACGTACGATACATTAGCCGGCGCGCGGAGAACATCATTTCTCGCTGAAAACTGCTAAGTCCGCGGTGTAACGGCTGCGTGTAAAATATTATTAAGACGAAGACATTTGCGTTATCGAACGAGTAATAATACAAGTGGAAGAGGTATAAATGAATGGTTTACTTTAAATTCCGCATTTCTACGTTATACGTATTTATAAAAAGTCCGGTTTCCAGGCTCGTTTTCCACTCGAATATTAACAAACATAACAGCGAGCAGTCCGACACGTCTTACGTAATAAAATACGCATACTAAAATTCCCCACCTCCCCCTCGTGCCTTACATTTATCCCCGTCGTGCCGATATCTTCGTCAGCAACAGCAAATTGCCAATAAACAGCCAGCTGCCGCGGACAAAACGATATATATCCCCCAGCCAGCCAGCAGCAGCAGCCACGCAGCTCGCGATCTTTCTACAAAAATCCCCGTCGCGAATACCGGTATGCACACAATACGAACCGCATTGCTGCCGCCGCGTGCACAAGAGCTCCACACGGCAAATTATATATCCAACAGGCTCCGCGGCGATAAAATCGTGGAAGCCCGGCGCGACTCGTGCACCGGTGGGCGCCCACGAGGAACCGGTATACCACCGCCGCCGCCCGAGACGATATCGAGCGCACGAGCGATCGCGCGCGCCCGGCAAGTCCGGGTGTACGACGTTGGACGCAGCCTCGTAATGTAGGCGGGTCAGTCAAGGTCACCGCGGGCTGCGATGCGGTGATTATGTACCTGATGGTGACGAAAATTCGCACCTGGCAGAGGGGATCGGGTGCGGAGATCGCCGGATTTGACGAGCGGTCAAATTTGAGGAAATAAGGGAATAGGTTGCAGGTTGGCTTTTTTACTGTTTTTTGAGGAAAGGAGAAAAAAATTATTTAGTGTAAGCGAAGTAATGGACGGAGAAAATTTTGTAATAAAATTACAAGGTATTTAGTAATCTGGTTAACAGACTGTAAAAATTTATAAAAATTACCGTAGTTTCTCGTAAATTTTTTTTAGATTTGCAGTTAATTTAGATTCATGGTATACCTATAGTTTCTCATTTTTTAAGTAAAACTTACTGATAAAAATTACTATAAGACACAGTAATTTTTACCTTAAATTTTTCACGTACTAAAATAACTACCGACAAAAAACGCCCTTCTTATACTAACTTCAAGCTTAAATCCGACCTCGAAACCCGTCCGCCGTCAGCATCCAAGCTCCCAGCACACATCCCCAGCCTCGTCATTATACAACAACCCGATTCCCCGACAATCGGCGTCGCCGGAAGCACACAACACATACACCGCGAATCGTTAATCCCGCTCTCCTCGCTCGAAGGGGATTATTTACGGCGCCCGCGCCCGTATCTTATACCATACACCAGCTCCGCTTTTGCAGATAGCAATTTTTAGCCCTCTCTCTCTCTCTCGTTGCCGCGCGGCCGTTATTTACATTGGGTTAGTTCGTTCGTCGGGAGAAAGATTTTCACGGGGAGTAAGCACACACAGAGAGGTATATATGTATATACGCGAGTCGGCGATCGAAGGAGGTTAATTGAAATAACGGTCGCGCCGCCGCCGCCGCGCGTTGCGTGCGAGAGCTGTACGAGCGGGGATTGGAAAAGTCAATGGCACGCGAACGCGAGTCGGCGCGCGGAGCGGAGAGCTTTGATTATTAATCTGGCCCCGACAAGTCGGTTTTCGCGGGTAATGGACCGGGATTCGCGGCGATTGTTCGGGTAATCGGACCGAGTCCCGGACGCAATATGGGGGGGAGATGGTTCTTTTTTAAGTTGGGTTGGGGGAAAAGGCAATCGGTGTAAGACAAATTGGGGTGAGGTTCGAGCGATGCGCGGACGAGGTGAAAATTGAAATTTGCATACGGTTATTAGGTGAAATTGCGTTATTTCAGGCCGAGCGCATCGAGTTGAGTGGATAAAAAGTCTGTACAAGGTTTGATAATTAGTTTTTGCATTATTTAGCTAAATAAAGATAAGCAGAAGTTCTTAGGAAAGTGCTTTCGGAAAGTACATGAAAATATAATTAATTAATAATTACACCTTTACCACGCAAAACCAAAATAATATCTTTTATTGTGGAAAGATAGTAAAACCATTAATGTTATTCATTCGCAACGCCGCGCAATAAAACCGCGCGTTATACGACGACAAAACACTATGGCTTATACTTTCACAAGGCGGTTTTTATCAAATTTTATCATTAACAGCCGGCATTAAACAGGCCCGCTTTGTTAAAAACGACGAATTTAATTATGCGCCTCGGCCGCGTTGGCCGCTCGACTCATTAACCGATACCGATCTCCCAAAAAAAAGACTCGCGCCTCCCCGCGTTCGATATATACTCAATCTTATCGGTCGGCGGCAGTTTTACACAGTTTCCGAATTCGAACTTGCGCAACACCATCACTCGCCTTTCTCCCCGATTCGAAAACGCTCGATTTTCGCCCCGTGGGAAGGAAGGCCTTCGCTCGCGGCGGTATAAATCGCCGCCGCGGTATAAAAGCTCTCTCTTTCGCTTTTATACATCGTCGCCGCAGCAGAGGACCAAGTTTTATATATACGCGCTGTCCGCCTTCGGAGGTATCGGCGCGGCTCTCGGGTTTCTATGCGCGCCTGTGATGTAAAAAAAAGAACGAGGGAAAAAATGCGCGCGCGCCATTATTGCGAGGAGAGGCGCCCACGCGGCGACGGGAAAACTGGAGCGAATGGGATTATGAGAATGATAAGTTCGAGGCTGAATGGCTTTGTTGGCCTGACTGACGTGTGGAGATATTAAAGGAGGCTTTTGAAAAACGGGAATGAATGGCTTTGTTCTTTTTTGTTGTTATGGGAGTTTTTCTTGGGAATTATAGTCGCGGGGAAAAGTTTATGAAAATTTAATGTACTTTGTAATCAAATGTTTTTTAGTTTTCGTGGCTGTCTGAGATTTGTAAAAAGTAGAAAGAAACTGCGGTGACGTAGTTTTCTTTATCAGAATTCTTAAAACACAAAAGAAACGAAAGTCTTCCCGGTGTTCATTTCCCTAATGGAAGGTATCAAAGACTGAAAACTATTAAACTCCAAAAAAAAAAAACTTTACCGTTCCCGTAATGAACGGTTGCGGATAATCGTTTGATCTACGATCCAAAAATTCAGCTCGTTACAATATTTCTTTATCGCTAAACGCCGCTTAACAATTGTCCCGCCAATTACACCCGTTTAAGAAAAAGTACCTCCACACCGAAACGATACTCCGCACACACACACAAATCCCAATCACCCGAGAGCCTTTCCAATCTGAAAATCCAATCAAGACAAGAATCGAAAACGAGCCCGGAATCCCAACGCCTCTCTCGCGGCCTCGCGCACTTTTCAACCCAGTTTTTCCTTCAATCAGCTCGATCCTCTCGACGATCCTCGGCCACATTACGCGCGGACGCACACAGACCGGCCTCGAAGCCGATCCCAATCAGCCGCCATTATATTCCGCAATCCTCCCCGGCGGGAGAGAGTAAACGGCGGCGGACGCGGCTCGTTTCCGGCGGACTTGCAAGGCCATTGTGTTTTTTTTCCCCCCTGCCGTATAACGAGGAAAAGTAAGGCACGTCCGAGACGCCCGGTTTTAACGTCGATACGCGCGGCATACGTGTGTGTGCATCGCGCCGACGTTTCTTCGCGCGACTTGTGTCCTCTCCCGGCAATTATCGTCCCCGCGGAGATTTTGTAAACGAACGCCGCCGGGCTGAAAACTCGGGGGGAAATGCTTGATTTATCGTTCGGCTCGTTGGTTTACGAGGTTGGTACCTGCGTACGTACGCCGGAGGGTGCGAGTATAATACAATAAGCGAAAGTATTTTAATTAATGCCGCGTTTTCCGGAGGCTCGCTCGATGTGGCGTACGTGTTAATTGCGCCTTGAGAGGTTTGTCAGGGAGTTTTTCGCTGGATGGTCTACTTCTGCGCAGCGTTTTTTTTTTTTCTTCTCTTTCTCGCGGTTTTGCCGCGTTTCAGTTTGAAAGTTGTAATGCCCGCCGCGGTAATGGGAAGCCGAGAGTTTATTAATTTTCGCGTGCGACTCCGCGTTGCACGCAATAATACGAGAAGTGGCGAAAAAAAGTGTGCGCGCGCGAGTGAATTACGGTGCACAACATAATACACTCGTTCCTAAAATGAGTCGCTGAAATGATTTATTCTCCATTATTCTCTCATTGCACAATCTCAATTCCCCGAACCCTCCTAAATCAATTAGCTTCCCGTCGACAGCCTCCGACGTCTTGATCAACGTAATAGAAGAGCGCCAAAAAACCCCCCCAAATCAACTCGAACAATCCGAGAGCGCGAATTTCTCCGTCAGTCGCTTCCTCCTCCGGTCGGCGAAAAGCGCCGAATCATCGGGAGACCTACATTTCATTCTATTCTAATTCGTGCGAACGCAGAGATCCACTTGCCCGCGCGGTAATTGGGCGCCGAGCGAAAGTCAAGCGCGGCGCGTGCGTCCGTAAAGTTTTCTAACAATTATACGAGAGCCGCGCCGCGAAAGGAGAGGGACAAGCCGATGAGGCTCTAAATCGCTGGATTTATTGTATACACGATTGGGAAGAGAAGCGGGAGGTTTCATTGCCGCAGGGCGGTTAATTGGGTTTTCGGGCCGAAGCCGAGTTTTAAAGTTATCGCGAGAAATGTCAAAGTCCAGGTTTTTATTATATCTTATCGGCGCTCTGTGCGCCGGACGAGTATTATACTTGTAATGTGTTGTTGAACGTTCATCGGGAAGATAAATAACGCGAGTGTATTTATCATTACTCACCGTACACTTGTCGGGGTTATTGTAACAGCGATTTTTTTTTTGAGAGAAAGGTAAACTCACCTGAAACAAACAAGAAGAGGTATATTCAATTAATTTTTCGGGTTTACGTATTGGTGCTGCCGATAATAGGTTTTATTAAGTGCGTCGTTAAATTAATTTTACAAATATGTATATATACTCGAGAGTATATAAAAAATACAGACAAGATAAGAAAGTCGTTTCTCCGTCCGGCATTTTGAGACCGAAATGTGCTCTTTCGCTGTTACGATTATATATATAATCCGTTCAATAAAACGTGTATTAAATATCTTTATCGCAGGCGCTTATTTTTAATTTACTGCCGAAAGAGATTATTAACGATGATATACGCCGCGAACCTGAAAAATTATTATCGTCCGGCCCGAAAAAACAATTTACTTTCATGGCGCTCGTTCGTCAATAAAAACGAAATCATAACAAAACGCCGGTTAAAAAAGAAAAAAAGCCAAACGCCCCAATAAATAAATAACCCAGAACAAAAAAAATCCGATATCTGATCCCCGCCGAAAATGCACGAGACACACCGAGATGTAATTTATGCCGCTCATTACGCAATAACAATATCCCGCCGAAGCCGTGGCAATGAACGTTGTTCCCCCGGCGAGCGGAGAGCCGCGCTTTTTCATCGATATAACATAAACGTATATAACGCCGTGTTCCGGCGTTCCTCGAGGCATATATTTTTCGTTCTCGCCTACGTATCTCGCCGCTCGCAATTATCATCGCGGCAGCTCGGAGCTACACGCGAAAATGTATATCGAAGGTGAAAGTGCACCGGCCGCCTCCGCCGCTTTATGTATTTGTCGCGGATCCTCTCTTTTATACGTAAAGGCCGGTTTTCGGCGCGGCGGCTTAGAAAGGGTGGAAAGCGGCGACGAAAGCTCGAGACGTGTTTCCGGGACTGCTGGTTTCCGATCTCGAAGCTCGAAGTCGTTTGGGAAAGTGAAAAATCTCCGCGGATATACGAGACTTCTTTTTTTCTTTTCGAGAGCTGGTCGCGGGTTATACCTTTTGCGGGTGACGTTCGTAAATTGCGTCTCCGCGCGATAAAGGCGGGAGAGATTTAACTTCGGGATTGAGACATAAATTTTGTAAAAACCTGTTGCGTGTTGCGCGGCCTCTCTCGGATTCGCGAGATATTGGATTTCCGAGGGGGGAGAAATTTATACTTTTCGAATTTGTCAAGTGCAGCCTTATCGAAAGTAAATACTTTATTAATTGCCGGGGAAATAATATTATCGGAACGCAATTATCTAAAACTATAATTCAACCCACTCGAAATAATAATAATAATAATAATCATTGGTTACGGCGCACCGAAAGACTTAATTAAAATGAATTAACATCCCATTATACATTTATTTTTGCATACTTCATAAACACAGTGAAATTGGCAAAAAGATTTATTATATCTTAAGCGATCGTTTAAATCTAAATAGAAACTCTTGTGTAAACGTTAAGCCGCATATTTAGAGAACTTGTAAGAGCAAACAACACGAAACATCATAAAATACACCGAGATATATAATTGCGAGCGCCAATTATAAACAATGTTTTTAGTTTTGCCGAGAGTTAATATGTACACGAAATGAAATCGAAGAAAGTAAAAAGTACGGCGACCTTAAAGCGCAGTTAACTCGATATAAAGAAGTCGGGGGACTTTTTAAATTTACATTCTTTGAGACGCACCGCACACTTATAGTCTTTATCTTCCTTCAATGTGAATAAATATATACTTTCCCTATTATGTTCGGGGGAACCTTAAATCCATACTTTTTAAACTTTCACGGCGGAGCAACGAGGTCAAATTCTTCATTTAAAAGAACGCACCGGAATCTTTTTTTTTTCTTTTTTTTCTTTTCAAAAAGGGATATACGAGCTTTCGTTTTCTCACGTAAATACACGTTTATTACGCGTCTTAATTTACTTCCAATTAATACATCCGAGTGTTAATTAATTCTCCATTTGGTTGTGAACACGAAGTACTAAACGTCCGTCAACCTTTTACTTTTACGACGACACAAAATCCCTCCCCACCACCAATCGAACCACTTGACCGCTGCTCGTTCGTCCGGCTGAAAACGGCGAACGATTTTCCGCGAGGCGCTGTTATATGCCTTCGGTAACAGTATGATAAGCCGACCTCGATACGCTGCCGCTGTGTACGAACACGCAAAGAAAACCACCGGTCGGCGCTGATTTTCAGAGTTACGGCGACGCGAGATGAAATAGAGCGATCGAGTGTATTCGCCGATGTGTTTATTGGGTGCGAGCATGAAAGAGTTTCGTGACGACGCGGGATCCGATGCTTTTTACGACTGACATATCTAGCGAAAGCCGTGTGCATTAGGAATGTATAACTTCATTAAAGCCGGCACGAACGGATTTCTTTTGCAGCTGAATGTTTGACAGAAAGACTTTATACGCTTTTGACGTTTGTTTGCACGGAGAGAATTAACGAATATAATAGTCGCCGCAAATTTTCCTATACATTATCCGATCGGCGTTTCGACCGTACAAGATCTCTATCCGGTAACTAGAATCAAATTGCTCGTTGATTAAAAAAAACAGGCCCACAATACCAAAGGCCATTACAACAACGCGAAACAGGTCCCCCGCAATCTCGATTAAATCCAGATCGACCTCTCTCTCTCCCTATCGACGGCGGCCGCCTCGGAAATCCGAAGGAACTCTCGGCTCTCCCGACGAGAGCGGATAATTAAAACTATATAATAATCGCCGCGGCCGTACGGGCGCCACTTGTCGACGGCGCACGATTCGCGCGATTTTTTGTTAACTCGACCGCGCGCGATATCGAGCCACCCATCGAGAGAGCGCAGCCCTCCGAGAGACTTTCTATCCGCGCACCTTTCTCCTGGCCCGCGCCGCGGATAAGCGGCCGATACTGATAAGGGCATTTTCTGGAAAGAGAGCCGTAATTATCGCGGGGGGCAGGCCGATTACGGGCGCTTTTTTGTAATGGCTGCCCGGAGATTTTTTGGGGATTTTCGAAAGGCTCGCAACGAGCGAAAGGAAAGCTGATTATAATAGACGGGGCAATTGAACGCCGCCCGCATTTGACCGCTGAATTATATTGGTAGTTTGTTATTTTTTTTTTGTGTATTATAGCTTTCGCGGGGAAAATAGAGATTCAAGGTCGGTTTTAAATGTCGCACGCGATTATAATGACGACGCTAAATATTCATGAACGCACAGTTCTGCTTTTAAAATTATATTGATTAGCGCCTAAGAATTATTATTATAATAAGTAGCCGCAATATTTACATAACTTGTAGTTGCGGCGCTTAAAATACATTCGACCCGTCGTAAATCACGTTAAACCGTAACCAGAATACTCGAAGCTTCTTTCCATTTTTACGGCCGATAAACCACCTCGCGAATAACTCCGAGAGAAAGTTATTAATTACCGACTGCGGCGCATTATAATATCTGAAAACTGCCTCGAAAATATCACTTCACGTTCCAGCTCCGAAACCTAAAACACTCCGCGAAAAAAAAGCGCATCGCGCCGAAACATCTGTCGAAAGCAACGCTCGCCTCTCACTCTCCCTTTGCGCCACCTTTTCGACTCCTCGCGGCTCGTCCCCGCCGAGAGCTTTCGAATCGATGAGAGCAGAGCGCGCGGATGTATTTGGCGAGACCGCCGCCGGCACGTCGTTCATTATCCGTCGCGTGACGCGCACTTTTACGTTTGTACCCTCCCCCTCCTCCCCCCCGGAGGCCTACTTCGCGCGCGCCGACTCGCGCGGATTGACAAATCTTTCGGGTAATTTGAATGCACGCGCCGCGCGGCGAGAAATATTGTTATTACTCTCTCGTCGAGAGGCTATCGGACGAGGTACGAACTCTTTGAGTTTGTAATATAAGGAATGGATATATATGCACTCGGGGGGGAATTTAGGTTGGCTCAAATTGCCAGGGCCCGCAGAGAGAGAGAGGAGGTATATAATGATATCTCTTTGGCTTATTAGACGCTTGGATTTTCTAAGCTGTTATTTATGCGCGGCGAGTATTATTTAACATAAATTAGAAATAGTAGGTGATTTTTAAACTGCGATTTGAGAAAGGGTGACTTTTATGAAATGTTTAGGAGAGAGGAGAATTAACGTTCGGAAGCGACGGCGATACTCTCCCTGGCTTTCATCCTCACGGCGAGAATTAAAGCTCTCTCTCTCTCTCGTGATTCAGCTGCATCTTTTATATAATTATTTATCATTATGCCATTTTCGTTTTATTAGTCATTTATATAATAAGTAGCTCCTTCGTTCGAAGCTCCAGTCGTAAATCACGTCGCGCATTTGCCTCGCGAAAGAGGAACGAAAATCCGCCGTTTTTTCCATACCGTTCTCGCAATTAAATAATTACCCGCGATTTAAACGCGCGTTTTTTTACAACGAATCGAGCGAGCAACGAACGATTTTCGTGACGGTACAATTCGGCGCGTGAATCAAACTCGAGAGAGAGCCGAAAAAACCCCGCAAAGCTCTCTCGAAACAATCGCCGAAGAAAAGTGTTAACTCGCTCCTCGCGGCGGCCCCCGCAATTAATTCGCGGTAATGAGACCGAAATAAATAATCCCCTCGAGGGGGGAACAATGCTATCCGCGGTAGAAATCAGCGATGCAGCTCCGCCGGGTTAATTGAGCAAAATTTACCGAATGACTGTTGTTCCCCCCGCGCGCGCTTCCATCACGATTCACTTTCCATCCTAAATACTCTCTTTTCTTCGGCTGCCGCAGCGTCTCTTTTGTTGGCGCTCGTGACTCTCTCGATTAAGGCGATCGAGAAATTCTCCCGATGCCATTCCACCGCCGCGCCGAAATGGAATAACGAGATATTAAGTTGTAGAGACGAGCGCTTCTCCCCCCATCGAGTCCGCGGCTGATCTTCTTCTGTATTATAAGCTTTCTCCTCTCGGCTGTCTCGCCGATTTTATGCTGTTTCAATTATAAATGGGGGGTTCGCGGGTTCGGGATTGCTTAAATGGCGGCGATGCTGTTTGTTAATGTATAGTTTTATGCTGTTATTAATAATCTGGAATTGGTTCGTTGCGAGAGTTGATTTTTTTAGAAAAGATTATTGGCTAAGAGTGTTTTTAACAATTAATTTTTTCTTTGATGAATTATTTAAGAAAGGGACAGAAACGAAATGGAAAGAATTTCAATTCGGATTCCGAGCAATTTTGTTGTAAAACAGATATTTTTCTTCGCTACACTTCAAAATTACGCAACCAGTTAAACGTGTATAACCTGCATAACTCGAACCGCGCCTTTTCCACGCGATTATTTTTTTTTTCTCTAAAACCGTACATATATAATATAAAACACCGCCGTAAATTAATCAGTTTTCAGATCTCCGCGAGAATATTCTCGACAGTCTCCTCTGGAAAATCACATATTTCCCAGCGATAAAAAAGCGCGCGCGACTTTTCTAGCAGCTTTTACACAAGGCACCTAATTACCGCGCACACCGCACGATTTAAACTTATGCACAACCAAGTCAGCCGCGGCGGTAGCGAATATAATGCACGTGTCGTACATAATACATTTATCGAACGGCGAGAGAACGCGCGGGAGAAGCTTTTCGAAAGTATACTATCCACTTACTTTCGCGGCAATAACCGATAAAGCTTGTATTTCGTGGCGATTGAACGTGGCGTCAAACCGCTGACGCGACCCTTTTTGTCATTCTCGTCGCCTTTGTTTTCCAGGTCAGCCCGGAAAAGACGCGCCGGGGGAGCTTTTCAAGAGCCATCAAGAGCATCTCGGCGCCAGGAATGCTGACTCCCGACTCGGGACAGCAGCTATAAAGAGCTCAATAATCGCCGTCGGAACGAGAGTCGTCAAGTGCATATATCGACGGGGCGAAAGAAGATGGTGCTCGGCGTCTTTATCGGGGGGGTGAGGCGCCGACGAGCGGTTTTATACAGTCCGTAAATGCAGGCGTCTCCGATGGGGCGCTTCTTGGCTCCGCTTTTGGAGGATGAAAACGCGGAGAGCACCGAGACTTATTCGGTGCGGAGTTAATAGCGGCGGTGTGGCTCGCGAAACGTAATCATGTAGAATCGCGGTTTGATGCGACGGGGGAGCTTCGCGTCGAACGAGTCTCGGTGGTTAACCGACCTTTTTCGATTCGGAAAATTGCGGACGTTTATGAGCTCGCGTTTCTTAGTTTTTTTTCTTTTTTTTCTATATGTACGGGTATGCAATGAGACTCTGTGATGGTATCGAGGCTCTTTTGTATTGTGAGAACGATTTATTTAACGTCAGGACTCGCGTTAACTGTACCTCGGATTCTCAGGAAAAATTGCTGCATTGTAACAATAATAACTGTGAAATTGTTATTAATGCACTTGTTATTTCGAATTAATAAATTCAATGTTTTTTAGTATACAGTTATGATGTTATGCGATAAAAAACAAGAAATTTCCTACTCCTAAAATTCCAGGTCAATAGTATCAATTTCCTTGTGCCAATATTCTCTTGTAACTTATTAATTAAACATTCACCAACCGCAAAAAAAAAAATCTCGTTCCCGGCAAAAATATCACCTCCGACGTATATCCGCTCGATCACTCTTCAAATCCATCGGCAACTCGATTCCCTCCTCCCAACGAACAAAAAAAAAAAGCCCATCGTGCCCAGGGCACCTCGGCAGTTGCACTTTGCATATAAATCAGTCCCGGGGCCCCGAAGAAAGTCGGAGGGGGTCAAAGGCTCGCCATCGATCAGCCTCGCGGCGCATCTCCGCGCGCCGATTCGAGAGAGTGAAAATGACGCTCGATTTGTCATATTCCCCAAGCGGCTCATTGAAATGTTTACGTAAGACGGTTCGCCGCGGCATTGTGGAGAGTCTCGCGCTTTCACCGCGCGGCGGGGGTCTCTCGTTAATAAGCGCGGATAATGCATTTTTTGGGGGAATCGCGGACGAGCGGGTAAATTATCGGCCGAGCGCGCGGAGGTTGAGAGCGGGTCAACCGGCGCTGATTGGCAAGACCGTAAATTACGCTCGTCCGCCGAGAGAGGACGAGGATGAGATTTGCATTCGAACGATTACACCTCGCGGGATGTACAATTTACTTATTATTACAACCGCGGCGACAAGACGCGCGGGATATTTAATAAAATTATTATTTCTGCCCGCGTCGCTTTTGACCCGCTTTGCCTTTTGCAAGCGTCGGTTTTAATGATACCGTAAATTCGAGTGTGCGCGCATAAACGTACGATTCGAATTATAAATTCTTATACGATCCCCGGACAAATTGCGCGCAATTTACTCCTGCATATAATTAATCGCATCTATGCGGGAGAGCACTGCTTTCCCACGTCTCGCCGAAACTCCAAAAAAAATCCACCTCCCCGTCGCCTTATCACTCGGCGCACCGCTTTCGATCGCGGCCGCTTTCCCGATCCCGCTAATTGAAAATCCCCCCAACCAGAGAAAACGGACGCCCCCTCGAGAAGCCGCGAGCACCGGAAAGTCCCCCAGCTTCCGAGCCGTAAGTCGAGAATCCGAGCGGCGAAAACGAGTCCGCCGCGGGTATATCCAGTGGCGTCGCGCGGGGGAGAGACACAATGACTCGTCGAGTGGTAACTCGAGGCCCGACTCGCCAGGTGGGTATATAATGTAATGAGAGGGTCGCGCGGGTCGGCTAATTATTTCGGAGGATTAAGACTCGCGCGCGGCGGCGGCGGTTTTCGTATTGTTTTGCAAACCGCGATGGAATTACCGGGATGCGCGACTCGAGTGACTTCCACGGCCTGTACTTATTGTCATTGTGCGCCGCGCGGAGGACGTTTGTCGGGTTTGTCTCCCGGGGAGCGTTTTCGAAATTTTAGCCGTTGCGACGCGGCAGCGGAATATGCAAATTTGATAATTGAAGGCCTCCCCGGTAATCGTGCCGAGTTTGATAAGTCGGCAGTTTTTTCTTTCTTTTCGTTTTCGTAAAGTAAGAGGAGATGTTCCCGAGAAGCGGAGAGTAAAAATTGCCGAGTGGCCTTTCTTGCGTCCGTAATAATTTAACGGCTTAATTAAAATAATCTTATTGGGCTACTTCCTCGCGGCGATAACAGCTGACACTGTCTAATGCCCTCGGCGATACGGCAAACATTACGGCGTCGATAAAGGCTATCTAATCGTATTAATTTACCAAGTGTATAAGTCTCGTAAAGTTTATTTTACACTTGACTAACACTCTTGCGTTATCGCGGAAAATCGCTACCATAAATTGAAAAAAAAAATAAACGGTATAAATCGTTTCCTTAAACGGTATAAGGAGCTCATCGGAAATTCGAGAAACGTTTATGACCTCTGATATATAAATAAAACGAAAAACATCTTCGCTTTTCGAGATTTTCCTGCAATTAACGCCAATAAAACAGCGGTTACTCGGCACTCTTAGGCCGCGATATAAAATATCCGCTATTCCTGCTTCTCAACCTCTATATGCAAACTCCGTACTGCAAAAGTAGCTTTAAGAACGAAAACCAACCGGCCGCTTTTTTTTTAAAAAAATTGACAACTTTCTTACCCGGCAACCGTTTCTCCAATTCCTCCCCTCCCCGCATCGAAAACTCGCTTCCCCGCCGGCGACAAAAAGCGCCGTCCGAAGCCTTCCTTATCCGGCGTCCGCTCGGCGCGCATTACGCATATTCCCCGTCCAGAAACGCCGCCGTGAGGTCGATAACCAGGGCCGATCACGCAATGATTCACGCTGCCGCCGCTCCTCCTCCTACGTCGGGGAGAGACCCTACAAAGCGGCGAGGGGTGCAGAGCGCGCAGTTTTAAACGGCGGGGGCATCGATCGCCGCGGCGGATGACTCCCTCTCGGCTTTTACGGGCGATTTTAATATGGACTCTACGCAGACGGGGGAAGGAGAGTCGGGAGCGGGGGATGATTTTTTGTTTTTGGTTTTTGTTTGTGAGAAAGGACGCGGGGAGTTTGGTTCGGGTGGAGACTGATGGTGAATTGGGGAATTGGATTGTTTAAACTGGGTTTTACTTGGGGTGAAATTGTTAAGTTTTATCGATACCCTTCTTTTTCATTCACATCGGATTCTTGAATCGATAAAAGAAAATAATTTACTTTTTTCATACGAGTTGAGAAATGTAGTGTAATAAGTAAAAACCAGTTTTTTTTTTAAATATTAATCAAAATATTTCCTTGACAAACAATTTAGCATGAATAACAAGACGAAAAGTTTTAAAATTCAACAGCTAACTTCACTCGAAATTCGCTTTACTCATAACAGCGGCACGGTAAATTAGTCTCAATTTTTCCGTTGATAAGGTCGCCTCACGTGCAGAGCTATCGTTTAACCGACTCGAAAACGATGGCTCTAATGGGAATTTTTCGCCGTTCGGAAAAAAGGGTATACCCGGGTGAAAGTCTCTCAAGCTCTCGGGTGCAGGAGAGCGAACTTTCTATACGTTTAAGTTTTATTTGAGTTTAAAGTCACGCGAATGAGAGTGGAGAATTTCTGTTTCCGAGAGAGTCGACGCTTTTCGAAAATACGTTCGTTCTTGAAATCCAAAGAAAGCCGCGCGATGCGTTCTGGCTCTCTCCTCCCCCGGTAAAGTAGTAATGAGTCCGACGTACGCATTGTTGCACCGGAAGAGAGGAGTGAAAGGGGACGAATTTTCATTATAAATTCGATCGACGAGTAAATCAAGTTCGATTCGGCTAAAGAAAAAGAAGCCGTTTCCCGATCAAAATTTCACACCAGTTCGTTGATTAAATTCGAGAGCTTTCACCTTTTTCGATGTAAACAGCCGTTGGGAGGTTCGATCCGAGAGACTCCGAGGCGGTAATGACATCTTTTACGGTTCGAACGAGTTTTATATTAGCGAAGAAAGTTATAGCCGGCATACTATTCGACGGATAAATAATTTATATAATAGAACGGAATTTAATGTCTCGAGGCAGAAGTCAGTCATTCGCGATAAAAAACAATTGCAGTGACAACGGAAAGTGTATCTAATCGTGTAATTGGAAAAGAACAGAAACCGCTTAATTAAGGAGTAACTCGTGCACTGCTAACGACACGACTTTTATGAAAGAAAACGTAAGCCGCGTCCGAGTTCAATTAGGTTTTTCAAACGCATTTCGAATTGGCGCTTTGCGCAACGAAGAAATTTGTTATAAAAGAGCTTAGAATTCCCGAAAACTTTATGATCCATCGTTTAATTTATGTCGAGAGCTCTTATTTATCTATCTTATCTACCGTTTTTTTTTTCATAAAGAGAATAGCGAAAAAAGCCTTTTATCTGAATCCATTAAACTACGCAAGCCGAACAACTTTTTTCTTATTTTCAATGACTAATCAGTTTCTCCTCGATATTTATAGGGATGATGCAGACGTTGCGCACGTCGCACACACTATATATTCTCCAGATTTCCCAGAAATTCGATTCGACAACGAAGTTTCACTCGACAATTCCCCTCGTGCGCTTCGAGTACCCCGAAAAGCTTCGACCCTCCGCATACGAAAGCAGCCCCGGCCAAGTCCATATAAACCGCAAACTCCGCAAAAGGCATCGAGCGGCAGACGTCGGAGCGCATTAACGGCACATCCGCAGCCGGCCGTCTGACGTATCGATCGAGTTCCGAGCCGCTCCGACGGCGAGAGCGCGGCATTGTTCTCGCCGCGAGAAAAGTGCCTGCCGGCGGGAAAGTCGCCGGGAATTGGGCGATTAAACGGCGCGCGGTTTTCGCTCGATTGACGAGAGGTATCGGCCAGCCTGTTATCTACGAGCGTTTGATAAACGGTTTTGGGCGAGGCTGGATTTTGAGAAGAGATTCGGGATTCGGACGATATAAGCTGGTTTGTTAACTGTGGAGGGGAGTTTCTCGAGGCTCGCATATTTCTTTCGCGCCGAGTAAAAGACTGCAACCTGTTATTTTCTGGCTTGTCGGTTTGATTGAAAGCTACGGGCGGGGTTTTTTGGTTTTATATTCATTAAAAATGTTGCTCGTGCGCTCGCCGAGGAAAATATTCTACGCGGAGATAAACAATTTGATCGACTCAAGTAAGTCGCGCTGTTAAATATGTGCATTTTCGTCGATTTAGCAGAAAATTTGTCGATTTAATTACGCATATTTAACAGCATGATCTGATTAAGTCAGTCAAATTTGTCTCTCAGCAACGCCAAGTTTTTCTTTGAGACTCGATTAATCCGCGAACGACAGTTATATAAATCACCCGAATTTCTATCTCGCAAAACAGATTCGCAATCGTACCGCCTTATCAACCGCCAACAAATGAATCAAACCACCTTCGCGTTCAAAGAACTCGGCTGAAAAAAAAAACGGTCAACTCTCAAAAAATATTTTCCCCGCCCGTTCGCACACAACGATAAACCGCTTCGCCGTTCTTCAAATTAAAAATAACAAAAGGTCGTTCTCGCAATATACTCGATTAAAAATCGATCGCCAATCCGCAGTCTCCCCCCCTCGAATTTTCCCGAGGTTGGCTGCACTCGCGTCCGATATATATTCGCCGCGCGTGCCGGCGATACCCGAGAAATCGAGCGAAGTTCAGACTCTTTTTTTTATTATCGCTCGCTTATCCGCCGAGGAGAGAGAGGCTTCTCCGATCGACGTGCCTCTCTTTCTCTCGTCGAGACGCCGGAATTTCGACGATCGCCGCCGCTGTCGCTGATTTCGAGCGCAGATTTCGGGAGAAATATTTTTCGAGCCGCGCCGAGAGCGGAAGATATTTTAATTGGATTTAGCGCCGAGGTCAGGCGGTTGGTGTTTTACTGATGGTTTTTAGAGGAAGTTTATCGGTTGACTTTCGCGCGTTTGAAAAAGAAATTGAGTTTCCGAGTGTTTTAATGCACGCGGCGCAGTGCGGAATAACGTTGGTATATTTATTAATACCTGCGTAGCAACCCTTAGTGTAAAATCAATAAAAGCAGCTGGATTTAATCGGGCTCAATATGCCCATTTACATCGCGCTGCGGCGCATTTAGCTTCGTTAAGAAGAGAATTAACGTCCACTTAGCAGCCTCTCGCTTTTCTAATCTCTCTCTCTCAACTTTGCCGAGGAAATTTCTTCGCGTTGAAAATGTATCCCTAAAGCAAAAGGCAAACAATGCATCCGCATACAACAAACTTCTCAATGTCACACTTTCATAACTCCGCGGAGAGCTTAACCGCTCATTACAAAGTTTTATCTCCGCGGCACGCGGCGCATAATGAGAACCTTGAGAAACAAAAATACAATCATCGCACAGACACAGACGCGCGTCAATTCGATCGCCGACGGATAAACTCGTTTGCTCGCACAGACAAACACACATGTCGAGGAGGAGGAAAAGCTGTGGCGGAGCCTTGAGAGGTCAACATCCACGGCGGACCGACAGCTGAGCTCGCTGAATGAGCGACGGAGGAACGAATGTGTTAGTAGGCTAATTCACGAGGATGCATTTGATTGATCGCATCGTGCGGGCCGCGCTGTGCATTGTGTCTTCAATTGCTACTTTGTTGTTTCAGCGCGACGACGATCGCCTCGCGGTTCTATCTTTGGATCGTATCTTTATATTGTGTTTCTTTTTGTTACGGCTTCATATGCTTTCGTCGAGTCAATTCGCTTCTTTGCGCGCAAACGCGCAGATATTGGAGGAGAGTCCGAAAACAATGACGAGTCACATTTTCCCGGCCGCATAATCAATCCTCGGAAAGAAGGTCTAAATTTCCGCAAACCGTCGATTCTCCCGGCAAGACTAGCAAACATGAATCGGGAGAAAAGACTGTGCGGTGTCATTAAAAAAAAAAGGAACGTACAACTCTACGGAGCCAAGGCCGCGCGGAGAAATCCTCATAACGGCCTTCCCGGCCGTCGTCGCGAATGCAGAGAGGCGCACTGCGCTCTCGGGCTATCCTTATTAAAATATAGCAGACGTCAATCGTGCGTGACAAAAGCCTGTTCCTTCTTGGCGGACGCTCGCTACGCGCGAAAATGCAGGAACAATCGGAGAATGTTGCGAAAGGATTCGCGGAGTGGGGAACTTTTGTAATTATTGCTTTTCGACGCGGGCACCGGAATTTTTCGGTGTTTTGAAACGTGTTTAACGGTCGTTGGGAAACTTTTGTGGAGGCCGAGAGTGACTCGTTCGGCTTTACGTTCATCCCATGTTTCCCTCGAGATTTTTAATAGATACTTTTGCATTCTGGCTTTTAAATTTCGCTTAAAAGACGCAAAAGTGAATTTTATTCGCTGTCAAATTGAATTTCAATAAATCGCCAATCGCCGAAAATATAAACCGTCTGGTCGGAGTTGCCTAAAGAAGAAAATTTATTGTAATCGCCGAGAGCACAATACACTTTAAAAATTAGAATTGCAAACTCAGAAGCCGTCCGCTGACGTTCGCGGCGCAGATTACCATATTTATTTCCGTCCGCGCGCCGATAAAACTTAAAAAAAACAACCGAGCCCAACCGCGCACGAAAAAAAAGCGTGTGCATTGCGCAAAATTCCTCGCCCGCAGCCTGCGCGAGCAACCAAACAAAACGCACCTGCACGGTGCAAGCATCCGCGCGAGCGGGGTTTTAAAAAACCTCCGCGTCGCGGCCAGCGTGCATTCCGGCCGCGAAATTCTTCTGAATCAGCCTCTCTCGACTGCCGTTTTTTGCCCGGGTTTAAATGCCGGGAGAGAGAGAGAGAGGTGGCGGAGAGAACCAGTTCCCTCTCGGAGCGTTCCCTCTCTCTCTCTCTCTCTCTCTCCGCGGGCGGAGAGCGGCGCCGATAGAAAGGATAATATACAAGGTATAGAGAGTGAAATTTACCCTGAAGCATGTTGTGATCGGCCTCCTCGTCGGCGAGGCAGCGAACCCTGCCGATCGACGAGGACAGGAGGCTCATGCCGGCGGCGGCTCGTCTCGCATCGATTCCCCTCCCCCGGGAGGAGGAATCCGGAGCGAGGACGTCGCCTGCAGGGAGAGTAGCGGGCGGAGGGGAGAGTCGTCGGATCGATCCGCTGGTGTAGTGTACGTGTGTGTGTCTGCACTTGTTGTCTTCCGGAAGCTTCGACTCTTTGGCTCTGTCTCTCTCTGTCCGCCGTCCGAGTTCTCTACCCGGGAGAGAACTCTAAATCCGCATGCTCAGCGCGCGACGTCTCAGCTTCGGTTTTCCAGGCGAACGGGGGGCGCACCTGTCACACCGGAGGAGAGCACTTTCACTCGCGGCGCGGATCTGAGAGCAGCAGCTACCTCCGCTCGATCAGGCCGTCCTCGCTCCAGGCATGGCCGCTTAGTTCTCCTGTTAAGCTGCTCGGTTTCTGGCACAAGTCGTCGTCGTCTGCGGAGTTGTCGTCCGCCTCATCGTCGTGTGCGCTCGAAGTAAGGGGAAGAACGCCACTGGCGGCGCATAGCAGACGCGGGGCCGCGCGATCAATATTACGCGCGCAGCCGCCTGACACTGGCATCGCGCGCGCGCACGCGTGTCCGAGACGCGGACACCGAGAGAGAGAGAGAGAGAGAGAGAGAGAACGCAGGCCTCGGAGCTAAGAGAGAAGTGTTTTAGCGGTAAGCGCGGTAGCTGCCGGTCGCGAAACTCCGAGAATCGAGAGCCGCGAGACGCGCGAATTTTTGAATTCACGGCGGAGGAGAGGCTTTGGTTTTACTGTAGTTTTTTTTTTTTTAATTGCAACTTCTTGGTGCAAAATGGCGGAGGATAATCTATACTGATGATTAAGCTACGTGACACGATCCGATAAGATTACAAGTTTAAATTTCAATTGATCAAGTTTTTTTTTTGTACTGGTTGATATAGGCGATTGAATATTAACACATTGTCTTAGTCTACATACCGTCGCCTTGATAAATACGTTTCACTGTCAATTACTGTTACGCGCAGCCGAACAGGTTCTGCGCGCTTAGTTTACATGCACGCAAGGTATACATCGAACTTACGGTGTAAGGTTTCATGCACAGACTTCTAATACACGCTTTTTATTTGACACCCCCTTCTAATTTCGTTTGGTCAATCGAACATAATTATTTACGAACGTATCTCCGTGACGTTTTTTGAGCAAAGCAAAATCGTGCCTCGTTCAAAAGGCAAATTTCCTCGCTAAAAAAATCAAACCAATCAGCCGTACAAGGAGTGATTCAGCATTAGATCCTCAAGGTCCGCGAGACGCCGAAACTTTCTACCCGTCCGCTTAATTACTATTATCCCCTCGCAAAAAGCCCCGCGCGCGCCCAAGCGCAAAACACTTCGAAAATCAGTCACGCAACGACCCGCGGCCCTCGAAAAAACTGCAATAACTCAGCAGCTCCTCGTCGCGGGGAGTACAGTCCGCCCCGCGCCATTAATCAGCGGCGAGAGAGCTTTCGCCGCGGCGCACTGCATCTTCCCGGCAGCGGCTCCTCCTCCGTCTGTCACCAGGCCCCGAGTCGATAGTCACGACTCGCCGAGTAACAGGTGCAGGCGGAGGAATGGGAACGAGAGGCGGCGGCGCGCCGACAGGTTGCTCGCGCGCCGAGATAAGCGCGACAACAACGGCCGCTCGGCACCGGAAGAAACGGGCCGGCTTTTCGGGCCGCGCCGCGCTTCGGGCGCTCGTGGAATTTCGGTTGCGCAACCGGAGAGAGAGGACGGGAGGTGCCTGCTAATGGGCGACGATTAAAGGCGCGGGCGGAGGAGTGTGCTGCGCTTTCGAGAATTATGTATTGTTCGAAATTCGGATTAAGCTGGATAAAGGAATTTGGACGAGTAATTGGTGTCTGGGTGGTTGCAGCACTTGAAAGTCTGTTTAAATTCTCCGTTCGCACCTTACGTGCCTCCGTTACATGATAAACAAATAATACACGATGCCGATAACGAGTTTTTCGGCCCGTCAAGTCGTATTCGAGATAGCCATCGCTGATCGGAGCTCTGTACTTCGGTCACCGACAGGCTGATTGACGGCTGCTGATAGCAAATTTTAACAGTGAATAATAATCGGGAACAATGTACACCTCCGGGTTTACTTATTGCTGACGTAAATTTCGGTATTTTGTTTAGGGGAGTAACGGAAGTTGAACCTCATTATCGACGATTCGGTGCTCAACTTTAATATCTTCAATACAGACCAGCCCGCAACAGGTACAAACCGTTTTCCCCGTCTCAGCCAATCCGGAAGCTCAATCTCCCAACAACAATCCCATCCTCCTCCAAACAACGTTTAAAAAGCCCCATTACAAACCGAGCGCACACAACGCAAACACAAATCATGAAAAACGAGGCACGCATCGTAGCAACAAAGCCAAACAAATTAGCCGCGACGGCGGAAGACGGACTGACATTACAAACCGTCCATGCACGCAGAGAGCATCGTCAGGCCTTCGGCCGCGGCAATTTAATTATTCGAGAGATCCTCGCGAGCGAGTAACGACTTCCGAGAGTCGTTCCGCGCTCGAGCTCCTCGGCCGCGGTGACAGCGGAGCTCCTCCCGCGAGAATTCTCCCAGGCTCCCCGCGAATTACGCAACGATGAGGAGGAGGAGGAGGAGGAGGGTCGAATGACCGCTGAGTCGAGAGAACGCTAAGTGCGAGAGAGGAGCGCGCGAAGAGCGCCTCGTTGCGCAATTGTAGACGCGTCGATTGGGCAAGTGGGAGTGGACCGCTGGACTTCTTTTGGCTCTTTTTGGCGGGAGAGCTTTGGGGAGTTCGGCGTAACTTTGAAAGGAGATGAACTCGAATCGAATTCGAATCGCGTTATTCAGGGAAGCGTGGGGGAGGTAAGAAATGGGATTTAAAAAGTGTTTGCCGATTTGAATCGAAATTCAGCTTAGGTTGTTTAAGAATAAAGTCGATTTGATGGAAATTATTAATATATAAATATTTTAGATGTTTGATGCAAATATCTAAAATATTTACTTAACCTAATTTTCAGCATTAAAGTTAAGGACTCTTTTTAAACATCATAAAAACTGTTAATTTGTACGTGTTTACGTAGAAAGAATAAATAAAAAGTTGCATTTTTATTTCCGCGGCATTTCATACGAAAATTGTTAAAATAACATAATCCATTATCTTGTAATAAAGTATTATCAGAGAGAACCGAAGTAAAAAAGTAATAAACGACGTATCATTTATCTATCTGTTATCTAAACTCTCTTCATTCGTGCCCGTTGATGTAAGAAAGCTATCCAAGCCGCATGCAAATCGCAGAAATCCCCGTATTTAAATACAGATAAAGAATCGTCTTACACTAAAATTCCAACATCCTCGCTGCAAAAGCCTCTTCCTCAAAACTATTTCCAACTTTATTACTCGCCACATGTATATAATTCGCCATTCGTATTCTCCCAAAAAACCCTAATCCTCCCATCGAATATAAAACGCATAAAGACCCGCAAAATAACCCGAAGCCACGTAGTAATTTAAATTCAAACGCCGGGCGAGTCACGCGCACAGTAAATAAAACTTAATCGATTCCAGCGGATTCGCACAAACCCATAAAGCCCCGAACGCGAATCGCTTCATAAACCTCTCCGACAGGAAAAGTTTAATAAACTCAGCACCTCGGATTCGCAGCCCCATAAACAATCGTAATTACCCTCCTCCCCTCCCCCGAAAAAAAAACCACCGACGTCTCTCTCTCTCTAGCAATCGAGATTGCACAAGCGCGAGAGGCGCATCATCGCGCGCGCAATCTCCGAAACGCATAAATCAAAAAACCCGAGGCGCAAAACTTTCGAAAGCCCCGCGCGCATCTCCGTCCCCGAAAAGCCGCGGCCCCATAAAACAATCGCGCAGATTCCCATCGTACGCGGCTGCTTTCGCGGGTCTCTCTCTAACGGGTCGATTTATCGCCTGTATATTTCCCCGCCGTCGGGAGATCGATCGCCGAGAGATATTCGACGGCCGCCGTGTGTTTGTTCGCGGGGATTTTGTATATCTGGACCACGGAGAGAGAGAGACGGGGATTTCATTAGGTTTCAATTAGAGCGATTTTCCGCGGCTCGCCGCGGTTATCTGGGTTGTTCGATTATTTCAGCCGGGATTTCCAAGGCCTCTAATGGCGATTGGAGAATCTCGGCGTTGTAGGGAGATCGAGCCGATGTGTTTCTCAGCCGGCGGCTGGCAATGATGAATTGGATTTGATTAAGATGTTCGAACGGGCATTAGCGGTTTGTAAAGTAGGTAAGGAGATGGGGTATCTATCGGATATTGATTATTTTATCTGGCCTCGGAGCTCGAGGCGCCGATCTCGCGGGAAACTTGCGGCGGGAAGGGTCGTTTTTTTTTCGCAAAATCGTACACGATCCGATAGTGGAGAACCTAGTTTTCGAGTTTTTTGGGGAGGGATTCGAAGTTTTTTTAAAGCGGCGAATATAATGGCGTTACCAGAGGCGGATTTAGGTATAGGCTGAGAAGGCTGTAGCCTAGGGCGGCAGCTTTTAAAGGGGCGGCAAATTTTGAAAAAAGAATTATTTTAAAACTAATAAAATAAAAACAAGAAAATTTTGAATTGGAAATGCGCTTTATGTACAATGATATATTGTTTCCCAATAAGATATAATTCCGTTTTTGTATAATATATAAACCATAAAATAATATATTTGAAAGTTGAATACCTATTAGT